>VYXB01000792.1:384630-588750 GCA_013397135.1 Pachyramphus minor | reverse complement strand
GAAAAACATTAGAAATTTAAAAAAAAAAAATTACAAATACACGGGTTTTATTTTTCCCAGTTATGTGAAACAAAAAGAAAAAATAAAATTATTCAGATCTTACTGTATATAAAACATTAAAAAATAAAAATAGTCATTTTAAATGTCTGTGCAGTGGAGTGTTGATAAACTCTGGAGTCTAACCTTCACAGCCTTTGCCGTTTGAAGATGAGGAATGTAATGTTGATTTATGGGAACAGATTTTTTTTCTTTTGTATGCAAAATGTGTGTTCTTTTAAAGAGAAAGTATGCTATTAAAGAGAGGGCTTTAACTTTTTTAACCAAAGGTGAAGGAATCTATGGCAGAGTTGTAAATATATATAGATATAAATATATAAATATATATATAAAATAAATATATATAGACCTTTAAAAAAGCTATATTAAAAATATATAAAATGCATTAAAGGCTCAGTTGGACTCTGCAGGCAGAAGCCAGTCTGAGAATCTTTATTATGATAGAGCACTTAAGGAGATATTTTAAAGTATTGCATCTGTACAAGTAAGAAAATATTTTGTCTAAATGCATCAGTGTATTTGTATTTTTTTGCAAGTGAAGGTTTACAATTTACAAAAAAGTGTGTATTAAACCAACAAAGCTGCAGAAGGAATTTAAAATAATAATAAAGTGTAATTTTTTTTGTTCTAGTTCTCAGTCTGTATATATGTAAAATGTGGTTTCGCACGGTGCCTTTCTTTTCAATGGAAGTTTTCAATGTATGGACTATATTGAGCTCAGTTTCTTCAAGGTACAGCCTGATGTTGCAAAAGGAGATTTGGTGGAACTCTCTAGTGGGGGAATGTTGTTGGTTTTTTTTTGGTTTTGGATATTTTTTTTGGTCTTATTTTACATGCTTGTGTTATAAACAATCTCGGGAGACAGGGTTTGGGCTGTGTCTAAACTGCATTAATGCGTTCTGTAAAATATAGCTGTACAAATAAAAGAATAAAATGAAGAAAAGTGATGTATGATGGAGTGAGAAGTCTGTTCTTACCTATCCTCCCTAAGCATCTTGAAGACTGGCTGGTGCCCTGGGAAGGAACTGAGCATCACAAGTCCTGGGGTGAGTTCTTGGCTTGGTGCAGCTCTGGTGCTGTGTTGAAAGCAGGACCCTGTTCCACCATTGAGTGAAGATGGTCTCTGGTATGAGGTCTGAGCAAAAGTCAAGCTTGCTGCTCTGCATCCTGGTGGGGACTGTGCCACCTCCCTGGTACTTTCTGCATTGGCACCAAGTAGCCAGCAGAAACTGAACAGAGCCTGGGAGGGACCTTTGCTGACCAACCCAGGGCCAGTTACAGATGGCTGAGTGGTTATTTATATTTCCTGGAAACCAATGCACTTGCCAGAATTGCTCAGGGATGATCACTGCCTGCTGCTCTTCTCTCTTTCCAGTGCTTGGGATGGTGGGGTGCTGCTGTTCCTCCGGCCTTGTGAGACAGTTCAGTGGAGCAGGGTCTGTAACCCCCCGCAAGGAACTCACTGGCCAATAGCATCTCTGGGCTTCCAGCCATTGTATGCTGGCTTTGGGCCAGAGCTGAGTAAGCCCAACTTGAGGGAGTCCCTTTGCTCACCCCCAGTAGGGAAGGAGCTGCTTTGCTCCTTTTGCATGCCTGTGCATTAATTAGTTTCATTAATTCATGGATAATTTTGGTGCAGATCTAAGGGGGATGATTTTCAATGGAGGGACTTGTTAGCACCAGCAGGAAGGGAAGGGCCTGCCTGTTCTCAGGGTTAGGGGGGCTGCAATAAGGAGGAACTGGAGATGAAGAGGAGGATGAGTTTTTCAACACACCATGGGACGGAGGTGGACATGAGACAACCAAAGCAGCCCTGCATGGGAGGGAAAGGCCAGGAAGAGGAGGCGCCGATTTGCAGTGCTGCTTTGCAGGATCCTCTCGGCTCTGACTCAGCCTTCTGGAGGTTGCGGTGGGCAGAGATGACCATTGCTGGCATTATCTGAACATGTTTAGGACCAAGAGCTGTGAAGATGCTTTTGGACCCCATGGGTGGAATCATGATGATCAACAATGGCAATGATATTCTTAAAGACGTTTCTTCTAAAGAACTGTCTTACTTAACATAGTCTCTGGATCTGGACAGGCTGCTGACCTGGATAGAGTGGTTGGTCATCGTATTTGTGAGCTTGCTACTTTTGGGTGTACTTGGTCTTTGTTATCATTGATGTCTTTGAGCTCTTGCTTTAGGTGCTCATCTAAAGGCAAAGCAATTGCCTTCTCCTGTTTGCCTCTAAATAAACATGTTGCTTCAGGCAGAAAATTTAAAATCCCTCTACTCCGCTCTTGTGAGACCCCACCTGTGGGTCTCTTGAGTTCATCCAGCTCTGCAGCCCCCACACAGAATGAAAGACATTGACTTGTTGGAATGAGTCCAGAGGAGAGACACTTAAGTTGATCACAGGGCTGGAATACCTCTCCTGAAAAGACAGGCTGAGAGAGTTGGGGCTGTTCAGCCTGGAGAAGAGAAGGCTCCAGGGAGACCTTATGGCACCTTCCAGTACTTAAAGGATGCCTGGAGAGAGAGCTGGAGAGTGACTTTTCACACAGGCATGTAGTGATAGCACAAGGGGAAAATGGCCTTAAGCTGAAGGAGGGTAGATTTAGCTTAGCTATTAGGAAGAAATTCTTTACTCTAAGGATGGTGAGACACTGGAACAGGTTGCCCAGAGAAGCTGTGGATACTCCATCCCTGGAAGTGTTCAAGGCCATGCTGGATGAGGCTTTGACTAACCTGGACAAGTGAAAGGTGTCTCTGCCCATGGCAAGAAGTTGGAACCAAATGATCTTTAATGTACCTTCCAACCTAAACCCTTCTATGATTTTATGACTCCCAGCTCCTCTGGCTTGTCTCCCAGCAGACCAGATCTGCTGGCACATGAAGAACCCCCCCGGACTGGAGTTGGACCAAGGGTTGGACTCGATGATCTCTGAGGTTTTTTCCAGCTCAATTGATTCTATGATTCTATGAAAAAGGCAAGGGCTGAACACCAAGCTGGAGCCAACGTCTCCCTCCTGCTGTTTGATTTGGCCAGGCAGGATGGCTGCCTGGCAGATTGGAGCAATCACCTGCCTGCTGTGGGGCAAGCCATTCATGGAGTCTTCCCAAGCATCCTGGGCAGGCCTATTGCTCACCCTACAGGCAGAGCCCAGCACGAGCCCTCACCAGGTTACTTGTGTTAGACAAAGGGTGGTGGAAAGATGACCACGGGTGGGGCATTACCTTGAGAGTAGCAAAAACTTGCTTTCCCACCTGGCTCCCACTCTTGCTTCCTCTCTCCACCTCTCCCTCTCAGGGTTTTTAATGTTTAGTAAAGATGGCTGTCCTCACAACAGGGTTTTGACACACATACTGCTCTCATTTGACACACATTCTTAGGTTTCTCCCCTCTCTGTCAGGAGCTGCTTGCCTTTGAGCTCACCACCTCTCAGGTTACAGCAGTTGTCACTTCTGGAAGCGGCTGGGCTGGGCTGACAGCCCCACTTGCCCCAGACAAGCAGCTGCGTAGCCATGACCTCTATTTCCCATTGACTTGCTCAGCTGCATTTGCAAAATAAATACTGTATTTTCCTGGACCATTGTTTCCTCCTCGTGACGAATTTTAGTTTTTTTTAAACAGTGATGTCATGGCTTTTCCATGCAGTTCAGCTGAAGCGATAGCAATCTGCGGGGTCAAAGACCTGCAGGCATCTGGCACGGGTGCTGTTTGGAGAGCCAAGGGAGCCGTCACATCCACAGCTGCCCTACACCTGTTTTATGCCTGTTTTATACCCACAAACATCGAACAGCTCAGCCCTGCCCATGTCAGTACTGCTGGGTTGTTTGCCCTCGGTAAAAGACAGCTCCAGAGACAGGGTCCTGACAGCCCTCAGAGGGGAGGTCATCACCAAATCCATGAAATAACTGGTTGCCAGGAAGGCCCAGAAGGGCAGTGGGGATTCAAACTTCAGGGGGCTGGGCAGGGCTCGAGGAAGCAATGCTTTATTTCTTTTGGCAGCACTGATGGATGACCCCCCTGAGACTAGCTTAGCTAGTTAGAGTCTGGTGCTGATAATGTCAGGGTTGTGGGTTCAATCCCTGTATGTGCCATACACTGAAGAGCTGGATTTGACCCTCGTGGGTGCTTTCCAACTCAGAATGTTCTGTGAGTCTGTGACCCCCGGGGCCGGGGCCAGGGCCTGGTCGTTCCGCTGCATTCTGCCGAGTCTCCACAGGAGGGCAGTGGAAGATGGAGTTTAAGCAAAGAGACCAGGAATTACGGAATGATTTGGGTTAGAAGGGACCTTAAAGATTATTCAATTCCAGCCCCGCTGTCGCAGGGACACCTTTCACTAGATCAGTTTGCTCATAGACTCATCCAGCTTGTCCTCGAATACTTCCAGTGATGGAGTATCCACAGCTTCTCTGTGCAACCTATTCTAGTGTATCACCACTTTTACAGTAAAGAACTTCTTCCCAGTATCTAATCTAAATAGACCATTTTTCAGTTTAAAGCCATTCCCCTTTGCCTTATCACTACACATTCTTGCAAAAAAGTCCCTCTCTGACTTTCTGTAATCCCCTTTAGTTACTGGCAGGTGCCCTAAGGTCTCGCCAGAGCCTTCTTCCAGTTATATTCATAGATAAAGCTGATTCGAGTGTTATTTCTGGATTTCAGGATTTTGTGTGCTCACCCATCTTTACCCATCATTTCTTGCCTTATGTTTCTAACTCCTTACAGCATGGGCAGCGCCTGTCTGTGCAGTCCCTGACAGCCCCATCCCTGACTCCTGGAAGCCACTGCAGTAGTACAGGTAAATACCCTGGTATTTAACTCTTAGATCAGCCTGTTCAACTCTGTTTCTGCATGTGTTTGTGCTGATTGTTTCCTTGTCTTTCCCTTTCCTCTTCCCTTCTCCTTCCCCTTTCCCTTCAAGATATCTTCTCTCAGCCCTACAGATACCATGGAAGTATCCTAGGTGGCTGAGACTGGGAATGAATCTCAGGTATCAGAAATCCTGAATACAGCTCAGACACATTTAAAAAAATTAGATACTAGGATCCCTCCTCTGTGAAATTCCACAGCCTGACTCCCCTCCCTCTTTGCTACCTGGAGCAGAAATCCCAGAGGCCTGTAATTAATGGAGAGTCAAATGCTTTTGGATTTGTGTTCCAAAGTTTTATTATAAAAACACAAACCTCTCAGGTTGATGCAAGTCCCTGTACAATACCAACATCACTTCTCTAAGCACTGCCCATTACAGGGACACATGGATACACAGAGTGAGTCTCTCTCTTACTGAGCTCTTGTTTTTCATTATTGCTTGGTTGTGACTAACTACTCTTCCTCCACTCATCTTCATCTCCTGGGGCAGCATCACCCCTAAGCAAGCAGGAACCTCTCTATTAGGTTTTCAGCAAGCTGATAGAGCTGTGGGGCTGTGGCAGCTTCTGCATTGTCCTGCCTCACCAGCTGCATGTCTAGAGCCAGAATGAGGCATGTCGTGGCCCTGGCTCCCAGATCACAGCTTAAGTGCTGGAATATAAGGAAAACGAGTTTTCCCTGCCAGCAAGATAGTGATCTGTGATAAAAGTGTCCTGCTTGTGAAAGCTGAGCTGAGGGAGTGTGGAGAGCATTTTGTAGGTGATGGCGAGGGAGGGGAAGTGCGATGGGAGCTAGGCTTGGTAGCTGCAGTGACAGCAGAGGGCATGCTTTACTGGTACAGTGCTGAGCACACAGCCTGTGCACACAACCCACGGCATTGTTGGACTACTCTGGACCTGTGGATCAAGCTGGAAATGTGGGGGCAAGAATCAGTCACAAGAATTCAATGCAATTCAAGCATCTGCAAAACCACATGCCCCACAGTGCTGCGACAGAAAGAAAGGAACACAATTGCTTGGATGATGGATTTATCTGGCTGGGGAATTAATGTAAAAGAAATCAGAGCACTCTGATCCCACAGAGGATCTGGCAGAGAGGGAACTGGTAAATCAGTCTGCATCTTACTCGCTGCTCCATGCCTGCACCAGAGTCATAAGGATGGCTGGAGGTCTGCCCTTACCCCTTCCCCAGGAGTCCTCTGTGGGAGACAATCTGAAGTTGTATGGACCAGATTGACTTCCTTTTTCCCCTACCTCATTGCTGGTTCCTTCAGGTTTACACAAGTTGATTTTCTGAGCCAAGGCTTGCGGTATTTTCTTCTGGATTTTCTTTGAAATGGAACGTAAAAACTTTTGAAATGGAGAACGTGGGAGTGATTCTCGAAATCACTACCTGAGAACTTTGGTCCATTCAACATTCTATCCATCAACAAGGCTCAGACATGATGGGAGTCCAATTTCTCTTCTTTAAACAAGTTGAGGTGTTTCTAAAGGAACATTGGCACCAAAGCCTTGTCTCTGGTCCTGCCTCCACAAGCCTCATAATTTCAGCCAAATCCCAAGACAGGAAAAACAGCCGAGGTGGATGTCAGAGCTTTCTGATGCTACTCTGGCTCAGGAGCCAAGTCATTTCCTGGTAGGGCACAGGACCAGAGAGCAGAAAATAAGCACACACTTGCTTCCCTCAGGTGAGCTTCTGAAATTCAGTGGGACAAAAAAGTGTGGTTGAAGACAGGGGCGAGGAAGGAACAGCTCTGGGCTGAAAGTCTTTAATAGGGCTGGTCTCATGGACACAGAGGTGCTGCAGGTAGCAGGAGAAGAATGGGGTTGTGAGCAGTCTGGGGTTGGGTTCAACAAGAATGAGCTCTCAAAACTCCTTAAGTACTCAAGTGTAATATCTTCCCCCATTTTGTGACAGCATGACCATACCAACTTCCTAAAACCAGCCCTGCCTGGAACCCACCCATCTCAGACTAAGCTATGCAGCTCTGCAAAATCCCGTTAAATGTGTCTGAGTTCTGATAGCCCCAAACAAAATTGACGAGAAACAAGAAAAACAGAGAACTCACCAAGGAGGTTGTTCCTGCACTGTGCCAACTCGTGCAGTTCTCGTCTCCATATTGGTGTACAGGAGGGTTCTAAGGGTGCTGAAATGTAGCAGTTTTCCATCCTATGCAGCTGTCCAAGGTTGCACTCCAGCCCATTGCAATGCCCTGGGAAATACAGATGCTGAACTGATCCCTGTGGCACATCAGGGCAGATCCATAGGTGTAGCAGCCTAAGCCATTGCTTCCCACTCAGGGGTGATGGGGGTTCCCAGTGCCCCCAGCCCTTTGAGAAGACAAGCTGAATGACAAAAGCAGTGCTGGACAGTTGCCTGCTGTTTGGAGTGGCAAGGGGTCATTAGGTAACAGCTTCCAGTAGCCACAGGGGCATCTGAAATAACCCAATGCTGTCTCCCATTTCCATCTCTACTCCTCTCCAATATGGAACCCAAGAAGACTGCATTGACCTGGGCTGTGGGAGCTGCAGCAGGAGAGTTGGAGCCTTTAGCAGAGCTGGTCCAGTCTTGCATTGCAGTGTGGCACAG
Organism: Pachyramphus minor; assembly: GCA_013397135.1. Taxonomy (NCBI): domain Eukaryota; kingdom Metazoa; phylum Chordata; class Aves; order Passeriformes; family Tyrannidae; genus Pachyramphus; species Pachyramphus minor. The sequence goes on along the minus strand of VYXB01000792.1, from coordinate 581,242 downwards.
CTGGGTTGTGCTTTGCCAAGGAGGAGATCTGGGGGCTACAAAAGAAGTCTATTCCCATTGCAAAAAAAAAGAAATGGGGAGAGCTCAGCTTGCTGCTACTGGTACATTTGGGAAAAAGTGGGGAAATTACTGTTGCTGGCAGAAACTTTTCCTAGGAAACTTCTCTTCAAGGCAGACAAGAGGGCCAGGATATGTTTGATGCCCTGGCATCTGCTGCCTTGGCCATTTGCCATGACCAGGACTCGCACTGCTTCTTTGAGTGCAGGAGGAGAGAGATGCTGGTCCAGCTGCTAACACAGGGACATGGTGGAGAGAAAAGCTCTGGGACTCATGGCCCTTGGGGATAATCTGCTCTTTTTTTATCCAAATCACTCCCCTTAGCTTTGGCAGAAGGCTATGTCCTGTGCCCAAAGCAAGGGAATGTGTCTGAACCAGAGCAAGGGCTGATTCTTCTCTACCAGTTTCCCCAGAGCAAGACCAGTGCTAGAAGATGCAAAGGGTCCTAGGAATGCAGAATTTGGCCTTGCAGGGTCAGGCAGCTGGGGGAAAACTGGCCGTAAAAGCAACACAAGTAAACCCAGCTCTCAGGGTCTCCTGGGATACAAATGAAGGCTTATTCTCTCATAGTTGTCATTAATTTTGCTCCTTGATTTAGGAAGGATGAAGGCTATATGTGGCTGCAGATGTCTGCACAAAGGAAGGGAGGCACCATCCAGGAAGGACAGTGCAGTCCAGCCCAGAGTTCTGCCTGGTCTGGAACCAGCAATCAGCACCAGTTCCTCTTGTCTGACTGTAAAGCAGAGCAGGAACACCTTGGTTTATACTTCATGCTCCCAGGTCAGCCTCAGCAAACCCAGCCAGCAACACCAGGGTTGAAGGAAGAGCGGGGGACACACATTAATTCAGCATGAAACAAAATGTCATTTTGGAGATTTCTGGAGACCTTGTGCAGCACTTAAATTCTTGTCCCCACAAATGTTTGACTTTCCTCAGCTGGAAATTGAGACCGGAGAAATCCTGATGTCTCTTTTTTTGGTGGCAGTAGAGTCCCTTCCTTGCACATTCTGGTTCTGCTCCTGCCAGCTGGGGTGTTTGAAACAGCTTTTCCGGGTGCGGGCACCAGCCAGCTAAATGGGAAAAGTTGGAGGAGTGGGAGAGACTGGCCATCCTGGTGAGATAGGTGCATCCCTCACGGGAACAGCAGGTCCAATGACGCTGAGGTAGAGACAGGGGTCCCCGCAGGTTCAGCCAGGGACCAGCAGACCCCGACCGAAGCACCGACTTGTCATCCCTTCCCTGAGCTGCAGAGCCATGGCAGAGCCGGGGCACTCTCCGGAAGGCTCCCGCTGCCCCCGGAGCTGCCCGTCGGAGAGAGTTTGGGCAAGGACCGATGCCAAAGAGACCCTCATGGGGCTAGGGAGAGTGAAAGGATCCCCGGGGTCACGTCAGTACTCACCACTCCCTGCAGGAGCCAGGGGCAATCCACCCTTAAGGTGGATTCCAGCTCCCCGGACCCTGCAGCCATTTCTTACCCGACGGGGCGGGACGCCGCCCTGGCGTGAGGGGCTTTGGTAGAGGGACTGCTGGGGGGCTCAGACCTCCGCCACGGAGGTCGATGCACAGCCGGGACCCACCGCCACCGCTACAGGAGGCTTGTGGCTGGGGATGAGGGAGAGGACAAGCAGGGTCGGGAGCTCTGGAGGGATGATGATTTGGGGACAAAACCCGCCGGGGGCCGGAGGCGGCCAGAGAGGGCGATTTGAGTGGCACCGTGGACGCTTGGGTCGGCCTCGGGCAGAGCGGAGCATCCCCAGTCCCGTTTCCCCCTCCCGCCCGGTCCCGGGCAGAGATCCACCCCCGGCGGCGTGGGGCGAGGGGGGCGCCCCCGCCTTGACGTCAGGAGAAGGGTTTATAAAGGCGGCGGGCGGCGAGGAGATCCCCAACGCCGGAGCCGAGCCGCAGCGGAGCCGCCAGCGCCTCCCCGCCGCCGCCTCCTGCGCCCGACTCGCCGTCGAGATGCTGTCGTGCCGCCTCCAGTGCGCTCTGGCCCTGCTCTCCATCGCCCTGGCCCTCGGCACCGTCTCGGCCGCCCCCTCGGACCCGCGGCTCCGGCAGTTCCTGCAGAAGTCCCTGGCTGCCGCCGCCGGGAAGCAGGTGAGAGTCCCGCGACGGAACGGACACCCCGGGTATCCCTCGGGCACCCCGCTGGGCAACCCGACGGCCCTGCCGCAGACTCCCGCTTCTCCTCCAGAGAACCCCCTGATTCCCCGCTGCAGAGCACCTGGCCCTCCTGCTGCAGATCCCTCCAGTTCCTCACCAGACATCCCAGTACCCTCAGTGCAGACCTCCAATTCTTCACCAGATTTACCCAATGTCCCCGTTTCAGACGCCCGGTTCCTTGCTGCAGATGCTGGTTCCCTGACAGACCCCGGTTCCCTGGTTCCCCACCAGAGCTGACCCAGAGCAGGCTGGGTAGCCGGGGCTGGGAGGCGAGACAGCCCAGCTGGGAGCTGGTGGGAAATGAGGAACCGCTGGGGCAGACGGCAGAGGCCCTAGTGAAGCTCTCCGGGGATTCTCTGTGTCATTGAACAAAGGCAGCTGCCCCAGTGCATAGGAGGATGTCTTTATCCATGGCAGGGGACAGCCAAGTCTTGGAGGGAAAAGAAGAAAAATAAGTCCCAGTGAGACAGTGACACGACTCAACCTCCCCTGCCAGCTCCCCCAAAGGCTTTTCCCGTATTACTTTAGCAGCAGCCCCGTGGCATCCTGCCTGAGTAGGGCACTGTGTGCTGGAGCAGTGGGAAGGGAAGGGGCTTGGATGAGTCCATTCCCTGTCAGAGCCAGGACAGCGGTCTGTTCCCCACACCAGGTACCTGTCAGTGCTCTTCTGCTCTGCTTTATTTCACAGACACAGCTGCTTCGTAGCAGCTGTCAGGCTGGGCTCTTCAGAAAGCCAGGGCTCCCCTTCTCCTCCAGCATCCTGAATGTCCTAATCTGGGCACAAAGGTGTCTTAGAGGGTCAGAGTTGTGAGCCCTCAAAAGCCAAGGAGTAATTGTTGTCTCTCTACCTCTCTCTCTCTTTCTCTCTCTTGTCTCCCAAGGAACTGGCCAAGTACTTTTTGGCAGAACTGCTCTCAGAGCCAAGTCAGACAGAAAATGAAGCCCTGGAGTCTGAGGACTTGTCCCGAGGGGCTGAGCAGGATGAAGTGAGACTGGAGCTGGAGCGCTCGGCTAACTCAAACCCCGCTCTGGCACCCCGGGAACGCAAAGCAGGCTGCAAGAACTTCTTCTGGAAAACTTTCACATCCTGTTAGCTTTTGAAACCCACCTCTCCACCCCATCCATCCTTGCCTTCTTCCTAGCCCCTTGCCCTGAGCAGAACCTTCACCACAAGAGGCGAAGACTGTAAATACACAATCCACGGTTATGGTGAAATTAAACAAACAAGGAAAATTTGAGTTTGATTTCCACTTGTTTTAATAAAACTTTCTGTTCCAATTGTACATGATATGCTTGAGTTGTGATTTCTGACTAGTTCTTTAATGACATGCACTCTGCAACTCTTTCAAATGTACTATTTTTAATTCTCTGTTGCAATAAAGTTTATGTTTCAAACGGTGATGCTGAGGCTCGGTGTCAATGAGAAAACCTAAGTTACCTCTCAGGCTGCTCGTTTTTTAAATGCTGCCCGTCTCAGGGCAGCAGCAGCAAACAACATCCATCCACATCCACACATAGGCACACACACAGGGTATCTCTTAATCTGATATTTTTTCTGTGGTCTTACTAAAGGATCTAGAGTCACAGTAGTACTTCAAGTCAGTCTAGAGGTTTTACACCCATCACCAGAGGCATCACTATAAATCAGAGCTGTGTATTCCAAGTGACTGGGATGATAAAAGTGGTTCACCATACAAGTTTACACCACACATCTTACTCCCTCCTCAGCCACAAATACTAAAAGGTTTTCTGTCATATATTACTCCTTGCAGCACCCCTGGCAAACACTGCTTCTGGGATTCCTCAGGGAAGTTTTCCTTTGTTCTGCTGTGCAGGGAGAGGTTTTGCATCCCCATAAAGCTGAGATGTTAACCCTATGCCATCATCCCCTTTCCATCTAATAAACTAGTCACAGCAGTTTTTCTACCCACCTCATCATCATTAAAGGCAATATTAAGAGGTTCAGCAGGGTAGGAGATAGCATCAGAGGAAAGACATTCTTCCCTTAAGGGAAAAGAAATTCTTTGTGCTTTTGCAGAGTCTTTGCTTTCTGGCCATGCTGATTTGTGACACACACACACAGGTAAATTGGAGCCATACATCCTGCACAGGGGAGAAGTGCCACTTTGATGAGAAATTCATCCTTCAGGATTAAAGGTAACAAATATTTTTTAGCCATCATTTGTGAAAGAAGGATGAAAAATGGGGTATCTTAGAGATGTTCATGGGTGGAGGGTTAAGCAGGACCCCAGTGAGGGTGGACTGCCCAGCTGAATGTGTGTTAAATTGTCTCTGGTCTGTACTGAGCGTATAGCTCTCTGTGGTACATCATTCTTGATGGCTCATTGCTTTTATTCTCAGTCTACACTCCCCTCCCTGTGGGCAGGGGGTTGTTAGACTCCAGCTGGGGGGAAGGTGAATCCTTTGCTGTTGGGAACTATAGCAGTGCCAGCAGGAAATCCCAGCCCTGCCACACTCACTCCCTGCAGAGCTCAGCTGGGCTGCCCTGGAGCCGAGTGGCAACAGGCGAGAGCAGCAAGAATGTTCACAGAGAGGGGAGCTATTGGTATCAACCCTGAGGGGTCAGTGGCAGGACTGGATGCTGCCCTTCCTCCCTGGAGCAGGGCAGCCGCGGCTGTTGCCTGTGCTGCAGGCTGGGCTAAGGTCTGCTGCTAGATCCTGCACCTGCTAAAGAAGACTTGCTGTGACATGATGCTCTGTGTCCCCAGCTCCAGGGAGCCTCCTCTCCTCCTTCCTTGTAAGCAGGATAGATTTTGTGGTGTGACCTGGGGAAATGCTCAGACCTCAGCCTGCCCTGCCCTGCACGCAGTGCCGTGGGGTCAGGGGCTCTGACCTCTCTACTGCAGCTGGATGCATTGCACACTGGGCAGGGAATGATGATCCTTCCAGCACTTCAGGAGGACAGAGGGAGAGCCTTACCCTTTTTCACCTCCTGGATTTCTGGGCTGGTACAGCTCTGGAGGGTGCAGGATTATCACACCCTTGGGAGAGGGACAAGGTTGGCACTGTGGGGAAAAGCCTCCAACAAGACATTTGAGAAGTGTAAGTAGTGTAGATCAATTCTCAGCCCTAAAAGCAGGCAGGGTGAGAATAGGACCCATTTGAAAGTGTGGAGACAGACTCTGTGAAGAGCAAACAACAGTCCTAGCTCACATGTGATTCCTGCACTGCTCGGTAGTGTCAAGGGAGCAGATTTTAGGGAATCCAGTAAAGCAGAGACCTCCTCATCCCTAGCTGCTCAGTCCTCTGTTGACTATGCTTCTTTTTAGATTTCAGAAACCAGCTGATTTTTCGATGCTGAGACAGCCTCAAGAGAGCAGCTACGGGAACAGGAAGGGGGTGGAGGTGCCAGGGGCTTGAATATTCTTATGCACTGAGTCCATCTTTCATGGTTTATAAATAGACCACTACTCGCCTGAGGCTTTTCCCCTTGTACATAGTGCTCATCCAGTGCTTCTGAAGGGAATTTAATCCTGCCAATTGCTGGAGTGAAACATCCCAAATAGGGATGAGGACAATCCTTAAGCACAAGCAGGAATTAAAGACAGTGATTCACATGCTACACCAGCCTGTTTCAATACAGCTGACGGCACAACACGGCATGGCAGCTTCTGGGAAGCTTAATGAAGATATACTGGAGGAAGCATGTGCAAATGTCCTCAGTTCAGAGACAGAAAGATAAACCTGCTCCTTCTGTCAGCTCAGGAGTTCCTGGAGTCTGGGGAGATGGCTTCCAAGGCATTAAATACAGTATCACCACGTGTAACTGCACTCTGTCAGCTCCAGCAATCCCAGGTGCTGGGAGCTGTACAAACAAGGCAAGAGGTGGCCTTGCCATGCTGAGCTAGAAAGACAAAGATTTATTGTTTCTCTTTGATAGGTGGGAGTTATGGGCAAAAGAGATTAAATTACTATATTTAATCCCTAGACACATAGTCATGGAACAGTGTTCCAGTCTGGGAACACTCTTTCTGGACAAGGTTGAATCTGGGATGAGCACATAGGTATCGGTCAGCTCCTATAGCCCAGAGCTGCCAAAGGGGAGAGCAGTTCTTGTGAGAGGCTTTCAGGTGACATTTTCTGCAGGTCAGATCCAAGGCTCCATGGAGGAACAGCCTCAGCAAGGGTCTGGGGGAGGTTAGGGGCTCTGATGATCTACACTTGGCTGATTCATCTCCTCTCCTGCACTTGGTGCCACAGGCAGACCCAGAGCAATCCCACTCCAGCAGGTACCTTCAACCTGGTGATTCATCTGAGGCAGTGCAGTCTGTGAGGAACCACATAAAAGGGCTGGAATCTGATGCCTGAAGAGTTGCTGTTTTGAAAACCAGAAAAAGTTGCTTAAGGCCTGGAAACACACATCCTCTTTTGGAAGTCAGTGAGGAGCTTCTCAGCCATCCCCAAAGGCAAAGCATCCAGTGATGCCAGGAGGTGTCTCTTGGTCTAGCAAGCAGGCTAGGATTTATTTTTTTTTTATGTGCAGCCCAAATCGGTAAAAAAGGCAAGTCTTCTTTGGTCCAGAAGGCTTGTTGGTGACTGATAGCTTGAAGTGATCCTCACTGTGGTGCAGAGGAAATACTTGTGGGACCCAGATTTCATAGCCTGGTCCACTCTGGCACCAGCTCACTCCTTTTGGCTCTGCAGAAAAGACCAAGAGCCTGGACCCAAGGGCACAACTGTCCTCCACCCAGAACAGCCCATAAGATGCTCTGCACTGCCTTTGCCTTTACTCTGCCTCTGTGGCTCCTAGCGAGCATTACACCAGCACCCTGATTGCAGCCACTGGGAGCATTTCAGATTCCCAGACCTCTGCTTTTGCCAGGAATCTTCTTCCCTTTCATCCCACCCAACTCCAGCATCTCTGGGGAGCACCAGAGCAATACCCAACCCCTCTGTGGGTCAGCACCAGGTGCTTGGAAAGAAGCACTTATTGATGCAACTGAGCCCTAATTCTCAGCAAGAAAAGCAGCAGGGTGTTTATTGACCAGGGTGAGAAAAGTTATACCTAGGCAATAAAAGTTATTATGATAAAGGAACAGACTGTGCTGCCTGCTCTCTGAACACCTTCTGACTCTTTGACAGCTTCTCACCAGAGTAATGCAATAAAGCACATTTTCTTCTTTTTTATTCTCTTTTGTCATTGTTTTAATAGGGAATTATTTGTTACTTTTTCCCAGCAACTAATTCCACTTCTGAGAATAGCTGTTTGGCCAGATGCTGTACCTCAGAAGACTTTTTGAATCCCAGTCTTAGGAGACTCACCCCATAAACATCTTGTAGAACACAAAAAAAATATTAACAAGGTCATAAAAAAATCTCTGAGTTCTTTTTTCCTCATATGTATAGTACAAATGCCAGTTTCTGCCATGAGCTATTATTTCCAATGTGATCTGATAAAGAAATACACCTGGTCATTTAATTAACAAAATTAATTTAACTAAGGTCCCCAGTATTTCCTACAGTATTTCACTGAGAAAGCATAAAATAATGCAAATCCAGACTTTGTTTATCATCTGGGTTGGCTGTTGCAGCAGAGAGAGATGGATGTAGTCCTGTATACAGCAACAGAGCATCCCTCCTGATGCTCTCTGCTGCCTGCCTCCCCCTCCCATACAACTGGCTCTTGCAGCCAACAGATTGCTGTGCTCTGTGTGCAGAGGGATGAAACACTCCTGACCTGCAGCCCTGGCAAAGCATTCCCAGGAGCTGAGTTGAGAGATACTCCAGGCCCTACATACTCCTCCCTCAAGCCCTGTTAAGAGATGCCCTGGGCACAGAGCCAAAGTCAGTGAATCCCTCCTGGCCTGGCAATAAGCCTGGTGCTGCTCTGCCCCAAGGTAGAGCATGTGCTCCCTTGCACTGTTCTGTGCTCTGCCTTGAAGGAAATTATCTCCTCTTGATCAGGACTGAGGTTTAGGAAGAAAAAAGGATGCCCCTGGAAATGGGCTGTCACATTTGCAAGGATCTTTTATAAATCTTTTCTGCCACCTCTTTTCTTCCCTGTTCTGCTTCCTGTACTTCTCAAGGTTTGTGGTTCTTCTCAGAGGCTTAAACACAATATTGCTTTCCCTCTGTCTCTGCCCCCCGACTCCAGCCTGTTCCTCTCAGGGTGAAGTGGGGGGACAGTGCAGAGCACCAGCCCAGGGTTGGGGTGGGCTGCAGCCAGCAGAGAGAGCCAAAGAGCATGGATTGCCCAGTTCATGGTCTGTGTCTGTAAAAGCAGATGCTCAGGATGTGGGTTCTTTGTGCCAGGATCTCTCTGAGCTCTGGCTCCGACCTCACCACAGGGAGATGAGCTGGAGTCAGGGGTCCTGCAAAGAGGGGCTTTCAATGGAGCAGCACTTTTGTGGACCAGAGCCAAGAATTCTAACGGGCATTTCTTATGTCAGAGTTGTAAATTTTTAATGAGCTAGAAGAAAGTTGAACAGCATGAAAGTAAGTTAAGTGTTCTACCTAGGGTTAAACTCAGTGGCTTTTGTGCTAATGGCAACCTGCAAGAAACTGCTTCCATGTAAGCCTTCTTCTCCCAGTATTTTTTGTTGTTGTTCATCCTCTTCTTATTCATTCAGTTCTTCTGAAACTTCACAGTCTAAGCAGCAATGGCAGGGGCAGAGGAAGGAAGAGTCCTGTCCAAAACAGTTGGAGTTCTTCCTGAAGAACATATGAGGATGCTGGGTCATATTGCAAAACAGGAACCTGGCAGGTCAAGTGTTTCTTCAACAATGTGTTTCCGTGAGAAACCTCAGCATGATTCAAACAAAATATCTGAAGTCTCCTGCCAGCATGCAGGAGATGAACCCTTGAAGCTAGGGCCCACCTGCTCTCAAGGAGGAAATTTCAGTGTGGTAGATGTGGCTTTCCAGACACTGCCTCCCCATGTAGCTGAAATGAGCAGGCTGATCTCTGGAAAACACATCTGTAGACTGAAGGATATCATTCAGCTAGATATGAAACCTGAATTCCAAACCCTGCTTATCTCCCCAGACAATGATGACACATGTCATAATGTCACCTCCATCATCAATTCCCTTATTTGTCACATTAGCAGTGGTGATACTGACACCAGCAACCAGGCAATAAAAGAAATTGAGGAGATCCTCAGACAGAAGAACAAAGCAGAAGCCATGTCTGGGCACACTAATGAGTTCCTTGTAGCCTGCTTTCAATCAGTCAGGTTTATCAACCAGCAACAGGAAGCAGATAAGAAATGAGGGAAGGAACAAATCATTCTGTGATGTAACTGTGTCATCCTGGCCCATAACTGTGTCTTCCAAGAGAAGAAACTGGCTCAAGAGGCCTTAGTGGAAATGCTTAAGGATGTAATGAACAATCTCTTTACCTTAATGCTTCCTGGATGGAGACATAGAGAAATAGCAGAAGCTCATATGGTCATTAATGTCCTCATGAAGAGGGTGTTGGAAAAAACTGACCAGATGATGATTTTTTTTGTGCCTTGTTGGACGATCCAAGGCAGCCTGACTGCTGAGGGCAGCCTAGGTAAATTTTCTGACCTGCTGGCCTATACCTTTGGAGGACTACCACGTCTTCTCCCAGGCACCGTCAACACCATCAACACCATCAACCTGGATGAAATCCTGTTGGATGCCCACATGCTTATCAAGACTTCCTCAAAGGAAGCACTGAGGCAGCACACAAACAAACTCACACTGCAGACCCTGAAAACTGTTACATAACTTCTCGCAAGCTGAAAGAAGTGAGGATTCTGGACAACCTCACCCTGACTAAGAATGCAGCTGGCTCCCAGGTGGAAGCTTGCTTCCAAAACAGGGTCAGTCGTGCTGCCAAGCACAGGGCAAATGAAAAAGCTGTAGGAGCAGGAGGGGAGGTGCCCAGGGCAGCTCACAGAGTTGCAAAAAACAAAGTGGGTGATGTTTTAAAAATCATCTTCTAGAAAATTTGCCCCAAGTCGAGTTTAAAGGTCTAAAGGAGTTACATGAATGTAAGAAAAAATGGCTGGGGGGAAGTTGGAATCTTTACTAGAAAAACTCTTCCTCTTCTTGCAGAGCTATGTGAAGCAAAGCCTGGCCACCATCCAGACAGAAAAGGACACCAAAGAGGCTTTTTCCTCTTTCTCCTTCGGGGACACATCTTTAGGTGAAAGCATATCCTCTTAGATCAGCAGAGATCCCAGGAGGATCCTTAAAGGGGAAGAAGCTGATGCCATCCTGCCACTTGGAAAACCTGCCATTCACCTGTAGCAGCAACACAACCTTAAGAGCAAGGCAGCCCACAGCAGACTCCCTGCCAGCCAGGTCACCTTAAAGGATGTCAGTGTCATGCTTTCTCCCTCCTTTCCAGGGCTGCACAGTGATCTATCTCACTGGGGGCATGAGAAACCACCAGCAAAAATAGCACTGGGACCTCAGAATGATCCAGGCCTCCTCCACACACACACACATCAGTGGGCAAATGGTGTGAACCACGACCTAATAAAGAATAAACCCCAGCATGAACAACCGTGTGAGTTACCTCTTTTTGTCCAGAAAGTCTGCCAAAGACAAAGGTTGCAAGAGAAAATTCATTAAGGAAAGTGATTTGTACAGGTTTCTGTTTTCTCTTAGGTAAAATCAATAAGACATAGACTTTCAAACCCACTTCCACTTGTCAGACTGAAAGAGTTCGAGAGAGCGGAGTTGCTATGGACAACTGCAGAATGCCAATGCCTCAAGCCCCTTCCATCCGCTGCACTTTTCCCAAGGAGTAGCTCTGCTTTTCCCAAGGAGTACGCTGCTAATCTCATGTAATATCGCCTTGATTTGTCTTTAACACCCCTGTTGTCTGTGAGTTCTTAAGGTGGGAGTCCTTAGCTTTGTGTCAGGTATAAAAGTAAGCACTTCAATGATGCTTACTAAATTACAAGGCTTTTTTACTAATAGACAGTTCAGTCAATTACAAAACGCTATTAAGCGCTTGTGCTCAGGCAGAGCGAGTTAGCCGCCTGGTGAACGTGGCAAACCAATATTTTTAATTAAAATAAGAAAAAAGAAACACACAGGCTGATTGCTAGCCAACAAGAAAATTACAACCCTGAGATCTCAAAGTGTAATTACCCTTTCTAAATGGCCAAAATGACTTGTTTTTTGCAGGCTATAATTCTCTCTAATGCTGCTATAAAGCCAAGGCCACCCCTTCATCTACCCCATTTATCCAGTGCTGTACCTGTCCAGGGGCTCCTCCAGTACCCACGAAACCAGTTTCTGATATACCCATATATGGTTTCTGCCTTATTTTCTGGGTCTGTAGCTGGAAGATTCACATTGAAAACATGGCTGATGGTACAGGTTTGATTCCTTCCCGCTCTGTCCTTGTGACGTCCTCTCTTTTTGTGCTAAAGGACATACACTGGATGGGAGCTGTGTCACTTACATGCAACATAATTGGATGCCCTTTATGTGGCCTTCCAAAAGAAAATTCATATCCTTGTTGAGCTGTGAGGTCAAGCAACTGGATGTGCTGTTCCAGGAGGTTTCCTTCAATGCTGTGCAGTGCTTTTTGTTGGCAGCCAGTGCCCCATGAGCAGCTGCTCCTGGAAATGCTCTGTACTGATGCCCAAACATCATTCAAGTACAGTTACCTGAGAAGTCTGTCCATTTACAGTCACTCAGACCACACTGAAATTTGCTCAGCAATATCATTACCCTTGCAAAAGCCTCTCTGGCCATGTGCTCTCACCAAGCTGTCCTCCTGCCCCACGCTGAGGCTGCAGTGATGCATCTGGCTCACTGCTAGAGGAAAAGCCATTAATTGGCAGACAGAGCTGATATGGTGAGGCCACACACTGTGTTGTAGCCAGGGGACACAGGCAGACTCCTTTTCTACAATGCTGAAGGCCTGATCCATTACCTAAGGGTTTCAGAGACTGTAGAAAACAGGAGAAAGTCAAGTGTTTGGAAGTTTTCCAATATTTGCCTGGCAGGCAGTCTATGCATCATGATGCATCATGTTATCAGAGTGCCTCAGATCCCTTGTCAGCAGTCGGAAGACCCCTGCAGTGGGTGCAGAACAAAGTCAGAGCGAGTGACAGTCCTTGTCCTGCAGATATTACATGTGATAGGAGATAAGTACATCAGCAGAGATGCCCTGGAGTCCTACAGGAATACATGGCCTCTTGAATATTCTCAACGTGTTCTCACTTGTGCCTCTCAGCGCAGCCCCTGAGCAGGAATCAGGAGTGCCTTGAGCATCAAGATGATGATTTACAAGCCATTCTTTCTTGCACCTCCTTGCCCCTGGGAAAGAACAGCATGCAATGGGGTATCATTGGCCAGCATGGGTCTAGGTACTTATTCTGGATCTCACCCTAGAGAAAGCAGAGCAGGTTCCTGTATGTGAAGCAATGGTTAAGTAATGGGTCCTAACACACAGGATGATTCTCCTGCCAGCACCACAGCCTGAGCTTTGCTGGATGGTAATTTAAATTTCCCCACTCCTGCCTCCCAGCCAGCCAGTCTTCCAGGCTGTTCATCCTCCCTCACAGCCCTGGGAAGGAGCAAAGAGCAGAAGAGCAGCTGGGTCAGGAGGCAAAGAAGGAGAGCTGCAAAGAACTCATAAGAGAGAGCTGACCTGGTACCTTTTGCTCTTTCCTGCTTCAATCTTCCATTTGCTGGAATCACAACCAAACTGTGTGCTCAGGAGATAGCAGGGTCAGGGAGATCAAGAAATTATAAACAAATACTGTATAAACAAATCAATCAGAGGGATAAAAACATTCGACAGAGCCACACTAATTAAAAATATAACAATCAAGATAGTGGACATTTATTTAAAATGGTGCAATTACAGCTTTTAATCATCCAGGTTTAAATTAACAGCAGCAGCAAAGTGGCTGCGCAAATGTGTTCTCTGTAATGAACTGATATTAGAAAGCCAGCTTGGTGATCTCTCCCTCTTTCGGGCTAATTCTCCCTCCTCTCATTGTAAAATAACCTTTTGGTGTCATTTTCTTGTAGAGTCTTGAAGATGAAGACACAATATTGGAGCTAAATTAAATCCCCTTCACATGTTTCTCTTCTTTCAAGCTGTAAAAATTGCTGGTATCAGTCATTCAATCTCTAGTGCTGACGCAACCACACTTGAGGAGAACATCTGGGGGCCCCAAGAGTCATTATAGGGAAAATAAAATCCTATATTACAATCAGTCAGCAATTAAAAAGCAGGATGCAGGAGGGCAAATCCTGCAAGATGCTGAGCAGGCTTGGTGGGGAAATCAAATGTTAGACCTGTGATGCCCTGGGGCTGTTTTCTTCTCAACTGAGTCATTTGAGAGGAGGCTAGAAAATTTCTACATCTGCTTCTGCCCAGCACAAGTGGTCTTGGAAGTAGCTCATGTTAATTCGGATTAGTGCTGAGCCAGAGATCACAAGTTTAGTACCTGCAAGTTTAGTACCTGCAGGGCTGTGGGACCAACCTTGCCCTGGTTTGTCACGTTGGTATTCAAACAGCCAGGTCCCAGCCAGGTTTGGTGTTCAAACAGCCATGATGTTTTGGCTGAAGACAATGCTCAGCTTGCCATGGTTTGAGTGGGCTTGATATAGGCAAAGACAAGTCAGAGACATGAAAGCTCTTTGCACCTGGCATGGTTCTGGCTTAGCAAAGCCATGGGTCTGATCTGCCCTGGGCAACTGTCATGACCTTTCTCCCACACATGTATCTCCACCTGCCCTGTAAAAGACTCTTTCCTATGGAAGAGCCCAGTGTCCACCAGCCAAGGTGCTGACAGGAGCTCACTGCAGTGATGGAAGTGAGCAGAATTACAGGCATGTGGCAAGTAAAACTGCTGAAGGCAAATCCTTTCAGACATGGCTGTCCTGAGGCAGGTTTGAATCCACAGCCAAGTAGAGGCAATACTCTTGTGTCTGCTAAAGCTCTACTGGTCTACAGCCTCTCCTCTTTGCCAGCCAGCACACACGGCTCTGCCCTGACCCTGCCTTTACTCTGTCCCTGTGTCATGCTCTGCACATGGAGAGTCACAGCAGGGCAGAAACAGACCCGAAAGTTCTTGAATTCAAGTCTCAGCTTCCAACAATGCCTCAGCATGTCTGTCTCACAGCTCATTCTGGTGACTGCAGTGCTGGTCCCGCTCACAACACTAGGATGCTCATCTCAGCTGGGTTTGCTTGAAGACTGTAAGGAAAGGGACAAGAATTAAAAAAACAACATGAAAAAAAATTATTTTGGAAGTGTAGAAAAATTTCTGCGGGGTGGGAAATGACCACCCCACAGGCAGAGCATGTGTGTGACTCTGTGTGCAGGGGGGTGTGTGTGTGCATGCCTACACATGTACTTCTGTGTGTGAAAGTCACAGCTTCTTCCAGAGCTGCTCATCCACACCTGGGTTTTGGCCATTGTCACCAAACACAATTACCTACCTGCATCCATAGTCCTGAGGACACGATTAAAATCCAGAGCCCTTTGGAAAGGGAATTTCATCTCATTAGCACCAAACCCTCCTCTTTTTCCTGTTTACCCGAAGGGTGTGAAAACATACAGCGAGAGAGCAAGTGAGAGTCACGCAGCCCTCACCGCTGCTGTGGGCTATGTAATTACCTGGTCTGCACATTAAGATTAATAAATATTAACTTTACTTATGTTTATACTGTCCACCTAAGATGGAAACAATGTGCTTTACTACTTAATCAAATTAGAGCTATAAAATTATTTCCCTTTTAGAAGGTTCATTTCTGTTTGGCTAGCAATTGATGTTGATGATTTGAGTCCCATCTTTAAAGCATTTTGAAATATGGAAAATGGCAGAAGTGCAACAGTGCTTTAATGGAGCCATAACACACATCAGGTAATAAAGCATGAACAGCCTGTTTACTTTGAGTAGTCTAATTATTTGAGAGCTTTTTTAAAAACAGAAAACTGTCATGTGAAAACTTTAATTTCATCTGAATTAATTAAAAAGAAACAGGAAAAACCAAACAAATTTTAAAAAAGCAAAAGCCCGTTTTTAAAGTGTTGCTTTCCAGGTCTCTGCAGCCAGTCCAGGTCCCAGGCAGACACTGAAGAGTATATCTTCCCTTTTGTTTTTCTCTTGCTGTTCTCTCTTCAGGGTGTGCAGGGCAGGCGTGACCAGTCGGATGTTAGATGCTCAGGCAGCCACTGCTGCACTATCACTGAAGATATCTCAAGGAATCAATGCACATTCTGTAGGAGACTCCCACCCTTCTCTGAGCTGCAGAGGACAAAGCACTGTCATTTCCTCATCTAAGAGACAAGAAAAGCCCTTTAAGACCTTTAGCATAACCAATAAAGCATTTACCAGCTGTACCTTAGTGTGAGACATAACTCTCTAGTGAGGCAGAGTGCAGCTCCCACAGCTTCTTTGCCTCTGCAGAACTAGCAAGGTTTGCTTCCTCTTCTTTTCAAACCAGTAGCAAAATTACAGCACAACCGAGACAGGATGGGTCTGCTTGAGGTCTGGTCCTGCCCCCTGCATGAAGAGGTCAACATCAGTTAGATCATGTTACTTTGGGTCTCATCCTGCTGAGTTCTTAATACCTCCAAAGACAGATGCCCACAACTGCTGCCTTGTCTTGGGACCACACTGCATGCTATGAAGGTGTTATTTCATTGTACCTTGTTGGCTTTGCCCCGTGGGGCAACATGCTCATGGTCTCTTGTCCTGTTCCTGTCCGTCTCTGAGGACATCCTGACTCCATCCTTTCTATTCTGTTGCCAGTAGCTGAAGCCAACAGTGAGATCCTCCTTATCCTTTTCATCTTCAGGCTCAAAAAAAATCAACCCTTTCACCCCACCTCATACATCTGCCTCCACCATCTCAGTGGCTTCTCACAGGCTTTCTGCAGCTCACTGGGCTTTGAGCCAGGTGGTCCAGCCAGTCCTCCCCGCACCAAGCTGGTCCTTTCATCCTGCTTTCACATCCACCACTTGGCTACGGCCACAGAGAAGGCAAAATTACATGGAAGAGGTGGAAAGTCTGGTACCAGCAAGAGGAAATATGGTCAAATCCTTGTGGTCTCCCTCGACAAGATTCAGTAATGCCAACAGGTTGACCAGGGCCAACCTCTCCCATACAGAACCTACCCTGCTGTTTATAAGCACTCCGTTTCCCTGACCAGTCACCTGCAGCGTAGTGAGCTCTGCCCCATGGCCTGACCTGCATTGCTCTTAACCTGTCCCAGACCAGATGACAGCTTGCACAGTCTCACTCTGGTTGGATCAAGCAGCACCCTACAACCAGTTGTGGTGGCTTGGGATTAGGTCAAGACCTTTGTGACCACACAAAGAACAAGGCAACGCAAAATCTGACCCCAGATGTGATGGCCTGGTTTTCTGAAGCACAGCTGTTCCCCCCTTGCAGTACATGGATTGCTTCACCAGCCAAGTCTATTTGCAAGGCGATACAAGCCAAGATAAATTTGCCCCCAAAGTAATAACTTTTCAATTACCTTCGTTATTCCTTGCTCAACACAAGAACAGCACAGCACCTCTTGAGGGAGCAGCTGAGTATTTCTCTCCAGGGTGCACATTTATTATTTTAAGAATCATTTAATTTTCCATCTGAGCAAAAGGGGCGAATGTAGGTCCTGAATGACTCCAGGGCCCCATTCAATACCTTGCTGTGTTATCCATCACAGCAATTGCACATGGTAATTCATCTCTGAGACACTTCAGTACGCAAATCTGAGAGCATTTCATGTACCTGGCATGGCTCAAAACTCTGGGAGCCAATTGAAAGAATTGATCATGACTGGGAAGCATGCCATTATGCCCAAGAAACAAAGGTTTTAGTAATGGGACTTTTAGCATACCAGCAACCTGTAGCCTGGCTTTCCATTGTCTCTCTCAAACTCTGGTTTCCCATAGCATACACCCAATCCTGAAAGTCCCATTTCTGGGGTCAATGGGATTTACAATATTTGTGCAGTGATGTTCTTTTGACGAGTCTGACAGTGAGAGAAATGTTACTAAACACTACTACAGCAAATAGTCCAGCAGAGATATCATTTACTCTCTGAGGTCTGTGTGTCTGTTATTCTCTGAGTGTCTGTTACTCACTGTCTCTTCAGCAGTGATCTATAGTGCTTGAACTAAACCCACTGATAGATGAATAGAAAAGTTTAATTACAATTTCCATACCTAAAGGAAATACCAAGACAGTTCTCATCTTGCAGTTGAGGTCCTTCCCTGTCTCCAGTTTCTCTCTGCCACCTTTATTTGCCTTCCCGTACCCATTTAGTAAAGGCTGCCTGGGCTAGAGATGCTATTGTGGGCTGTGAGTTTGTCTTTGGCACAGATCTAGACAGGATTAGGTATCCAGGATATTCTCCAGATCCTGCTTACATGGCTGCCTGTTGGTGGTATGAATACAATCCTGGTCTGAGCTGGTGCTTCAGCTTCAGGGTGCTTATTGAGGAGCTCTGCAGGCTAAATGAGAGTGGGTGGGCTCCTTTCAGCTCCTCAGAAGCACAAGAAACAGTCTCAGATGAAGCAACAGCACTATTGCCAGGCTCAGAAAATAATGAGAACAAAGTGCTTCAGTAATAGGTATATGCCTCCTGCTGAGAGGCCACTCTGCATGACTACATCTTCAGGCAAGCACAAGTGTCCAAGGAGAGGAACCCCTGACACATTCCTCTCCCCGCTGCTGCCACATGTGTCATCTCTCACCAGTGATGAAAGCAGACTGTAGACCAAGCACAGAAGTGGTGTCCTAACTCTGTGATCACACTATCCCCACTCCAGCTCCATGAGCCCATGACACTGGCAGACTGGCTGGGGGCCACCTGTCAGCAGGACACAAGAGATGGCTGTTTCATTGGAAAGCTAAAGGTTAGCAGAACAGAGCAGCATTTTTCATTGGGTGACACTTGCCTCCTTATGGTTATTTCTTTTCCTATCCTGAGCACTCTCCTTTGCCCATGCAGGTCACCAGAGTGAGCATCCTCACAGACCCCAAGGAAGGGATAGCTTGAGTCCTTATTAAACAACATAGTGAAAGTCAGTTCCTGGAATTTTATTTCTCTGAGTCTCAGGAAGATAAATGGCAGTAGAAAGTCTGGCTGCATGTTGGTCTTTGGTCAGGGGAAGCCAAGCAACAGCGAAGCAGGAGATTTTAGTAAATTCTTAAGTTTAGAAATGTTAATCTGATCATTTCTTTCAACATTATGAACTACACAGTTCAGAAAGCTCCATCCAGAAATCCAATGAGTATTCCTGATTGAATGGACCTTATATTTTTTGGGAGGTTTCCCATCAGTGCTCAGGATGTTGAACATCTGCAAACCTGAAAAGTCCTGGCACCCCTGCAACACCACGACTAACTCAGCCTGTATGGAGACCTCAGTCCCCTCAGCCAGGATATGTCGGTGGGCACAGAAGGTCCTGCAGGCTGCAGGGAAAGCCATGCACATTGGGAAAGCCATGTGTAAGCCTCTGAGATTCAAGGAAGAAAATGTGTTAGATAAGCTGGTACTGACAGAACAGGTATACTCAGAGCAAGATCCACCCATGAAGCTGTGGTGATTTGCATCAACAGCAAGGAATCGCTGCAGTGAGTGAGGCAGTGGGTTTCTTAGTTTTCCCCTGGACAGCCTGGTTTCTGTGTAGCCCTGCAGGATTGAGCTCAATGGACAGCTGAGCTCAGTGGGTGCCTCTTTGCTTGGAGACAAGCAGATCCTCTCCTTGAACCTGACCCCTTTGCTGCAGCAGTGCCTAAGACTGGCATTGATCCAGTAGCATTTGCAAGGGTCTAACTCTCAGGATGAGACCAGCAGAGCTCCCTTTACCTTCATTTCTTCCTTATTGCCACAGCTGTTTTAAAGCAGCTCTCTGGCCTTTTCCTGGATACAGAACATGTCCAGGTATGAACCTGTTCCTGGCTCTCCTGGTTTTTGAAGAGCAGAAAGCAAGGTGAGTTGAAAGGGTAGAAATGGTAAGGAGTATAATGCATCAGTGAATTCTCCACAGAGCTCACGGGAGGCAACCTGAAAGTTTGGCTAATTGGAAAATTATTTCAATCAGGTAAAGGGCTGCTCCTGAATTATCACTGCTCAGAGAATCATTACTATCAGGGGAGCAGAGAACAGATATCTCAAGTGTTAGCATTCCCTGTTCCTCTCTTTTCTGTATTCAAATGCTAAATAATTTATTTCTTTATAATTCCACAAATTATCACAAGCCTGGAAATACCTGGCTCTTGTCTCATTTAGCAAACAGTCCCTCACAGTGTCAAAAAAGTGTACGTGTCACTCAGTTCAGTTAGGAGAGAAGCACAGCAATGCTCAGATGCTATCATTATTCCCAGTATCATACTCTATCAAATTGTCTAAAGAATACAGCTTTTCCACAGTCCATACAAAGTGGCACTGCTCTTGCCAGAAGTGTGTGCAACTGTGGGGAGCCATCCCCCCTGTCCCTGCTGCAGCTCAATGCCTGGGGTGACACTGTGTTTGCATCTAGAAGGGTAAGAACAGGTCTGAAATTGGGTTTAATTTGTAATGTGCACGTTTTCTGCCTAAAGTAAGGTCCAACATTCCCTGAAAGAGCCAGGTACCGAGTAACAGATGGCCTGTATTCCCAGTTCCTCCCACATCTGAACATTTGGCTCTGCACACCAAAATATTTGACTAGGGTATTATAAGCCAAAATTTTGTAGTCTGATACAAACCAGGATATCACATTCAGGTGAAGGTTTCCGAAACTACAGAGAGGTTTGAAAGTGGACTCACACTCTCCTCTCACCACCTTGTTGCACTTCTGCCCCACACTATTGATAGATGGCTCAATAAAGCCATGTCCCTTTGCCAACAAGGTCCTTCAGAGTGGCCGTAAGAGCCTCTTTGCTGCTCTGCTTAAACCATTGCAAGGGCTAAACCAACATGTGTGCAAATACAAAACATAAAGCATGTGCAGCTCTCTTGTCTGCCTCCGTCTCCCTCTTGAGAAAGAAAGCACTTAACTCTAATTGTGTGGACTGGCTGTCAGCTAAGGGATGACAGCAGGGTGAGTGCAGAACAAGGAGCTTAACAGATTTTTCTAGCAGTGTGGAGCAGTGTGGATTTTTCCAGGAATACCAGAGTGTGTCAGCACTTCCAGACACATGAAACTCAGAGAACCACTGTATTTTGGTAGCACTGACAGACCAAGAAGCTGTGTAAAGATGCTGATTTCCCTGGGTCTTGCACAGACAAAGACATGGTATAACAAACTTTCTTCCAGCAGCGTGTTTAGGGGATGCTCTTTGTCTCCTTTTGCTGGTGATTGGCGTACAGCCACTATAAACATCTGATACTATGCAGAGGACCCAGAAATAACAAGAAAATAAAATACCTAATTAGCCTCATGGATAAGTTTAACCAGCTCCCTCTGGAATACCTTCATTGAACAGGCTTGGATTTCTTCCCTTCCCCCTACAACTGATCCTCACATTTAATTAAAGTGGAAACCTGGCTGTGCCTGGCTCAGATGGAGTATTTTACCACTTACATAATCTTTGCAGATAAGAGACACTGTTGTTATTGCACAGTGGAGAAGTGGCTGGGTTTTATATCTCCTTTGGGAAGCTGCAGCTCCAGCTACCTCAAGCAGTAAGACCAAGGCAGAGGCAGAAATCCATACGCAGAAGCACTAATTCCCATGCCTTGCATAGGAGAAACAATACTTTCATTGATCCTTGATCCTTTCACCTAATTGAAGAGGCTAAAAATCATAAATTATCAGGCGAATTTTCTACATGGGACAGAGGAGATGGGTTCCAGCAGAGATCTCACAAGGATAGTGAGCTTCCCTAATAGCTTACTCAAAGAAGGGTGTCAGGCAGTGTTTGAACTTCCAGAGAAGGGTATTCCAGGCAATGAAATTGATACAGTCAACAGACAAGGTGAAACTGCACTATACAAAATCTTACATCAGATGAGCAGATCAACAAATTTTCAAAGAACACAAAACAATGTCTCTCCAGGTAGGGAATGTTCATCCCATGGATAAGGGAAGATACAGAGCTGGAAACTCAGCATTTCCCCTAGAAATTTTTTTATACCAGCCACTGATAAGATTTTTAAAATGGGAACAACGTTATGCTTATTTCTCCAAAACCTTTGTCTATTTAGGTCCAAATAGATCAAAACATTTATTTCTCCAAAACCTTTGTCTATTTTGGTCCAAATAGATCAAAATATTTATTTCTCAAAAACTTTTGTCCATTAGATCATAAACTGTTTAATATCAAGACCTTGACCTCATCCTCTCTCCTGTACTGTCACCATTTGTCACTCCAATATTTAATACTCTGTGTCCTCCCATAGCCAGAGAGTGTGTTTGCCCCAAGACATGCCTTGCAGAGGGCTCAGTCACATCCTATAGAGCTCTTTGTGCTACAGTTGGATTTGTTTTCCATGTTGGACTAGGGAGAATAGTGTTTGAATGACATAACCATACAAAATTTTCATCTTCTCAGGAGTCAGTTTCTTCTGGCAGGCTGAATGCCTCCCCTGCGTCTCCTCTTACACTAATATGGAGCTTTTCAGAAAAAGATTTCAAACTAATTGTGAACAGCAGCAGGTTAATGTGATCAAAGGAGCTAATAGGCTTTCCTATGTATTTACATGATATAAGGCTCCCAAATTCAAAGACTGGATCAAGAGATTTGCGATAAATTGCACAAGGATTATTTGTCTGCCTGTTGTGCAGCAGAGAACTTGTCTCTGGTCTGTTGGAAAAGTCAAAGGAGTATTTGCATGGGCTGGGAAATTGAAGCTTTCCGAATAACACCATACAGCTTTCACCATCCACTATAAACACAGGAAAAGTTCAATAGCTGCCATTCCACTAACTCAGATCCCTGTACAACAGAGAAGAGAGCACATGTCCCCAGCTGTGAGCCAGACTTGGCAATGGTGGGAAGGTGCTCAGTGTCAGGGACTTTCTGCTGAGCAAGGGACACCAAGGCAGACACAACAGGAGGAATGAGCAGAGGTTGGGAAGGAAAGTACATACCAAGGAATGTTCTGGAGGATAGAGAAAACTTTATCTAGAAAAGGCAATAGCATCATCTGGCTGTTTAAAATTAGTCAGGCCAAGGCAGAGGAAAACACACTGATGGAGGGATGCTGCTCTAAGCAAGGTCCAGGCAAAGCTTAATAGGTTTATTCTATTTACCCTGTAGAAAAGTGAAACAATTTGAATAGGACAAAACAAGAGAAACCCATAAAAGACAAGTAGGGCTTTTTTTTTTTTTTGAAGAGGCATCCAAATCTCCAGGTCAAACCAAGCAGGTGACAGATGTGAACGCAGGTTTCCTGTGTTCCTCATGACAGCCCTTTAGCAGAACAGCAGTGTGGGAACTCCATATTTTTTCATTGGATTTCCAGAAATCCTCCTCTTTTTTTTTTTTCCAGCTCTGAAGTAGATTTCCGTGAAGTTTTAAATTTTCCAATGTTATAAACTTGTAAAAACTATTTTAATTGAAATATTTCATTTTAGTAAATTCAAGCTTCTTTTTGCTATGATCTTTAAAGCTATATGAGGGGCATACACATGTTGTTAACTGTGGGTTTGTTTTTGAGTCAAAACAGATGAAAAATGGAAATCATCCAATGCCAGCATATGAATACAGGATAATTTGAGCCTCTCTTCCCTAGACAATATTGTGCTGAAATTGATATGTTTTGAAAAAGATTTTCATTTCAATCAAAATAACCTTTTTTCATCCAGAACTCTAAAGCTTTTCTGGCCATCTCTATTAGAGGCACAGCTGATTGTCATCTCCCTTCTCCTGGTATGACTTTATTGAATACAGTGGAACCCACTGTAGCTGTTCTGCAGCTGGGATGTGACAGGGAGCCATGCCATGCAGCAGTACTGGTGCAGCAAAGGGGGGCAGTGGTTTTGAGCAGTGGGGAGAGTGTCCCAGTGCTTGAAGTGTAATCTGCCTTCCTGTCCCCTGTGTCTCAGTTTTTGACCTGTTCCTATGAGAAGGAAGAAAAACGAGGACATGGGGACAACAATACGCTGTTACTATTGTGACCCTCTGGATCTGCCCAGCTTTGCAAAGCTCTGCATGATCTCCCCAGGAAAGATGTTGCTTAACAAAGCCTTTGCATGGCCTTTTTATTTCACTAGCAGATTTGTTGCTTGGCTCCAGAATAGTTCTGTCTCAAAAGAGAAAAATGGTCTGAAATTTGTCATCTGTTTAGAAAACAGAGAGAGGGAGAGAAATGAGAAGTAGGGGAAGATGTGCCTTCCTGACACCCACGCTGCACAGTCCACAGTGCTCCACAGTCCAGCCCCAAGATTTCCCAGTATTCTGTGTGGGCAGATAGTGTTAGGCAATGAACTCCTCTCCTTCCAACATAACTACAATTTCTGCATAGAACCACACAACCTTTGGACATGAAAACCCATTTCCTCGAAACTGGGAACAAATTGAATGTGCTGAACCTTTTTGGAGAAAGCGAGAGAAGGGACATGTCCTGGGAGGTAGGGAAGAGACAGAAGCTAATGGGATGGGAGCCTTGGTGTCAAGCAGTGTCTAAAATATCCTCTTTGCATCATACTGGTCCTTTAATTGTCACCAACCACGGAGGAACTGATTGAGCCCAGCAAGGGTCCAGAAAAATACATAATTTCTTGCAGGCATCTAAAATTCATGAACACGGTGGTGGTCCCGTCACACCATTGCTATGTTGTTCCATGGCCTAGAGTCTCCCTTGAAGGGCAAAAATATCAGGGGTAATTTTTTTTTCCTAAGAGCAGAATACATTTGGGTTGTTAACACATGGCTCACACTTCAGGCGGATCCTCACCGAAGGGCCGAGAGCTCATCTCAAACCGCGTGTTGTAAATTAACTCTTAATGTGATGAATGCATTAAAGGGCTGTAGGGCCTGAAGGATGTGCTCAGAAACCCGACATTCTGATTAAGGGCTTGATTCATAAAAGCTTTACGCACCATTTACGCAGGTTTCTTTATTGGAAATGTTACTTAGAAAGAGCTCTTGAGTGGCTTCTTCACAGAGAAGTGGGGTGAGGGGTCTGGACATGCAGGCTCACACGTGTGCTTGCAAACCTGTGAGGCAAGGAAATGAGTTGGACACATGCAGGAACTCATGGTCACTCATCGTACACTTGTGCGGCTGCTGTGCCCTGAGCCTCCCATGCAGGAGCATGAGGCTGAGCATTGTGGAGCAGCCAATGGTCCTACTCCAGACTCAGAGTCAGGCATTGCTCAGCCCATAGCCTTGGTCCTGCTCAGGGATTTTTCCATGCATGGCTACTGCAGTTTGCAAATGGTCCAGGGACAGCCCAGCTGCCTTCTCCGCTGGGCCTTTGGGACACAGCAACCCCACCTTGTGCTCAGGAGTTGGGGCAGTGTATCCTGCTCAGAAAGGGAAACCTGAGAGGGACCAACGAAATGGTACTGAGTGAGAGTTCTGAGGCTGGAGGGGAAAACCCAGAGAAATTATGGAAAACACTTTCAAGAGGAACAGCTCTGGGAAATGACCCCATGCTGTGTCAGTAGCCCCATCAGTACAATTTTGGGGGCTTCACCTTTACAAAAAGTTTCCTGTATCTCATGATGCAAGAACTGCTCTGGAGCATCCCTGGCAGACTTTTATCTGTAGGAAAGAGAGGTGGGTCCCAGCTGCACTGAACAGAGGGGTGCTACTTGGGCTGATGGGCACAAACAACCTGAGTAACCAAGTGGCTGTGACCAGGGCTCTCTGCAACCAGAAGTGAAAAACCAGCCTGCCAGCTCTACTACCTGGGCTCCTGCTTGGGGGAAATTCTATCCCTTGAGGAAGCAAAATGTTTAATTTCCACATTGGCTGCATGAAAGGAGATATATGTATTGTTTTATATATCTCACAGATCTATAGAGAGGAGCAGTCAGAAAATTGCTGGAGGACAAAAAATAATTCATATTAAACGTGCCATTCCAGGGGGATCTGGATGAATCAGGTTTTAAGTGACACCCCACGCTGATCATGACAAGCATCCCACATGCAAAGCAGCCCCAGGAATTTTACAGTCTTTACTTGAATAGCTTACACTTGGAAACAAGGAGAGTCTGCCGAGCACTGAGCAGCAGGGTAGTGCCATGCTCTGGGCTGTTCTGCCCTGTACCATTGGTTGAAGGACAGCCTCAATAACACTGGCTCTTGCACCAATCCTGCTGACCCTGTCAGACTCCATAATCTCCAGACAGCATGTTCGGGAAATGTCCTACCTCTGTGCAAATCCCTGCCACCTTGTACCTGTTTTAAATTGGTATCCTGCTAGTTTCAGTGAGTGTGCTGTGGGATACAGTGAACAAGTCTGCAGTCACCTTACCTGAAACCTTCATGATTTCATCCTCCTCAAGCCTTCTCCTCTCCCTGCTAAGAATCCCAGCTTTTTTATTGTCTCCTCATAAGGCAGTTCTCTCATCTCCTGCATCACTTCAGTCTTTTCTGTAGTCCCTCTAACCCACTTCATCCTACACCAGTGCAAAGACCAGGGCTGTCCACAATGCTCAAGTCCATCCCAAAACCCACAGCAGGACTTGTGACTCAAGGTCCCACCACCCACCTCCTGTGACAGCTTCTTTGAACCCAGGGCATGGCAGGTACTACCATCAGCTCAGGCAGCAGCAACTGATCTAGTCTAGTCCTTCAATTTCTGAAATGACCTTATATTTTATACCCCAAATTCCCCAATGCAGCACAACTACAGTGTGCTCCCTCATGCCAAAACAGAGGAAGATGCTGAATCTGTGCTCTGCATTTCACCCCACATGCCTGGGTATGCACAAAGCCAGAAGCTCTTCTCATCAAAGTTTAGTGATGACATTCATCCTGATTTTAATTATAACATGGTTCTGTGAGTCTGCTGTTAGTGGGATAGAAAAATGGCCCATTCAATCCAAGCAGTCTGCTCGATCCCAGAGATGTTTAATCAGGCATCAGCAACTGTACCTGAAATCATCATATTAGCTATATGGCAACATCCCTCCTCTCGAGATGCTGCGATAATAAGCCCCTGTTCAACAAGAGTGGGTTTTATTTGAAGGGCATAAGGAAAATGAGTGATTTTTCTGGATTTAATCTCAGCATTTTCTGTTATCAGCATCTGCTTTGATCTCGCAGCCAGTGCTTGCTCCAGAGCCCCGGCATGGGGAAGGGGCCAGTTGGAGGTGGCTCACGTGTTGCACCCATTGCAGTCATGTCTGACCCCAATCATGTACTCTGACCCTGAGTACCAACAAGTGAAAAGGGAGAAGAGAAGAGAAACAAGCCAGGGGATAGCAAATCCAACAAAAAAACCATGATAGTTCATTTATCGCGTTTAGGGGTTTGTCGTTTTCAAATGTTCTGTCAGAAGATTTGCTCAGCAGGCAAATACGGGGAAACAGCAGCTGAGAGTGGAGCATTGGCTGCATCCAGGCTGTAACTCCATGTGTCAGGAACAACACCACATGGACCTGCTATTCCTTACTAGGTCTGTGCAAGGCAGTTCCCATTTGGGGTGCAGATTGGTTTGCCTGGACAAGAAGTGATGCCCACATCTTTGCCCTGTGCAGCAAGGGCTCAGGTACCCTGTCTCTGCTCTCATCTGCCAGTGCAGATCACAGTCAAGCTGGAAATATAAGAACCTAAACATTGGCAAAATGAAAAAGACAACCAAGTTTTCCAAAATCATTTGAAATAATAATAATTTTAAAAAAACACAAACAAAACAACTACAGCAACAAAAAAACCCAAAACAGTTCAGTCTGGAAATTTTTAAGTAAACCTCAGATTCTGGAAGCAGAAGGGTTATGTTCAGTTTGAGAATGAACAAGGTGAGCAGGGCAAGCTGGAGGGCTTCTCCTGAGAGCTTGTTTACAAAGCTACTTCTTTTCCATCTTCTTTTTTTTTCTGGCAGCATAAAGCTGCAGTTTAATCACTGTTTGCCAGGGAACAGCCACAGGAAGCTCTGCTCCCAAGAGCAACAACCAGAGACATTCAATTTTGCAGCTGCCAGTCAACAAAAGGGCATGAAGTTATTAGCTCTGAAGACTCCATTACCTGCCAGTTCAGACCCAAGATACCATCTTTCATAGATTTTTCTGGGGATTCCCATTTTGATTGCAGTCAGAGGCCACATTACTGCTAGCTGGTTTCTAAAACATCTCCAGAAGTACAGTGAGCACAACTTAAGGTTCAGATGTAGTGTATTTTGTTAAAAAACAGCATATTAATAAAATAACTATGCCCAATCATGTTCCCATCCAGATATGTGAGTACTTTTAATGCAAGTAGATGAAAAGCATGATGTTGGAAAATTCTGTGGATAGATAAGGTCATTTTACTTCCCCTGTGCCCTCTGGTACCCAACCATCCCCCAGAGCATCCCCTGCTCAGTCAGAGGATTCTCTCTCAATCCCCAGGGTGGGTGGGTGTCAGAAATGCTCTTCTGCAGAGCATGGGTTTGCAGGGGCAGGACAGGCAACACCTTGTAGGAACAGCAGAAAAGGCCTGATTTGAGCTTTGAGAAGAATATAAATAAGGGTTTGCTGCTTAATCCCTGCTTCAGCCAGGACTGTTTCAGATTTGTCATTTTAAGCTGCAGGAGGATTTATCTATCAAAGAACAACTTTGAACACCTTAAAGAAATGCAGTCAGAGGCCACAAAATGATGGTGTCAGGCAGAGGGAAGTCAGCAGATAATGTGGTAAGGACTGAGAGAGGAATGAGTCTCTGTCCATCTGCCTGTCTGCCTACAAAAGTAAGTGGATTAAATGAGGAAAGTGAGCAGAATCCCCTAGAGTGGCAAGTAAGGTTTAAACCGAATAGCTTCAGTACACACCCCAATCTCAGTGTTTAATAGACTGGGGAGCCTTTTTAGTACATTCCTCTTGGAGGATTTCCCATCATTTTTATCTTGAGTAATCAGAGGCTCCCTGATCTCCAACCCTTCCCTTCACAGCACAGCGTTAATAAGAGTTTCTGAGCTGCAGAGTCTGCTCAAAGCACAGCCTCTCAGTCAAAGTACAGGGCTATCATTTTACAATTTGCCTGTGGGTAATGGAGCAAATAGAATGGAGTTCATATAGTCAGGATTTAAAAGGAAAAAGATCTGTATTTATGGGCAGAAAAGAATGTGCTCACAGATATCCTCCACTGTGAAGCTAGTGGTATCAAACCTGTGTGATGCTAAGCAGCTGGATACAAAGATGCAAAATCTGCTGGTTTTAACAAGTGGTGGTGGCATCTGGACAAGATCAGAGAGAAGGGAATTGTAGAAGTGCCAAGGCAGGTTCACCCACGAAGGAGGGCCTGCTGCCTTTCAGGACTTCAAAGAGGATAAATTCATAGGGGGTCCTTCCTCAGCTTTGTATGCAGCTGGGGAGGAGAATCGACATCTCCAGTGAGAAATTTGGAGATAGCACCAAGCCTGAAGTTCTCCTCGTGCTCAGACCCCCTTTCTCTTTCCAGTGCCTGTGGAGAAGTTTGGAGTCCTAACAGGCAGCACAGCCGAACAAGGACAGGGCAGCACCTGGATGCATAACAGCAGTAAACCACTACCATAAAGCTCAGCACGGGCATTGCCTGCTCCTCTCTGGCCCCTGTGCTCTGTGAAAAGCCTCACAAAAGCCTCTTTCAGGACATAGGAGAAACCTCTGACAGCACTACCAAGCATGACAGAGCATCAGAGAGCCATAATCTACCCTCTCTGACACATTATGCCAAGTTACTATCCAATTTATCTCCACTAATCCATTCCTATACAGGTCTGTAAGATAAAAATCTCCAAAATGAACAGAGAGCTGCCAGAAAGCTTTTGAATTGACTGTGGGTTGTTCAACTGTTTTAGCACACTATCATCCTAAATTGCCTGCTGCTCAGCGCTCGCGCCGGCTGCCCTAATGGCACTTCTGTACCACGCAGAACTGGAGGCTGCATCTTCCTGCGTTTATAAGAAACCAGGACATTATGTGAAGAAGGAATAAAACATCTCCAAGATGAGTTGTTAGCACCAGGGATGTTTTATTGGCTGGTCCACAAGAGAAAGTTCGGAAGAGCAGTAGGGATGCCCCAGGGGCTGAGCAGCCAGACAGGTGGTCATCGCTGAAGGCCAAGAACAAGCCCTTGATTGTGAATTCATAGAGCTGACAAAATGTCACTGGCAGCAGAAAGAGGCTCAGTTAATGGGTTTTGGCTGCGGTTTGGAAGGATCTACCCCAGCACAGCTTTTAACTGCCATTCAGGGGCTGACTTTTGAGAATAATTTGCTTTATGTTTGCCAGTGCAGGGTAGCAGACAATCCACACCCCTGCACAGGGTCTGTCCAATGGTCCTGCAATGGTCACAGCTCCCAGAAACCATCCTGAACATTGGTTTTATCAGAGAGCAAATGAACATTGCTCAGACCTAGACAAGCAGTGGTTTTCAGGAATCTCCCTCAAACCAGTCTTCTTTGAAACTTTTTTATTAGGAGACAAGTTGGAGTTCGGCTTCTGGGAAGCCTGTTTGCAGTCAGTGATAAAAACAAAGCTATTGAATCCCTGCCTTGATCAAGGGTTTTTCTCTGAAACTGGTAGAAATGAACTACGAAATCCCTTGTTTTCAAATACATTAGTGATGAAGAAGGCAGTGAGGAAGGGAAAACCACCTAGACCCTTCTTGCCTAGGTGGTCAAGTAGGTCAAGTAGGTCAAGACAGTACCAGGGAGCAGCAGGAAAACTCAGGCTGAGAGGGTAGACTGTGGGTCTGCTAGGAGCAGGGTCAGAGTTACCCTGCACCCTTCTGCAGAGGACCAACCTCTCATTCTTCCATACCGGTCTGTCCCAGACAGCTCCAAGCACATTTTGGGGGGAAGCAAGCAATTTCTAGCATGTTCCACCTGCAGAACAGGGATAGCAACACCAAAAGCTCACAGGAACTGCTGGACACTGAAGGCATTAGAGGCAAACCTCCACAGAGAGCACAAAGGAAAGAAGCCATCCTGGACCCAAGGTGCTCAGTGGACAGCTCAAAACAGGTGTCCGCTGAAGGTAAATCATTGTGGCAGAATGAGCATCTTCTGCTCTGTAGATGTGCCTCCTCTGAGTCTCATTCAGCCTGTGTGGTTGTGCAGCTCTTCCCTCCTGAGCCTGGCTAGTCCATGCAGAAAGTGAAAACTAGGGGTCTGGGTGGCAGACCAATATCCCATCTTGATGAACAAAAGGTATCGTGTCACAGCTGTGGGGGAAAAGGAGTGATTTTCCAAGTCTACATGATTTGAAAGGAGACAGCTCAAGTCTTGTTCTATATTGCACCTCATCATGTGATCTGCTGGGCTACAAAGGCATCCCACATCCCAGTTGTGGGGTGCCAACTTTTTGTGTTTCCTCCAGACCTCAGCCTTCCTCAAATTACTATCTTAGTTGAGCCAGAGCTAATTTTACCATGAAAACATATGGGAAGGCTGCAGTAGCTACAAGGAGTGAGGCAATGTGTTCATATATCTTCTGCAAGATCACTCCTTCTTTTGGAGAGAACAACCTTGTTCACAACTCCCCAACTTACCCAGATCAATAATTCTCAGGTCTCTGATGCCTGCACAAAACATGGGGCCTGGGGACAGCAGCAGAGACAACTCCAACTCACAAAATATTTCATTAAACTGATACCACAGAAGGATGGTGTTTCATGCTGCCAGAATCACACGGCACTAGCTCATGGGATCCACAGAGCATCCAGCCCTGTGTGCTGCTGCACAGAACTGATGCATTATGTTATTTCAGAGGTTGTTGTACTGAAGAGGAAACAGGAGTGTCACATTAGCAGCAAAGGTGGGTCATCAGTGTAATAATTGAGTACAAGATCTATCCAGTGAGGGGGTAATAGAATAACAAGCAATCAACTGCAATACAGGAAGAATAAATTAAGCGGCGTGTGTCTGCTTTCATCCAGGCACAATTAATGTCATTAGTCCTGAGAGATGATCTGGCTTTCTGTGGGTAACTTGCAAGACAGGTAACTGCCTGCACTCAGAATGTGGCTCCAGCCCCAGCCCAGCCGCTGGCATTTGCAGATGGGGGCACAGACACGGTTGCATCCCCCCCAGGATGGGCCACATGGCTGTGTCTTCCATCTGAATGTGTGTGTCTCCCTCTCCCCACCCTGAGCAGAACAGCAGAACCCTGAGTTTTGATTGAGTCACTCGCTGTGGCAGCTCTCAGGGGGTTACATGACCTTCATGCCACGCAGAGCTGTGAGTGGCCATCAGCTGGTAAAAGGCCATCAGTGAGATCAGCAAAGTTATGACTGAAAGGCTCTGGGTCTGATAGCAAAACCCAAGGTATCCAGAGCTCTGAATTTTATTCCCAATGTAAAAGCAAATATATTGTTCACATAGTGAAACAACCTGTTTACAGCCTCTTCCCTCTCAGCCAAACAGTCAAATTGCCTCTTGCCTGAAAG
This sequence comes from Pachyramphus minor, assembly GCA_013397135.1. Taxonomy (NCBI): domain Eukaryota; kingdom Metazoa; phylum Chordata; class Aves; order Passeriformes; family Tyrannidae; genus Pachyramphus; species Pachyramphus minor. The sequence continues at coordinate 549,588 of VYXB01000792.1, read as the reverse complement.
TTATATTTGTCACCTTATAAATTAATCACTTTCAGTCTGTTCCTCAGCTAAAGCTGTTAAAATCTGGAGAGTCTGGGACAGTTTAATCTAGAGTAAACAACTCTGCAGGAGCTCTTCTTATTTCTCCCTTGGTTTTCTTTTTTGCCTCTATCACAGAAAAAAAATGATTGTATTAATACTTTCCTGATGTTTTGTCTCAGGAGCAAAACTTCAAAGCGATTTCATGGTCTAGCTCACCCCTGAAAAGAAATAAATCATGAAGTCAAAGAGGCTGGTGGTGGAGCCATGGCAAAGATTGTTAAAAAAGCTGTTTCCAGCCTTTTCTGTTTTCCAGGGAGCTCTCCCAAAGACTGCCCAAGGGAGCTATTTGTTCTGTTACTTCAGGGGAAGACACAGCCAAATAGCCTGGGCTTGTTCCTACCTCAGTGATGAATGCAATGAAGAGGAAAAAGGCTGCAACCCAGCACACACGGCACAAGGACCTCATGGACACAAGGCAGAGTGGGGCTGGGACATTGCTGACCACGGATGACAGCGGAGCTTGTGACAGTGACACAAATCATCCCTTCACCCCACAAAGTAAGGAAAGGGGACCTGAATTTTTAAATCATTTCAATCTCTCACAAAGGAAAATGCCCTGAGCAAAGTGGCTGAATGGTTATTTGCACCACATGATTTGGAAAAAAAGAGACTGGCTTCATCAGGCTGCAATTTGGTGAGTGGGGTGTAGGATGCAATTGGTGGATGTGGGAACTGCCCCTCTTTGGTCACAGGTGATCTTGGAATTAGGAACCAAACATTGCCTTTTGTTATGAGCCAGCATGACCAAAGGGGTGGGCTATGGTAAAGCTTTACAATAACAGATCAACTAATGGGTGAGCAATAGCGGGGCTGAGGCAGAAGCTGTACTGATTAGTGTATTGTCAGTGCTGAGGCCTCCCACACAGACAGCTCTGTCTGCCTTCCCTTCCTTCACACACTCAAGGATGCTACATTCATTAGCGTGTTTCTGAGCTCAGTGCCCTCCATCCCTCACCCACTGTCCTCTGCCTGTTTATTCAAGCTTAATGCCAAGGAAAATAATCCACCTACGAGGTGCTTTTTCACACTCCCAGTGAGATGCTCTGTGCTCTGGGTTAAAAGCAGCAGCCCCCATCACTACTTCGTCCCTGGGAGGTTGGGGATGGCAGAGTCAGAGCTGGCTGCTATGCTTGTCCTGCACTTGGAGCTGTGTGACTTCAAAGAAACATCACCACCACCTCCAGGCAACGCTGAGATGCCTGCAGGGAAATTTTCCTCCCATCTTTTAGCTGAATGACTTTGAAAAGGGTTAGTCTGGTCGTCTGCCCTACTAGTCCTAAACAAGGATTTTGAGTTGAAAGCAGGCAGTTTGGGCTCATTGCTCAATAAAGAAATAGCAGTGCTTTTAAAGCAATCATGCAGTGGAATTCCATCCTCTGCCCAGCACAGCCTTGGGAGTCATATGTACTTCATCAATGCAGTGGTGGCGGCTGTTTGAAAGAGCCTCTGTCCCAAAGCAGGCAAAAAGGAAAGGGGACATGTCCACGTGACCATGGGGTGCAGAGACACCTGGGCTAGAAGCCACAGCGGGGTCCCTGCACTCTTCACCCATCGTGTGCACAGTAAGGGACATTACTGGTGTGCAGCAGAGCTCAGTGAGTCTGTAAAGTTCTCTGTCCTCCAAGACCTCCTTTTATGCACCTCCATCCTCCTTTTAGCCGAGTACTATCCAGAAAGTGCAAAATTATCTGTCTCCCTGCAGCCACTGCCCCGAACACAGCCATCTCTCATGTGTGACCGGTATGAATGCAGCTGCTGACACGTCGTTTCACAGAAAATCCTGAAAAACAACCACCCCTAGAGTTCTGAGATGGATTTGGGTCAGTCCCAGGGAGATTTTTACTAAGGGAGCTTCAGAGTCCCCTGCACCAGTCCTCATTAACAGAGACTCCAAGAAGCCACCGCCTCAGCGGCAGGCTCCGGGTGGGGGGGAGCCAGGGAAGCTGAGCGGAGGCAGCTGCTCCCCTGAGCAAACCCAAGGTTTTTGGTACAGGCAGGGCAGCATTATGAAGCCAAGACAGTGCAGGGGCTTTGAGGCAGCAGGGCAGGAGGGGGATAGAAGAGACAGGCTAGGCAGAGAGAGCAAGTGTGCTTGGGGATGGTTCAGCCAGGCTCCTGGAGAGAGGTGCAGGGATGGACCGGGAGCCAGGGCGTGACGGATACGGGAAGCAACAGACTCAGAGGATTCTCTGGATTTGTTTCAGCATCCAAGGCTCCTAGAGAAATCTGCAATAGCATCCCAATGGTTAAACAACAGCTAGGCTCATTTCCTCGCTCTGATGTGTCTTTACGTAAGGGAGCCCAGGATACACAGCATGTGCCAGAGATCTGGAGGTGGAAGCCCCTTGGAAATGAACCGTGCTTCCCTCTGATTGCCACCTTCAACAAGAAAATTGTCCTTTCAGTTCTAATTAAAAAAAAAAAAGGAAAAGATCAATATGTGTGTGTGCATAGATATATAAAGCAATTGCAGCCCCCACAGAGCAAAAGGAATAAATAAAGGAGTGAGAGAATGATTCAGTAGCAAAAGCTGGTTATTGCATACCCATTAGCAAAACTTTGAGAGGAACAGGACTAATGACATTGAAATAATAAAGTCATTAGGGTGAACAGCCAGAGCTGGTGCTTACACCTGTAAGTGCTGCTGAGTCTTTGAGTAGATTAAGTTCATTTTAGTGACCGTGGCTGCCTCTTCTAAAGTAATTATTGACAGATCCATGAGCTGTTTGCTTTGCATTTAGTGATCAATTAGTATGCAAACACTCTCGCCTTCCTAGCTAGGCCTGTGGGATGTTTCCGTAGTTAATTATTTAAATACTTAGGTGACAGGATAACGGATTTCAGGAATTTTGTCGTATTTAAAGCCTGGCTGTGCCCTGTGATGTGGAAACAATCTGACTCTCATTTTAAAATTTCCATCCCAGCAAGAATTTGCTCAGTTAGAGAGGGGAAGTATCTGCAGATGCGTCATTAAGAGCATGCAATAAAATGGAGCATTAATGCAGTGCTCTGAGATAGACCATAGATGGGGAGGGCTGGCTGGAGGAGGAGGAAGAAAGGGGATGCCAGGAAAGCCAGGAACTTTCTGACTCCATGCTGCAGTTAGTAACAATACTGAGAAAGCACCCACAGGAGAAGACCTGGATGTGGTGGTTATAGGAGAAGGATCATCAGAGGAGTCAAATACAAGCATTAAGTATAAATGCACAAAAATGTAAGTTTGCTATTTCCTCCTTCCTGCCTCAGTATGATGGTCACTGGAGCTTTGAGCAGGGCCAGTGTCTGTCCCTGAGAGCATGCCAGGTACCAGGGACATCAGGAGCTGTGACATTCCTCTGCTATCCCAGCATCAAACACCATGGGAATGACAGCAGCTGGGACCATCTTTTTAGGCCAGGGCTGAAGCTGGTCTGAGCAGCTTGCCCATGTCCTGCAGCCACACCCATGAACTGTCCCTCTCAGAGATGCTGTCTTGTCTGGTAGAACTCAGTTTTCAAACAAAAACTCGGTCCCTTTATTTGTAGTTGAAAAGGAAACATGAACCAATACAGCCTAGCAGCATTCAGTGTAAAGATGAGGGTGCAGTGGGAGCCTTGATGAGTGACTCGCAGGCGGACTGGCCAAGCCCCAGCCCCTGAGATGTAACTCAGAGTGGCGTGACTGACTGCAGGCATCTGTTCCTTGGAAGAGAAGGCACTGACACTCCTGGGGAATGATGTCTCATGACACCACCTTGGGTGGAGCTGCTACTGTCAAAGGAGGAACCCATCCTAAAATGCCTGTCAGGGAGAGATGTCAGAGAGGTGTTGAAAGGAGCCAGATGATGCTGAGCCACCACATGCAGCCCCATGTGCTTGGCCATTTACCTCTGTCCCTGTCCAGGGTATCCATGCAGAGACACCTGCAGCTCTGTCCTCCCCATCTCTCCTGGAAAGGACATCCATAAAGTCCTACTCAGTGCTGGCATCTTGACTCTGGCTCTTACTAATGAACTCTACAGCCCCACTCTGATGCAGATGGGTGAGTTTCTCACCCACGTATTAGCAGAGAGCTGCCACCAACTACCCCTGTGCACCCTGGCAAACAGCTGGATCCACACACTGCTGTAGCTGGCAGGGGTTCCCCTGTGACAAATGGTATGGCAATATATGCCAGTTTGGCATGTGAGCCACCAACCAGTCTCCTCAGGATAGTCCCTTTGGCCCTCTGAGGTGCAGGTCAGCTGGCTCCTGCTGCAATCTTTAGTGTGCCTGTCACCTGAATGAGGGAACCTGACCAATATCCATGGCAGAGCAAGGTGGGGCCATCCAGCCCCACATCACATCCCTCATCAGCCACATCTCTGCATGAGTCTCCCAAGCAGCCGCAAAGCTCCTCTCCCCCGCAGTCAGGATGGATTAACATGGCAAACCAAACCAAGCAAAATCTCTGTATCCTATTATGAATCTCCTAAACCATCCTGTCCTCCAGTACAGCATTCTTTGCAGAGCAAAACAGCATTGATTTCAGTGCCAGTTTTCCAGTCCTGTTATTTATTTACCATGAAAAGGCTGGTTTGCACACTTCTTCCCTCCCTGCTTATCAGTCAAGGGATGTTTACACTGTGAAAAGCATCTGTTAAGAAAACAGCATCTTTCTCCATAGTAATTTATTGTCCTCAAAAAAAGAGTGGGGCAGTTTAATATCCTGTTAACGAGTCTGTCAAACTGACTGTGATGGTTGGGGAAAAAATACAAAATAAAAAATGGAGCTTATATTGAAATCAATGGGAGTTTAACTACTTTATAAAATGGCACTTTTCCCATTGGGTGTCGATTAAGCTGTCAGACTTAATAGGCCTGTCCCAGAAAAAAAATATATCTTCAATAAATAAACGGCCTAGATAAATACATTAATAACTAGTATGTACTGAAGGCTCCTCTGCTGGTACTTGTTATCTTTTTTTCTCCTCTCTCAAGTTTACATAACTGTCTGAGAGCTAAAAAGCATTTAATTCTCTCCTAGCATATGGCTATTAAGTAGGATTTACTGTAAAAAGTGCTTTCTGACATGTGGCTAATGAAGTCTGTGTATGTCTCGACTCTTTAATAGGCTCTTGAACTGCAGCCGCATTTCGATGCTGCTGAGGACTGAGCAACAGTCTGCTCTCCTGCCTCTGCTATCTACCAGCTCCAGACTAATTTGGCAAATCTGAGCAGCTCCTAATCACTTTTTTCTCCCTCATCACATCAACCCATCTCTGCTTTCAGAAGGGATGTGGGACCAGCATTCCCAGTCCAACAAGGAGCTCACGTGCCAGCTACCAGGAGGAGAAATTTCATGGAACATTATGGGAACCTTTGGGACCTCCTGGGTCCAGGCATAGTTTCCCAGATCCTGCAGCCTTGTTTTTCTGCCAGAACAGAGCTCTGCCCAAGCTCCAAACTCCCGTGGTCATAGAGAGGCCAGGACTTAGAGAAGAAAGTCATCAGGATGCAAAAAATAAATGGTTCTGTCTTGATTTTTTATACCATGACTTGATTTCTCTCATTTTCCTTCCCAAAGACTTAATGAGAAAGGGTTCTCTGGACACAGAGATGTATCACCAAATCAAGGGTTTCACCTTCTCTGGGTTTAAGCAGCAGCAGACTTCCCTGAATTTGCTGGAATCACCTTGGGGAGATAATTGACGGTGAGGTCTGAATTTTGCAGACTCTGTGTCCATGGCAGTACATAGCTGTCAGTGTATCAGGCTCAGGACACAGCCTGTTCACCCTTCAGGGTTCCTAGGATCCCCGTCCCCCTACTCTGGGTCTCTGGGACTGCCCCATTAACATATGGATCTGGGATGCTCACTACCAAGATGTCCTCCCAGACAAGAAAGTTATCCCAGTTGCTGTGTAATTCAACAAGCCATTGGTAGAGTTATGTGCTGCCAAAGCATTGTATCTGCTAAGCCCTCTCTCCCAGGACCCCAGTGTCTCAGGCAAGGATCTGGACTCTTTCCACAAAAGGTAAGTAACTTTTCCTACAAAGGGCTGCTCCTTGCTCCTCTTGCAGCAGTATTCTCAGCAAATAATTTTTCTGGATTAAGTAAATGTCTTCATTAATTCTCCTGTCCGAGTGACACATAAGTCTCACTGCGGCCCATCAGCCATCTCCAGGAGTGACAAGACTGGATGGGGCTCGTGCATCCTGCTGTCAAGCACAGCCAGCCAAGACATCCCATCCGGGGATGCTCATTAACACCCGGCCATTCCCATTAGAGCAGCGATGACTGTAAGTCACGGCAAAAATAGAAACTCCCATGGAGCAGGGAGCATCTCCGGGTAGCAGCGCTGATTAGTTCCCTGGGATGAGTCGCTTGCCGTGGGGCATTCGGGGGTCCCATGTCACAGGGCTCGGAGAGGTGGCAGCTCCCCCACGTCCCCTCCCCGCTGGGGCTGAGCTGACGTTGATACAACTAAGTAGAATTACTTAAATATTCACAGACTCCTTCCCCCATGGTGTTTACTAGGAATTTACATTTCCACAAATACTTTGATTTCACTGCATTTCCTTTCATTCTTCCCCCAGGGAAGGGCCACCAGGGGAGGTTTCTTCTCTTTTGCTTTCCAGCAAAGCTTCAAGCCCTCCCATTTAGATTTGGAGTGTTTCCTTTTTCCCTTTCCTCTCTTCACTTTCCTTCAAAGAAAGCAAAGAGACAACAGAGAGATGAAGGAGAGCCTCTAAAAGACTCTAAAAATACCAAAGTCCTCCCCCGCCTCCAAAAACGCCACATAAAAGCCCTCCAGCATTCCCAGGCATTCCAGACTGATGAAAGGGCAGGTCTCTGCAAAACTTCCAGAGCTAAATTCATTGCCTAAAAACACTCATGAAAATATGTTCCTGTTTTACACCCAGCTTTGCCGGACCCTCCGACACCGCTGCTACTCTCCCACCTTTCCCGGCAGGCAGCAAGGCAGTGTTTGCAGGCAACCGAGCTACCTCTTGCCACCGGGCTCGCTGGCACCATGCTTTGGCTGCCAAGCCAGCTGGCCAAGGCACGGGTGAGCTCCTGCTGCTTGGGCAGCTGCTGAATTTTTGGCTCTCAAGCTGACTGGGCAGCAGGAGCTGCCTCTCCACGGCTGGCAGCCCGGTTCTGCAGGCAGCCTGTCAGGCAGATGCTGCGTAGGTCTGTGCTACAGTAATAACCATAATTAATAACAATAACATGCCTGCAAATCATGATGACAGCAGGCACTAATCTTTCATAATACTTTTAAGACAGGAAGGGGAGAATCCTGCTATACAAGTCCTGCTCTATATCAGTTTGGAGCCAATACTTAGAGGAAGCAGAAGACTTCTTAAATGGCATGCAAATTTGTTTTTCATTGAGCCAGGTTCTATCAAAACCTTCTGTCCTTATGCTGTCACTGAATTTACTTTGTCCCTCGCTGTGTCTACAGCATTAGGAAACAGACATGACCCTTGCAGACAGAAAAAAATGCAGGAAAATGGCAATTTTATATGGTTACAGATACTGCACTAAGGTGGGAATGAGGGAGGACTTACTGCCATGGTGAGCATGTGGCCTTTTAGTGCTGCTGCTTCTCCCTCAGTAAGATGTTTGCCTTGATCAGCTAGGAGGGAGGGGGATTCCATGTTGGTGAGGCAGTGTTCAGGACACCAGCTCCCAGGAGCACAGCAGCTCTCTGGGTATCAGGATACCAGGGTTCAGTTTCCCCAGTCCTGCTGTGTGTCAGGGTAGAGGGTAGGAGCTGGCACACCTGCCCCCTCCTCACTCCACAGCGCTGGTCTCACACCTCCCCATGCTGCTGTCTCAGTTATTTCAGGCTCACATGCCAACGATCATCCAGCAAAACCCCTGTGTTTGGTGTGTTTAATTCCCTGCCTGTGAGAGGAGGGTAGAGCACAGATTGCTTTTCTAACCCATCTCACCCCTGCCTCCCCCCACCTTTCCCTCGCAGTTTTGCCCCCACTGAGAGCAAGAAGCTTCATGACCCACACCGCAGTTAATGTGACGGAGAGTACGGTAGAAGGTGGACAGCAATATCCAGACTGCCTCAAGGAAGAAAAGATGCCTTAGGAAATCCACACCATGAAGCCACTGCTCCCTGCCTCTAGCAATTTGGAAACAGCCTGGGGGAGATTTTTTGAGAGCGGACTCCTCGTATCTGTTTTTTCTAACCCCACACCCCTCTGGCAGCAGAGGAGCAGACCACACTGTTCATGTTCTAATTCACAGCCTCAGTTTCCCCTTCTGTGACAAGGGAGTTGGATAATTATCTTCTGGTCCCTGAGGATAAACTGGGAGGTTTTCAAAGCTGTAGACAACCCATGGGTATCTAGACACTGCAGCAGCATTTATGAAGTGAGTGGAGCTCTTCAAGGGCAGAGGTGTTTCAACACAGGCATCACAGAAACAACAAATGCTATTAAAAAACTGCTGCTGCATTGTTTGCTGAACCTTGCAAGGAGTGATTACAGGAGGTCCCTGAGAGACGTCAGAGCTGATGGTCCCCTTTACCCTGCTGTGTCTCAAGTTACAAGACGCCCACAACAGCCATGGTAGTTCAGTGGCTGGGTGGGCTCTGTTTGAGTGAATACATCTCCCAATTACACTAATGAGGTGCAAGTTCCCCAGAGGGATCTGGAGATGAGACACATCGTTTGAAGAGGATTTTAATTGGCCTGGGAGTCTGAGGGCTACTGGGGGTGCACACCAGCCAGTGGAGGCTCTCCAGAGTCCTTCTCCTCTTTTGGTACTGAAGAGAGATGAGAGGCCTTGCACATTAACTTCTGTCATGGCTGGGATGGACACTGGGTGACCTCGGCGAGGACACAGAGCAGTTTGCAGCCAGCAGGTCCAGCCACACCATCAGGACTCTCAGATTAGCCTGGCTGTGAGTTGGGTTCTCATCAGCTGCCCTGATGACTGGGGCTCTCCATTCTCCCATGTTACAAAGCACCAAAGCCAAACACCCATGGAAAATGGAACCTTGCTTTTCAGGAGGTCCTCTCATGTGCTTGCTCCCAGAGAAGCTGCCAGGAGAGCCTGGGCATCTTGCTGCAACTCATAAAAGGGAAAATCCAGTGGTTTGTCCTGCGGAACCTTCCCAGACAGTGTGGCTAGTGAGAGCTGCCTGCTGCTGTGCATTGCAGGGGCAGGACTGAGGGACCAGACACAGGTGCTGGAGCCAAGCCTTGATCATGCAAGGGTGGGGCTGCCCTGGGAGCTCTCTAAACCCTCCAGAAGGAGGAGAGGTCTTGCAGGGGTGATACTATGGTAGTGACTTAGTACTACCATACTCTCTCATGGGCAGCTGTAAGAGCCCCCCCTGGCACTTTCTGCAGGGGAGGGATGTTTGCTCAGCACCTTTCCTCCTGGGCTGGTGCCTTTGAATGGCTGTAGGTTCCTATACCTCCCCTTTTTGAGCCATGAATCAGCTGTCCCAGCATGTTTCTCCTCTCTCAAATGCTGTCCCTTTCCCTCATCCCATGCCTCCCAGCCTCTTCCTCTCCAATAAGAGCTAGTGGAGATTGGGGAAAACATCATTCCCCATTCCAGGAAGGGAGACAACAGTAGCAGCAAGATGAGGTGGGAAGAGGGTGTGTGAGATGTGCAGAGGTAGAGGACAAATGCAGGGCAGCAGCTCCTGGCTGTGCCATGCCCTGCTTGCCTGCTACCCCTGCACTTCCAAATGCTCTGCTGGGAGCTGGTTGAACTGTGTGCCTGGATGTGAAAATCGCAGGCTGCTTCTTTCACTCACAGCTCCTGCCATGCTGGATAGCCTGTTGAGAGGCTGTTAGATATCATCCAAGGTAACCCTTTAGTGTTGGATTAATCATAAAGGTGACCTTGGGAGGACCAGTGAAAAATTTGCTGGAGAAAAGATGTTTTTTCTTGACAAGCACCACAAGGTCCCACCCGGGGAGCTCCCGCTGCATTACCAACCCCAGCACAATACAAGGATGGATGGGTGGGCTGGTGTGTTTGTGCAAACATAATGGTTGTACATCAGTGCACAGATAACTGCGGGGTTCAGTGCAGACGGATGGATGCACGGATGGATGGATTCACTAAATAGGAAAATAATGCAGATCCTCAGAAACAAGATATTTGAAAACTTTTGGTGTTGTCTGCTCTGAACTAACTGTGACTGTCTGCTTTGTCAGTCTCAAATTCGGAGAAACGGGAAAAGCTTTTACAAATCTCCTTCATCATGCCGAAGGGGTAAACAAACAGGGTTGCCTGCTCCTATATCTTGGGGTGAACTTGTCCATCAGGTGTTTGGAAATCTGAAAGTAATAGGAGCTTTAGAAAGAAATGCCTTTATCTATCAGCTTTGCATTTGTACTCTGTGTTAATCCTTTTTGTTTCAAGTCAGAGAAAAGAAGTCCTTTATTTGGGGGGGATTTCTGATGTATAAGTGGTATTTTATAACACTGTAGAAAGTGACCAATCTGGAGTGGAGGATGAATATTATTCTTCCTGCTGGGAAAATTATTAATAGAGCTGGGGGTATTGTTCACCTTATCTTTATTTCAGGTGCAGAACTACTGCATCATGCATCAAGTTTAGTATCCATATCTGCAAGACTAACACAAGCATTCTCCAAAAGAGCTTTAGGCAAGATCAGGATTATTTTATATATATGTAGATCATTTTATATATATGTATATATAAAAATGTATAAGCATATAAAATTGTCCATACTTCAAGTGTAGGTAGAATTTGCTCATTCCCTTCAAGTAGAAGTACTGAAAAAAACCCCACAGAGAATGACAAGCTCATCATCATAATTAACATCTTCTACAACAGTTTAAAGGAAATAAATTCCGTTTGGTTTCTTTGGGGTTTTGTTCTTACTTTCAAAAGTAACTACTTGCTGTCTTAAGAAAAGCCTACAGATGAGGCAGAGACAGAAACTGCTTATTTAGAATGCTCCTTATTATGGAAATCTTTGACTGCCCTTTTGGGATTGTTTCAGAGGAATTAGGCACACAAGACTGGAAGGGAAGAAAAGGGACTTCAAGCCACGTCCCGGGCAATCACAGCCCCAGGACAGCCACGTAATGCAGAAGAGTCCCCAGAGCATCTTGTCCACACCCAACATGACACCCCAATATCCCCTGGAGATGTTGGAGCTCTGCCATAAAACAAAACCACAGCTCTCAGGTGGCACAGGGAGAGGGGGAAAGAGATAGCAAGTGTATCACCAAATGTCTGAAATCGCAGTGGGTTTGCTTGGGGAAGTTCAGAGATGCTTGGCTCAGGAGATGGGATGCTGGAGCTCTGCACTCCCACCTACCTTGGACCACAGGTCTTTCCTCAGCTGGTCTGTGCTGTGTCTACTTGTATTTGACATGGTTGTGCTGTAGCAGGACTGGCAACCTGGGGCAGAAAGTGCTGGGAGATGGAGAAGGCACCATGCTCCTCGGCTGCCTGTTCTAGGTAGAAGTTACTTTGTTAAAAGTGTAAGACTCGTGGAATATGGAATATGGAATTTGCCTTCAGCCCACAGCTGCTTGATCCTCAGCCACTGTTCTCCACCTGCCCGCAAAGCCTTTCAGCACTTAATGCTTCTCCCCTTTGTCCTGCCATCAGCTCACCCCCCAGGCTGCCAGGTGAGGAGACGTGCAGAGGTCTTGCCAAAATATGGTTTTTGCCATCTGTGTCGTCCAAACAACAGATGGACATGCTAAATAGAGGCCCATTCGAGCCCTGGATTTTGATGAGCTGTCTATCAAACCCATTAGCACTGCCAGCTCTGTGCACAAAATTAAGTCATTGCTAAGCCAGCACAGTGATGAGAATGGCATAAGAGCTGTGGATTCACTTCTTCTTTTGGCAAGAGCAACACTTCACAGAGTCAGACTGACTGTGACTGCTGCCAGGAGATGGGTCAGAGTGTGGCCCATGGTGGCTCCATCCGTAGGGAAGAAGTAGCTTCACACAGTAGCCTCAGGGAGAAAAAGCTGTGGTCTTGTGTCTCTTTCTTCTGGCTCTTTCCTTCACAAGTCCATTTCCACTCTCATGGCAAGAGTAGCCTAACTGCAGGTTCTCATCAAGAGCCATGATTTAGTCTTAGTCTACAAATGCAGGGTCTGAAAGCTCAGGAGGATCTCAATTAGAAGAGACCACAACTTCAGTGAGGAAGGTCCATGGTGTCAATGTCAGAGATTGCTTAAATGTCAGTCAATACAAGTATGGTCTCAGCTCTGGGACTGTGTCACAGAGCTATAATAAGACTGTGTGACCCAGACTCCTGACTGCAGGAATAGTCACAAAGGCTGCAGGAGCCTGCTGTAAAATCCCAGCCCACAGAGCAGAAAGCTTTCAAGCAAGGGGACATGGCCCTTCCGCTCACTCTTTGTGCAGGGAGACTGACTCATGAGTGATTTCATCCCCCACAACTTTCGTCAACCTCATCTCATCTGCTGTTCCTGCAGCCTGGAACATCCCTCTCGTGTTGGTCTCCCCACACAGACCCCTGCATTTCCCTCCTGCAGTCATGCCCCAGCTGGAAACATGCATTTTTCTACTCTTGACTCAACAGAGCCAGTAGCAGGGTGGAGGAGCAAATGAGCTTCCTTTCTGCCTTGCACATTAGCAACAGAACATGACTGACTGCCTCCTGATTTCAAACACTTTATTCTTGGTGACAGCATGGTAGAGGCACAAAGGATACAGCTGGATTTGCAGAGCCCAAGATGAGCTCTGCAGAACTGATAATTAGAAGAAATCATCTTTTTGACTTGTGAGCTGAGCACATTTGAACTGAGATCAGTGAGAGGGAATAAATATGAAAACCAATTATGTCATTTGAACCAAGTCACTTCCCTCATTGTAATCACCTCCCTGTATGGGTATAAAAAAGGTGAAAAAATGCCCATGTCAAATTATTAAGCGAATTAGGGTGACCAGACTGTACTTAATGACTCTGTTGCTCGTAGAATTTAAGTGAAGTTGTCTGATGGGATTCTGAAGTCAGATGTGCACTGAGAGGGATAATTGGAGCACTGGAATGAGGATTTATGGTACTGTTGCAGTAGAAGCCTTAGTGTGGGTTCTACGGTGGTGCATCACTACATCAGGAAATCTTACTGCTGGCAGGGGCTGGAGAAACAGCAGTGAAGCCGTGGTGTGTCCCGCAGGGCAGCATCCTGTCAAAAGGTTTCGCTATGGTGAGATCCAGAGTTACATAGCCTGATGGACCAGCACCATTCCTGGCAACCCAGCAATGACTCCTTGATTGCAGCAAAAAGAAGAAGTGAGGGCTTCACTCAGAAAGAACATGAGAAGTCAGGCAAATGCTGTGTGAAACGAACAGTTGCAATCTCCTTGTGAACATGCTGAGATCCAGAAGGGCCAAAGACCCACAAACAAAATCCCGAAAAGCAGAGATAGTCCCATAGGAGGCATCCTAAACCCACTTTTCACCAGTATAAGGCTGAATCTGAAAACTGCTGAGCATCTATGAAGAGGAACCCAGTTTCCTCCCTAGAAACACATTCAGATTTCTTCTCTGTCTGGTCTAAATTCACCAAGATTAAATAAAGAATATGCCTACATATCACTGTGCTGCAGGCAAAGGACAAACTCTGCCAGCAGCCTGCAGCCCTTGTACCAAGCTCCAGCATCCGTTTCACCATCATAACCCTCTAGAAAGCCTTGAGATGAGAAAAAAATTTGAGAGCTGTCTGCTGTCTCTTGCTGTGATGCATGAACCAAGCCTGTGCTGGGGAGCTTGTTGAGCAGTGTTTACACACTTATATCCACTAAGCTTCAGCAGCTTTGCTATCTCTCAGTGGAGATGTTTTAAGAAACATGTTTTTGATCCTTTGTTAGCTATCCACTGGAGGTCTCATGGAATCTAAATTAAATACCATTAGGAGACCTTTAATCTGCAGTGCTTCCAGTAAAACCAGATGGTCTCTCTTGAGCACACAGGCTCATTCACTGAAGGCTCTCCCGGCACGCTTACCCTCAACACTGGGGCTGGGAGAGCGAGCCAGACGCACAGCAGGCTCAAATTGGCTGGCTTCCCCTTCCATCAGAGGGGGAAAGCCAGTCTGTGCCAGCCAAGGCTCTGAACCAGTATTTCCTCACAGGGAGGAAATTAAGGAATTTGGACGGCTCTTCCCAGCAGAGTGCCAGGAGCATCTAGAACCAACATTGCTGTCTTCTACCCACAAAACAATTCAAGAGGACAGAAATACTTATGTCTGTCAAACTGTTTAATCTCCCTGGCTTAAGCTGCCTGTCCAAATTTGAAGCCTAACTAGATTTTCCCCAGACTGCTTGTAACTGTGTCTTATGCTTTTATTAAGATGAGGAGGATTATTTGAAGCTTTTGTTCTTCACAAATCCCCTTGTGCAAAGGCAAGGTGGCCCTTTAGATGAAATCTTCATCCCGGGCTGCTCAGATGAGAGATGCAGGGTCTTCCCACAAAGGATTTGGTGACACTGGATGCTGAAAACTGGTACCACATTGCTTGGGGAGGAATCTGTGATGCTCTAGTCCCCATGATTCCTGCTTTCTTCATTTGAGCCTGAGAAGCTGTGTTTCATCAGCCCTGCAGAATGAGTCAGAAACCCCCATTGTTGATGCTAGAAGCATAAAAATAGGCAAACTTTCATGTCAAATGGAGAACAGGAAGAGAGTTCCCTCTGACAACTTACAAACCTTGGCTCCTCTGAAAGCCTTTGTTTAGCTGCATCACTTGTTCTTGTTTTAACTTGCTTTAATGATTAAAAATAATCATTAAATTACTTAGCTAAAACATGTATAAATCTTAGTGTTGAGTCTGCAAGATGAATGTCCCTGAGGAAAGCGTGATCAGGTCCTCCTGAGGGGGCTGCTTCTTTCACTCGCTGGTTGATTCACAGACATACAGGCCCGTCCATTGGCTGGAAAATTTTATCCTCAACAAGCTGGTGGGTCCTTCTGAGACCAAGGGTTCTGGAAAGAACCTCACTCCTCTCGTATGTTCTGTCCAAGGAGCAGGGCACAGCCGTGGTACACATCCACAGCTCATGCATCCTTGAACCCTGAGAGAAACTTGGACCGAGTGTTCTACATGAAAAGGTAAATAAGGATTTGATGTGCAAAATTTTCAACTACCAGCAACTGCAGCTGTGGTGTAGGGAAGCAGGATATTTTCAGAGGAACACAGAGATGCAGGCACAAAGCCCTGTTCTTCCAGAGCAGGTACTGTGGTGAATCACTTCCTCTGCCAGTTTTTCCCAAGCATTGCTCAAAAGAGGAAAAAAACCCAGCCTTTTGTTGGTGGGGTACCCAACTGGGAGGTGTGCCAGTTTTGCCTTGGCCTCGGGGAGTTTCTTAGCATTGGTGAGTGGCTGAGGTTCTTAGATACCTTTCTGAAGTTGGGTCTTCATTCCTCTGGCTTTCCAGCCTCTCTTCTTTGTGTAGTCCTTTCAGACTGCAAATGTTGTAAAGCAGGAAGTCTCTTTTATTATGTACAGTACCTAGCACCACAGAGCCCACTCGATGATGTTATTAAAAGCCCTGCTACATACCACGAAGGGCAAAGGGGGATGCTGAATCAAAGGAGTTCTCATTAGCAAGCCAGGCAGGGATGCCGGAGGAGCTGCCACACTTTGTGACATGCCATGTATGCACCCAAGAAGAAGTCACGAGCTCCTTTCAAAGCCTCCTGACGTTCCCTTGTGATCTCCTTGCAGAATGCTAACAGAGTCAGCACGGGAGCAATGTCTGACAGACACAGTCTCTCCTGTTGTAACACAGAGTATATCAGTAGAATTGGGCACTGGATCCATCCCTCAGTGCCCATCCGTGCCTGCATTGCTCAGTATTTTCATGTAGCCGTGACAGGGCCTTCTCTCCTAGGTAATCTTCTTGGGAAGTTGTGGTGACCTTGGCTTAGTCTTTGGGAATTTGTTCTGGGGAGTGTAAAGTGGAGCATCCCGTAAGCAATTAGCAGGAGGAACACGTGCATTGCAGATGGTTAATCTGCCTGCTTTCATGTGAACAAAGGAGAAGTCCCTTGAATGAAAGGAAACGGGTAACTTTAATGCAGGCTACAGTAAATGCAAATTAACTCCACAAATAAAGAAGCTTTTCTTCTTAGAACCAAGAAAACATTTCTCAAAGTCTGTATTTTAAATATACAATAATCTCTTTTATACCTCAGAAAGCTGTCCCTGCCGTGAGCAGTCTGATATCTTCCTTGCAGACAGTAATCAGTCCATTGCCAGCACTCAAGGATGAATATTAATGTTTGGTTGTTCTCTTTGTATTTTGGCACATTCAGTTGCAGGTCTGGAACCAGACTGACCTCCCCTGGAGCCCACAACCTGCCTGGCCTCAGGTTTAGGCAGTAGTCCAAGAAGGTGACTCACATCAAGCTCTGGGGCATCCATAGATCTTGGTATCGACCTACTGCCTTCCTCAGCACTCAGGTGTATCAAATCTTTAATCCACTGATCTATGACGCTGCAAAGACTCTGCAAAAATTCAGTTTGCCCCAGGGAGCTCATCGCTTCCTGGGGATGCCAGAGCTGAACAGGACTGTGTGCCCCTTTGAGGACACCTATCGTTCCCCAGTCTTTACTCAGATGCTCCAACACAGCCTGAGGGCCAGGCAGAGGCAACAGCTTTAATCTGATGGGGGTGTGGGGCTGAGACAAACAGAAAATTCGGGGCACTTCTTCAGGCAAGGGAGCCCATGGTAGTTGTGAGAACCACTGCTGTCCCTTCCCTCCACAGCAGTGCAGAAGCAGAAAGGTACCTCAGCGGAACACTCTTGGGCTGAGATCAAATTTCCTTGAGGAGAGCAAAAGGTGAGGGGGACAGCAGCCTGCTGCAGCTGGGAGAGCCAGGTCTGTGCTTATGGAGCAGCTGGAGTCACTGCTAATGGCCTGGCTACTGCAGATATAGGGGAAGGGAGTGCAGCCAGATGGATATAACAGGCTGAGCCAGGTGGCTGAAGAGTCTGGGGACACATTGCCAGAAAATATGTATGACCAAACAAACAAAACAATGCTCCAGCCTCGAAACTACCCAGCAGAAACTCCTGAAGGAGTAAATCTGCCCCACTCAGCACCCACCAGCGTCTTCAGCCTCAGCACTGCTGATCCCACCTCCAGCCCGGTGCAAAACAGACACTTCAAATAACACAGGAGAGGATACAGAACACCAGTCTGCAGCAATGGCTGAGGTGGTCTCAGTGCTGGCTCTTTCCACTGGAAGTTCATGAAAGGGACATGAAATCTAAAGCAGTGACAGGCTTCTCAGCCCATTCAAGCATGACAGATTTGTAAGTCAGTGAAGCATTTGGGAGGATTTGGTTGCAGAGGGATCAAAGAAAATCCATCCCAGGAGAGAAGGTTTGCAATGAGAAACAGAGTGTGTGAGACAGGGAGGAGGGAGCACAGTGGGGATAGAGCAAAGGACACAATGCAGAATATTATTTTAATTTCCTTACCTCCTTCAGGCTCTTTATTAACACCCTGACAGATCCCTCTCCCTGGTTGTTGCAGCAGTGGTAGGGGCCAGGCTAAATGTGATGGCAGGTGAGTGCAAATCAGGGGTAAGAGAGAATGAGGCATCTACACATCCTGCATCTCTCATGGCAGCCGTGAGATCAGATAGGGCTAGAGGGACCTGGGAATAAAGGACTGGTGACAAGCTCCTGCTTTGTGTGACCGATCCAGGTGACCTACTGCAAAGACAACCCTGAGAGGTGCTAATATGTGAAGATGTAATCTCCTAGTCAACCCACACCTGCTCAGTCTGTACATCACTTGCTGCCAGCATGGCTGGGTCGGTCAAGCAGCCACTTCCTCCAAGGCTTGCTTGCAAGGTGGCACTCATGGCCTGATCCTAAGGAGGACACACAGGCAGGGAGGGAAGAGAAAGCCTAGAGCAGCCATGGCAGTTCTGAGGCTTAAGTTCACCCTGGGGCTGTAGAAAAGGGGAACCTGTGGCACAGAAAAGAGCAGCTAGTTCCAGTCCTCATGCACAGAGCTGCTGCCACAAAGCTGCCAGAGCTGCTGCTTCTCCCTTGTCTTCCTAAAGACACAAGGCTCATACGGACCAGCTGAACCTGGGAGTACCATGCTGTCTGAAGGGCTGCCAGCCACCGCCTCTGAAGCTTTTAAACCTTCAGGCCACTTCCAGAACATGCTTTTAAGAGGGGCAAGATCCTAGAGAGGTGAAATTCCCACAAATGTTGTGAACCCGTAGATGTGGATTTAGATGTGGATGACTAGACAGAGGAGGGGGCCCTCCTATTTTCTCCACCAAGGTGCAACAGCTGGAGCTCAGCCCCTTGGTGCACATCAGAGAACACACACACACACAGACATGCACACAGGCACAGAGCCAAGCTGGGATGCACTTTGGGCAAATTTCACATGTTTCTGTATGCAAGAGAGGTTGTGAAAGAGGGAGACACAGGAAAGATGTCTCCATGGCTTGATTCAGGCTCAAAGACAGCTCTAAGTCATTTCCAAAATAAGAACACATATAAGCAAGTGAAATAAAGCCAGGACTGAGGGAGATGATAGGGAGAGAAGACACTTCCCAACTCTCCTTGAGGTGCCTTTGTGGGTGGGAAACCAACCAAGTGCCTAGAAGCCTCTGCTCCATCAGGGGCACGGGAAGTTACAGCAACACCAGCGAGACAAGCCCTGGAGTATTAGTTCTAATAGCCATCTCAACAAAATTAATTCAAATTGCGTTCAGCCAACCATGAAAGCGTTGTTGGTGGCAGTGCTTCCCCATCCGCTCACATTTTCATGAAATAATTAAAGCCATTAGAATGTAAACCAGCTCTTTTGGCTTGGGAAGGAAAGAAAGAAGGAAGGGAAAAGGGAAGCTGAATAACAGCTTAGCTAATTCAGCCATGTTCCAACTATTTCCGTATATACTGATTAGTTCCCATTCTCCAGCCATTTCCATACTGATGCATAGGCTTGGGTCCTCTGCAGAGGTACCAACACCTCTGTGCAGCAGCACACCCTGACCCAAGCTCAGCATCCACCTCAGGGTGGAAGCTGGCAATGGGGCTTTCATCCTATCAACTCTCACCCCTTCAGGTGTTTGTGTGCCTGGATGCAATTCTCTCCCTCATTGGAAATATGTAGAAGTAAATGAGAGAGCAAACAGGCTTCGAAGGAAAGAAAACCCCACCATGAACCCTAAACAAATGGAGATAAGCAGGAGTTTCGAGGCAACCACACTGTCCTGGAAAGTCATTTCATGTCTGAGAAACCATCCACGTGACATTCAGCTGCAACACAAATTCCCTCAACTAATGGAACTACTGGTGAAATGTCTTTATTGGGCAAGCAAAGGGAAACAACATTGCTGACAGCAGATGGCCAAAGCTGGTACCTGGGGCTTAGTTCTCTACTGGTGCTGGCCTGCATGCAAGAGGGCAGGAAAAGTTCAGGGCCAGCATGACCTGTGGTGAAGGTGGCTTTGTGACAAATCCAGGTTGGAGAGAAATGAGCTGGAAAATGGAGAGAGCAAGGTGCAGAGGGTTGCTTGGGGGAGATAAAAATGGCGATGTCAGGGAGGAGGAAATCCTGCTGGACCCCAGGGCCACATGACAGCTGTATCTAAGCCAGTCTCCACTGGTGCCACTTTGGCTGGGCCAGCACCCAGGTAGTGGCTGGGAGACCCTCCCCAGGCAGTGGCTTGGAACTGCTGCCTGCACGTGCATCCAAAGTAGATGTTGCCTGCAGGGCTAGCTCTTCCTAGGGACACTTCCTCAGACTATTCTGGTTAGACAGGGATGAAAAAACTCTCTTGACTGGTTCCAGCAACAACTGGCCTGCTGCTCATACAGCTTCTTCCTCCCTTCCCATCCACCTCATCCTCACTGTCCCTGCTGAACCAGCCCTGTGGGATGGCAGGTGTCTCAGGTCTCAGTGAGGACCTGGGCAGCAGAAGCTGTCACACTGTGATGAAGCCTGAAGAGCAGGGCTGACCCCACATGAGCTTGGGGCAGGCTTGAGATATGGAGAAAGTGCTGTGATGGATGAAGAGGGCACAATATAGCAGTTCAAGTACCTAGGGAGATGTGGAGGTGCTCTCTCTGTCTCTCTGCAGTCTATCTCTTGCCTACCTCTGCTCTGTGTAGGCAGTGTGGGAGTATGGGTTACCTGACATTTGTTTTCAAGGCAGAGGAGTTCAAGAGCATCTGAAGTGCATGTTTTGTCTGTGAACAACAACAATAACTCCCTCCTCCTTGGAAGGACCTTGAAGGAGACCAAAGGGCAAGTAATTTTGAAAGCAGCAGCTCTCTGGGGGCTCTCCTGAGCTCTGGCTATGCTTTATTGGACCATCTCTCACCTTGGCAGACTTATCTCAACACTTCAGAGCTAAAAGCCTGGCATCATGCCATCTACAGGACCAGGAATGGCATAATCAGTAGAGCTTGTGATCACTCACATTGGCAGTTTGGAGCATCAGCCCGAGTCCAGCTTTCCCAAGGGATCAGTCCATCTGAAGGGTGATGTGCCCACAGCCAAGCTGAGCTAGGAGACTTGTGAGCACTACTGCCTCCAGCTCAGCCAGCAGATTTTGCATGGGATTGACCTAGGAGGACCCACATGGATTGTCCCATGTGCCCAGTGTGTGGACACTGTGATGGGTAGCTACTGTGGATGGCTACTGGGACCGAGTGCATGCAGGTCAGTGATGGGATCTGGACTGAAAAAAGTACTCTTTTTTTCACAATACATTTAGCGTGATGCAGATAATACTGGCAGGAGATGCCAAATACCCCTGGAGCGGGTTTGCAGACACACATGACAAGGCAGACCTGCACCCCATACTACTGCTCTCCCAGCTTTCCCAGCGAGGTCTAGCCCAGGCCCCAAGGAAGACAGGATGGATGTCAAGTCTAGAGCACGTTCTGCCATTTTATCTGCACAGTTGGACAACAAAGAAAAAATCCATTCAGGAAGCTAAGGAGCAAATTTACCTCTAGGGTTATTGAGCTAGCAGGTGCTAGTGCAAATCAAAGGGGTTTCCCCAAGAAATACAATGTTATTGACCCCAAGAGGAGTAAGGAGTGCCCACAGTGCAATCTTCAAGATGAGGTCCCCACCATTAGCTGCTCCTGCACACAAGCTACTGAGGTCTTGGAGTAAGAAGCACTGGGAAG
This sequence comes from Pachyramphus minor, assembly GCA_013397135.1. Classification (NCBI taxonomy): domain Eukaryota; kingdom Metazoa; phylum Chordata; class Aves; order Passeriformes; family Tyrannidae; genus Pachyramphus; species Pachyramphus minor. The sequence continues at coordinate 528,360 of VYXB01000792.1, read as the reverse complement.
CAGCAGGCGAATAAAGGAGCTGAATTTAACTGGCAGATCTTTGTACTGGGACGCCACTCCCAACTCCTCCAGCATAATCCCACTGCTGCTCTCATGAAGTGTGCCTCCAAGAGCGAGGAGCACAACACAATGCATCCATCCCTCCAGGCATTCATCCCACCTGGGCCTCCTGGCGTGCGCGTTGTGGAGAGCGGCGCTTTCAATTAAGCAACATTAAAAATAAGAGAGATTCACTTTTCCATTGACATCAGCAAAAAAAAAGAAGAAGGAGAAGAAGAAGAAGATGCCAATTGAACCCAAGGGGCTAAATAGCGTCTTTCACCCGATTTTCTATGGACTCCTAAAACTATGGGAGAAAATTGAAATCTGTCTCTTTCTGTTTCCTTTTCTTTCTTTTTCTTTTTTTTTTTTTTTTTGGTAATAATTCCTGGTATGCAAGGCCTTGTGCCGGGGCTGGTATTGTGGGTGATGAATCCTGAGTCAGGCAGCGGAGAGGTTTCTGTCCTATCAGCGTGCGCTTGCCGTGGTTTGGGATAATGTGCCTGCGGCTTGTCAGGTGCTGATGGGGAGCAGGAGGGGTGGGGGGCTGAATGCATTTTTGATTGCTATAATTGCCACAGATTGGATGCTTGAGAGGAGCTAATTAACAAGGAGGCTATGGGCGGATTATACTTGCAGAACAGAATCCCATGCAGATCCTTTCCCTTTGTGCCACATGTATGAGATCATTGGTAGGTGATTATGGCTGTGAATACGGTGCTAATTTACTTTGCACGTCTGACGAAAATCCTGTACATAATAAAACGCGGAGGCAACTTAAAGTAGCCCAGTTCAGAGGGGAAGGACGGCCTTGCTGCTAAAGCACAGAACCCAAAGCTAAGCTCCTGAGGTTTCCTACTTTCCCCGAGAAACCATGGCTGAGTGACAGCTCTTTCCCCTGCCTCAGTTTCCCCTCTTTACTAAAGGGAGAAGGCAAGCTCATCTCTGTGGATGCTTGTAAGGCACTGTGCACCCTGCCAGGGAAGATGCTGTAAAAGATAGAACAGAAATATTATCATGCCATGGGAGCAGATCAGACAGCGCAGCAAAAATAGCAGCCTGAAAGCTGTGCACTTGGAAAAAATACATATTCTTGTCAGGAATCTTGCTCTAAGAAGAAAGGAGTGTAAGCAGCAGCTCCAGCTGTTCCTGCAGCCTCAGGATAAGAAAGAATTGACAAGCAGGAATAGCTCTGGCATCCTGGTCCTGCTGCTCCAACCTTGTCCCACCATATCTCCTACATTCTCCCAGGCTTCCTAGGGCCCTGAGGGGAGAAGAGCAAAGGTTTCTCATTAAATGTAAACCTTATCCTGCTGGAGATGCTTGGGCTGGAGTTTAACCCAGGCTCTGATTTCAGGGAAGGCTACAGTGGTTTTTCTCTCTGGCAGCTGGGCACTCATAGTGAGCAAAAATGAGGAACTGCCCTGTAGCTGTTGTGCCAACGTACAGCTGGAATATCACCACCCGCATTACTGGTGGTGGAGACTGAACATCATCCATCTATCCATCAATTCTTCTACCACCATCCCTGAGGATTTTAAGAACAGGTTAAACTACAATACCCACCTTGATTTGGAGAGCTGGAGAAGGGTTTGCCCAGGGTCCTTTCACTGCTGCATATGCCAGTGGGAGTTAGGCTGGGCAAGCCTAGAGGGCTTTGGCTTTTCCAAGCAGTAACACTTTGCTGGGAATCAGGCAGCTTGATTAAGTACTGGTAGACTTTTTTAGAAAGTTGCAATATTCCTCACAATTAAATCCCATCTTTCCATTCAAAAATGGAAGTGATATTTATAGTATCGAGTAATTTTCACTTGAAATATTTTCTGCACTTTTCAATGGAATTTTTTAGGGGGGAGGGGGGTGCAGGCATTAAAGTCAGCATTTTCAGAGGAAAAGAAACAAAATCGTTTTCCAAGGTTTTTTCCTTTAAAGTCAGCATTTTGGATTCCAAATTATATGCAGGGATTTAGGCCTTTTCCTTCCACAGACCATTTTACCACAGTCATTTTTTCATGCGGGTTACTCTTTCAATAATAATGGCTCCCTGTTGATTCCAAAATGAAAATATCACTGAAGGATCTCCTAATAAAGCACACTATTTCATAATATTTCCTCGGTTTTATTTAATTTTGTTCTTATTTACTGTGCTCTGTATGATTGTTCCTAGAAAACAAAGCTCTGTAGCCAACTTTCTGCAATCAAGAACCACTCACCTAAACTTCGCATTTAAATTAATCAAGACCAAGAGAGAAAGTGATATGTCTGCAGGTTTAAAAACAGGATTAATTTCAACAAGAAAGGGGTTTATTTTAGAAAAGAAGCAAGAAGTGTAAAAATGGATTTCCACTTCGGTCATGACTAATTTTAAGGAGAACAATCCATGAATGAGAAAGGATTGTTCTGCTGAGGGAAGAGGTTGCTGCCAATTAGCAATCTGGGCTGCTGGAGTCCAGGGAGATAAACTGGAGAAGAAATATTTCATTCACCGAGAAGCAGGATTAACTATCTGTGAATGTTTTTAGACAAGGTAACAATTGAACCTTGCCTCTGTGCAGCGACTCTCTTTCTGCAGAGACGAGGATGGAGCATCCACGGACTGTCTCTCACTGCAGAAAGCAAGAGTAGCCTAAGACATTAAATAATACAGAGAAAGGGAAAGGCTAAAACCCTCTTCTGGGAAAGAACCCCGGCTTGTTGCCAAAGCAACAAGCAGCCTGGACGCTCCTGTCCAGGTCCCAGTTTTGATGCTGGCCATTTTCTGACAATGTCCCAACCCCAGGTTTTGCTTTGGACCATTACAAACAATGTTCCTATTGTGCTGAAGTTTCTCCCTTTGAACAAACCCTCCATTGTTTTTTAAGTCCCCTTAGCAAAACATTTTCCATCCTTCCACACCAAACTCTGGATATGCCTTTGGAAAGTGGACAAGATGGATCAAATCCAAAGTCAGAGAGTCACCTCCAAAGACAATGTGCTGGGAAGCTCGGCACAATGGGGGAAGAAAGAGAGGACACATAAGAGTATGGCATAAGAGTGTTGGCTTTTTTTAATCATTCAAGCTGAAATATTGGCATGATTTGCCCTAATTTCTAAGCAAAATATGTATCTCTGGTGCTGAGGAGAGACAGGTTGTCACAGATGTGGAACGAGCAAGGTAGAGATACTGGCAGAGAATATTGCTAAAGGACCAACATTAGCATACTGGCATTTGGGCTGATGCCTTATCTCAGACCGACTTCTGAATTAAAAGTAATTCCAAGCACTCTCCTTCTCCTAGAGCAGTTTGTTACTTTATTATTAGGATTGATTTGTGTCCTGTAAGCTCTGCCTTCCCACACTGAGTGACTGGAGAGGCCAAGTTCTGCCCTGAGGAGAGGAGAGGAGAGGGCGGTTGTGAAGGCACAGCCTTGTCTCCCAAAAGCACTGGTGGGTACTGAGGCACGGGGACGGCTGATATGGGACGGAAGGGGAGCAGAAGAAAGGCCCAATGATGAACTTGGCACCGACAATGAAGTGCTATCCAGGCATCCAGGCTGGCAGTGCTGGAGTGCACAGCCCAGATAACGGAGCACTGCACGCATGCAGAGCGTGAGACCAGTGATGTCAGGATGCTTCTGCTCCCTCCATCACTTCCCAGCATCTCCATTCCCAGACATGGCTTCTGGGAGATGACAAAATGCCGCTACAGGTCTGGATCCCTCTCTCAGCCCCCCATGATGTGCAGACGTTCCTCCCTGCTCACAGCTCTACCCATGACAGCTCCAACATTCTACTTCTACAAAGGGCTCTTGTCCCTCTCTTCTTTAAATAAAGAAGAGTCCCATTAAATACTATAAAGCATTTATTGGCCAATAGGTAAAAGGAATGGGTTACTTTATGACTGCAATGATCGTTAATGAAACTTCAGGGTCCCTGTTGGGACCATGGAGCAGAATAAATGACTTCTTGCTAGTCATTGTCTCCCTGGTTTCTAGGACTCTGCACCAGAAATGATCCAATTTCATTTAAGGAAAATCAGATTAAAAACAGATTAAAGTAAAAGCACCTCATGCCCCTGTTCTGATTTAACTGTGATGAAAAACAGACCATGAAGTAACATCATAAAGGGAGGAAGTTCATTTAAATATTCCCCTCCCAATAGAAAGAGATTTAAGAATTAAATGAATGAGGAGATTTTCCTTTTAATGAGATTAGCCTTTTATAATTGCTCATTATGGACCACTCCAGAGATGTGGAAGAAAAAAAGTTATACAACATACCTGGAAAACACTGCATTAGAAACCAGCCAACCCTGCCCCTTCACAAGCAGTTCCAAAAAGTGAAATTCAAGCTAGTGTCTACTTACAAATCACTCATCTCAAGTGGCTGCAACTCCTCCAGATCCTCTCTGCAATTACTGGCTTTGTAAAGAATGTGAAACAGAGGTTTGAGATTAGCAAACCTTAATACATTTGCTAAAAATTCTCCCCTTTCCCCATGGAAACACATTTATTTTTGACTGTCAGCTGTCTGGCAAAGCCATGTGATTTCATTTCATCTTTCCAAATTTCAGTCCTACCTAAAATAAAGGCTGGACAGAGCCGCCCCTTCTGGCTTGGAAATGCGGGCTTGATTCAGAAATCTGGCTTGGAAATGCGGGCTTGATTTCATTAGGGGGAGGTTGGACTGGAAGTTTTGTGTCTGAACTCGAAGCATTTGACTCTGAAGTCCCAGCTTTGGGCTCTACAACAATACCAGAGTAAGGACATATACACGTGTATTGTTTCATCCCTCTCTGACTGTGATTTATGTTTAGTGTCAGGCTCTTTTGGATGAACTGAAACTAATATTCAGAGCAGGATTTTCTAACAAAATGGGATTGAGCAGCCGCTTCCTCCATTCCCGTTGAAGGGGTCAGGCAGTAAATGAGATCAATGGCTCCCTTTGTTTTCTCCGTGTGCTGCTATTCACAGCGATCAAAGTCTTGCTCCTTCTCTTTATCTTTTCACTTGCAGTGACTGCTATGAATGAACTGGCATTCAGCACCTAGCAGCGCACAGGCACCTCTCAGCCCTGGGCTGCAGGATGGATCTTGGACCTTTCATGCTGGGAACCCTAGATCCCTTTCCCAGCCATTCCCTTGGGATATGCAAAAGCTGCTAGATATAAGAGACTCCACTCCCTGAAATTTGGCTGCTCCCCCTGTAGTCAGAGGGGAGAGAGGCATTTCCAGAGGATGTTCTGCTCCACTCCAGGGAGGGGTTTTAAGGCACGTGGGACAATGATGTGGCAGGACACCACTTTCTCTTGTCACCTCCTGCAGGGCCAGCTCAGAGAAGACTCCTTGTTGTCAGTGCCTGAAATCCAGAAAGTGGAATCCCAACCAGGATCCACTGGATTTTGAGAAGGCACAGTCCAGTGCAAGCATGCAGAACACTGGAAAGCCCCGCTAGCTGTGACACCAGGAGCTCAGGTTGGGTGACCACTGCCACGTCTTGGAATGCTCACAGGAAATGGCCAAACCAGCTCACCAAGGCCATCAGCCACTCAGCACAAGGCAGTGGTCACCATGTCAGTGGGCGCTTACCTGGCTGCTAGAGCTGCTCAGACTTTTTTTGCCAAATCATTTGGCTTTCAGCACAGTGTTTTCTTCCAGTTTTATTTTGTTATGAGATGTCCAGTCCATTTCTAGAGTTTTTGGGATTTGTTTACTATGATTTATACTTCCTTTCCTTATTAGCAAAGACAAATTGACACTCTTCTCCAAGTATTTCTGCTACCCACTGACTGCATTCCCTTGTAAATTTGTGCTGGTACCAGAACCATGCAGAAAGTGAAAAGTGTCATTAATGAATCTAACCTCTCATCTCTATCCACCCACCATCTGATACTGTGTGCTCCCCCCACCCCGATGTCACTGGGGCTTGGGAGATGCTCTTAATCGTGTGTCAAATATAAGGAGCCTAACCTTGGCCTTAAATGCATACAAATAGGCTTTATGTTAATATTTGCAAATAGCTTCTCAGAGGAGGAAGATATCTCCCAAGATTCCCATTTTCTGGGCCTCTCCAGATGATGGAGTGGGACAAATGCAGCCATCAGCACAGCCCAGGAATGAGGACAGAGGAAGAATCACAAATATTCAGCTTAAATCACACAGCTGATGGGGAAGCCAGAAGCCCTTAGAGGTCTTGGCACCCCAGAACCCCCCGTGGGCAGCCTGCAGAGTGGAGCTGGGCAACATTATTTGGTGAATCAAGAGGGGTGTTTTTACTGAAAACCAGACTTTCGGGAGGGCTGGAGCTGTATGAGAATTTAGGTCAAATGCAGCAAAGAGTCTTCGTGGAGACGAAATAGGGGTGTTTTTAAAGGGAATGTCAAAACATTTTTTCTCTTTCTCTTTTCCCCCCTGTTACAAAGTAATTTTTTTCCTTCAAAAATTACCCCAATTTTCTGGAGACACTAAAACAAAACACAGTCAAAGAAACCCAACTGCACAGGACAGATCAGAGATGGGGGCTGACTGGAACCCACATTTTCCTATCTTTGCTTTCACATAGGGAGTACTGGGTGGTTCAGGGAGAAGGGACTGCACTCATAAAGAAGAAAAAAATTCCTTTTTAGCTTACCAAAATCATTCTCCACAGCCAGATAATGACCTTCCCACTCTCTTAGTGAGACAGCTCCTCCCCTGGAGAAAATAAGGATGGAGTAACTGGGACAATGTCCTGTCAAAGACCCCTGTAGCTAAGCCTCCAGGGTGTTCATACAGGCTGAGTTTGGAGGCTCCAGATAATTTTTTTCAGGAAAGGAGAAGGAATTGTCCTGTTCATTGCTGGGGTGGCAGTGCCCTACTCCCTGCCATTCCCCCTGGGCCGCCTGCCTGGGATAGTGATACCTCTGCTGCCCCAGCCCCACTGCACAGTGAAGGAGAGCCTTTCACTCCTTCCATGCTGTCACCCTGGCACTATCTGCCCCTGCCAGTGACTTGGAAATTAAAATAATAAACAAAGCAAGAGACAATGCATGCGGAGGCTAATGTACCATAATGCTCTGAAACACAGGCAACCACTGCCTCACGCTGAGCACAGAGCATGTGTTTGAAAAACGTATTTTCCTCCAACAGCAGTTATTTCAAGATTATCTTTCTTTTTTTTTTTACTTCAAATAAGACATTTACTTTCCCCCAGCTCATAATCTGTTTACGGGGGAGAACAGAGGGCAGTGGGGAAAGGCAGAAAAATTACACTTTTTAACACAGCCAGGGTTGGTGGGATTTAAATCATGGGAAAACAAATGGAATTTAACTGCCTGGCTGAAGTCACATTCGTGTTGTGGGTATTTATGGCAATCATCACTAACAACAGGAAGAGATTAGATGTTGCTGAGAGCCGGAGTGCTGGCTGGGGACCAGGAACTGACTCTGCCTGTCAATTTGTGATCTTTAAAGTTAAGGGTGAGATGTGTGCATGTATACACACACACCTCTGCATGTGCTCAGGTCTGTTTGAGGTTATGCTTGGTCCATAGATTTGATGTCTGTCCCAGAAACACCTTTGCTGGGCAACCTCAATCTCACAACTTCATCCCAGTTTTCACCTGAGATCTGATGAAGAAAGGGGAGCTCATTTTACTGGAACTGACTGAGACTGACTGCAAGATTAACTCCAGGTATCAATGTGGGTGTATCTTGAACGTCTCCTTCAGCAGAGACATATATTAATTTTCCAGCTAACAGTGAGTCTAAGTAGGAAAAGTATATGGGGAATCTTCTGGGATTTGAAAAGCTGTTTATCTCAGATCTCAGAGTAAGCTGTTTGTCTAGTTGACACTGCTCAGGGTATGCAATGTGTGGTGCAGTCAGAGAACCTCAACTGCCCCATGAGCCAGGTGAGCACATGGCATCCCTTGCCATGTCCCAGTCTGCATGTTTGGAATGGGTCAAGACCCAGTTCACCCTTTCCCTACGAAGTAGATTTGCTAAGGGACACCCAAGTGAACCTGTTTCTGGAAGGAGGCAGCCTGGACACCTTTCAAGGTCCAATCCTTGCCATCTGGATGGAGTAGGTATGTCTGGGACAAGGGACGCAATAGCACCTAAACACTGACTTCTGGTATTTTACTAAGCTGAGCATTTCCCCTCAGATAGCTGAGCAGAACCCCAAAGGGTCAGTTCCCCACCAAAACCACCTCATCTCCACTCCAGAAAAATAAGTCACACACAGCCAGAACCACAGAATTGCTTCAAAGTATAAAATTCCCTTAGAAATCCCCCTTTTCCAATTCCGAAGCAAACATGTCCATATTAATAAAGCAAAGTGCTCTCACCTAGAACAGCTCTGGCAGGAAAAAGAGTTTTAATGGACTGACTGGGAAGGAAAATTGACTTGCAAGACAAAGAGTTGTGGTTGGGTCCCCTGAGCCTGGACAGGGGCATGGTTTAGAGACCTATTTTAATAAAATTGCTTTTAAAAAGAAGAAAGGGAAAAGCTCTGTGACGAGTTTGACCCTTGGGCTCCTCAAAGATGAGGGCACAAACTGTGTGATATACTGGCTCAGAGGAAAGAAAGGACTGGAAACAGACTGAGTCTCATTTTGTGAGTGGAAAGTAAAGGAGGGAAGAGGACAGACAGATCATCTGCTGGTGGTGTTGGACTGAAACCCACCTCAAGGCATGGTGGCTCCAAATGGGGCCCGTAAGTCATGCCCAGTGGAAGCAGCTTTCAGCTGGGCATCAGCATTCAGTTCCCTGCTATGATCTTACTCCATGTTTGGGTTTGTATTGGAGGCTCTGCAAAGAAGGACAACCATGAGGACTCACTGTACCTGGGGAAACCAAACAAAATAATTCGCAACAAAATCAATGAAAATAAATTAAAAATGCACAAAAGGAATGGGAAATCTCCATTCCCCACCCCCATCTCCTGAACAGCACTGCACAATGGAGATGCTGGAGACACTGGCTGATGTAAAACTCTCTGCTATGTATTGAAATCCCAGAGGCACCAAGCACATCTGCACAGGTGGGAAAATCATAACTTACCGCACTTGGGTGGTATGACAAGTAATTTTTTGCACCCCAAAAAACAACTCAATTGTGGGAGGAATGTGTCAGTTGCAATTCTGCAACTTAATGAAATAAATCAACCAGATGGAAAGATGAGATGAAGATGAGCCCACACAGTCTTGTGGGAACACAGAGGCCACATGAAGCCAGATGCCAGGAAACCGGGATCTTGTCTGGAAGACTTCAGAGCCCCCTTTGTGGTGATGACAATGAATTTCCCAAGTGAGGAAGCATCTTTGAACTTTCTCCAGCCACTGGGGCTGAGGTTTCAGGAACACATGGCCACTGAGCCACAAAAAGGCAACTACTTGCTCAGCTGAGTAGCAATCTCAGGAGACCATAGATGGAGTTCTGCTCCTCCTGACTTGCTGTGATGCTGCTATATCTCCTAAGGGGAGTAAAACCTGAAAACCTAGGAGGCTGATACCTGTAGGATGAACAGAGAGCAGCAACAGAAAGAATCAGAGCCGTGCAGAAAGGCTGGGAGAAACAGAATGGCTTAATTCTGCAAAGATAACTTGGACTTAGAGGAGTGTCAGCAGAGTCAACTGAGCAGAAGAGTCAAAGCAAGGCTTGTCAAATACTTTTCATGAGACGGAGGCAGAAAATATATGGCAGGTAAACAAGGAGCATGTTTCCACAGCAGATGCCCGTGACAGAATTCCCTTTGGCCAAAGATACGGAACATTACCAGCCTAAAATAACCCCCAAAGGCCCACAGCACCCAGCTCTCCAGAAAGGAAATTTTACAGCAGAAAATTGATTTCCAGAGGTTTTCTCATTAATTTTCATGGCACCCAGAGTGTGGTTTTAGAACAAGCAGAATTATTAATGTTCAAAGTTACCCCAGCACTGTCAAGAGCACAAGGCCATCTGAGAGTCAAAGCAGGGCTGACAAACTGAGGAAGAAAAAGCCAAAACTGAGCAAGTGCTTCCTTCAGGGTTCAGCCGGGCTTGTCCTTGGAGGCAGGCAGAGAGAGAAAAGCAGGAACCTTGGAGAAAAGGTCCCATGCCCCCTCGATGGCCCTGCTGTTTGGAAGGAATAAAATAGCAGACACTTAGCTTTTAAAAGGAGAGGAAATTGTCTAATTGCACTGATTCAGGGCTGCCCTGCTTCTGAGCCACCCTGGGCTTCCAGGAGCAGGACAGGAGGCAATTAGGAAGGGCAAAATATTCTCAAGAGGTAGAGCTGGCAACACTGCTCTTGCCCTTAAAATCACATCTGAGCTTTGGTGACATCTCAGCTAATTAATGAGAAAGCCAGTCTAAGTCTCCCCGATTGAACTGTTGGTTCTGGACAGATATAAACCGATATCCCAAAACTGTCCTGAACTATCTCCAGGCTAACACAAGAGGGAGGATGGGAACCTGACAGCTGCAAAGGTCTATCTCTGTCTAGCTCTCTACCTTCTGGTTTTGCACAAAGAGCTTCATTCCCAAGCATCTCAGTGCTTTTGGGCTGCCCCATGCCCACAGCCTCCTCCTGCCTGCCCCCAGCTATCCCTAATCCCAGCCGCTTCTTTGCATCTTCAAACAGAAGACCCAGCCATGGCAAGCTGGAGGATTTTGCTGTGCCAGGGGATACTCGCTGGCACCACATTGCCTGTGATCTCGCCCCGTTGGAGCAAGAGAAAATAAGTACCATTTGTTAACATGCCAATCGTTCTTTACACTGGCTGATTAAAAAATAATTACCCACAGCCATTATTGAGCACTCTTGCAAATGAGCTGTGGGAAGCTGTGACCGTGTGCTTAGCACACAGTGTGTCTTGCTTGTTTCAATATTATTTTAATTAAGTATCTGGGTAAAAGGCCTTTCTAATGTAACTTTCTTTTCAAAAGCAGAGAGCAGGGCTCCGTGCCTGGCTGAGAGGTGATGGACTGCTATAGCCCGGCATTGCTCCAGGCTCTTCCACTGTGGTGACACAGTGGGACACACTGCTTATTCCAATTCAACAAGACTAATCTTAGGGAGACCCATGGTGGGAAGAGAGCTCATCTGCACCCAAGGGACATGGCCACAGCAGATAGCTGGAAGGCATCATTGCCCTGAGACTGGCCAGCTGGGATCCTCTGGTTTCGTCCGGGATGTAGACAGGATGGAGGTGATGACCCAGGACATCCCACGTGGATGTGGCATTTTGCACCACCTCTCCTGCAGGCACAGGGGACCAGCACTGCTGAGGCAGGCTGGCCCTCTCAGCTGGGTGAGAGGAGAGGACCTCGTGTGCTCCCCCCATGGGAGAGCTTCATCCCATGACAGGGCCACAGACCCCCAGCACCAGGGTCTTTTTCTGTTCTTTCCACAAAAGATTTTGCAAAAGAAAAAACAGGAGAGGTGTAGGAAAACCCACACATTCTGGTTGCCCGTCTTCCTCCTGTATTTGCCTTTGTGTATGACTCAAAGCAATCACATCAGATAATTCCACCTCTTTCTTATTTACATGTTTTCCACTTTCTGAATCCCAGCCGGAGCTGTATTTAGCAGAGCACACAGCCACCATCCTTTATTTTGGAGAGTGATGGTTCTTTCACATGAGCTTACGTTCTCTCATGTAGCATTTAAACTGCAGCATTGGTGCCAATTATCTGTTGTTTGCAAGCAAATTAACTTGGCAAACACATTTCAGATCCCCAGCTGGTGTCAAACGAACATGGCACTGGAGAAATCGAATTACTGCACAGGTTCAAGCAGGACAAAACAGCCCCACAGCTTCCTCTTGATCTTCCTCTTATCAGACAAAATCCCTTCTCCAGTTATTTCAATCAGGATAAAAAGAAGACCCTGAGCAGGTGCACCCTGAAGTTCCACTCAGATATAGCAAGAGGGAACTGAAGATAGGCTGGGGCTTGATGATGATCCCTGGGCTGGGTCCTGGATGCAGGTTCTGTGTTGGGGGACGCAGAACTTGGGGAAAAATAAAATTATTGAACAAAACAGGAAAATTTTTCACAATAAGGACAATTAGCCATTTGAATACTCTCCCCAGGGAAGTGGCAAATTCCCCATTGTTGGCCACTTCTGGAATTCAGCTGGAGAGGGGGCCAGGCCATCTTGTCTGGACCATGCTTTTGCCAAGAAAAGTTGGATCAGATGGTCCTTGAGGTCCAACCTGGTATTCTCTGATTCTATGAAGTAGAGAAAGGTGCAGCCATAATGGACCACCATCACTTGGTGAGCTTGCAGCAGAGTAGATAAATGATCTCTGAATGTTTCTTTGCAGACCCAGACTGGTTGTGCTCTGCTCCTAGAGCAACACAGCAATAACATGACTTTTTGATCAAATGGACACTTAACGTTTCCCCAGACAATTCCTCTCTGTGAGTTGAGAAGAGCACTAATTGCAATAGACACTCCAGAAACCCAAAACCTTGAGCTTCAGACTTTGAATAGACAAAAATAAATAAAAATCTGAGGGCTTTTCCCCTGCTTCAACAAAGACATACGTTCTCACCAGAGTTTTTTTGATGGAAAAAAATACCACATTTCTCAAACAGCTCTAGTTATTGCAGACAACCTCATTTCCCATCTCAGACACTGCTGTGGTAGGAATGTAAAAAGCAGAATTGATGAGATCAGACTAGGTTAGATAGGGAGCCTGGTGATGAAAAGCTGCTGCTGCTCTCTGTGCACCCATTCAGGGCCATTAGCAACCTCCATCTCTCTCACCTGGGGATGCTGCCCCATTGCTGAATTCTGCTCTAAGTAGCTGTTCCACGTCTCTCAATTTCTTCCTGCAGTCTCTGTTTTCAAGCACATTTTGCCCCTCTGTGTGCTTTCCCCACTGGAGACGGAGCTCCAGAAAAATGGCAAGGAATTTCTGTATACATAGTTTGGCAACACACTTTGGGATCCCTTGGGATAAAGCTTGTTGGATCAGTGCACTTTTACTATTACAAGGGTGATGGTGACTATCCTATTCTCCCCTGAAAGCTCTTTTTTTCCTCTTTTTTCTTTTTTTAATTTAATGCAATAACACTTCCTTGTAGCTTCCCCCAGGAAATTGCTCTTTTCAGTGTAGTTTCACACTAGGTCACCCAGATAACCTGGAAAGAGCCGTTTTACCAGCCCCTTGTCTTCAACATAAAACTACTATATCTTATTTGCCAGTGCATTAAGCTGGCTGAGAGCAGAGCAGGGTTGTGGAGGCAGTGAAGCTTGCTCTAACACTCTCCCTTTTTTTTTCTTTCCTTGGATAATTTCATGGTCCATTAGTTTCCTGTAGCTGCTTCCTGCAAACACACACACACACCACCATGGTGTATGAGCTTCCCTCTCGCTAGCACAGGCACCAGGCAGATACACATGTAGCTGTCACACTTGCTCCAAGGGCACGGGAAAAGCAGCTCAGTCGTGTCCAGGGCTGCACAGAGCAGGATCCCCAGGGATGCTGATGTCCAGAACAAGACAAGTGTGTACCAAGTGTGTTGGTACACACTACATGAAGGTGCACAAGTGCTCATGAATCGGTGAGTGAGGACTGGTCCCCAGACTGCCACTGTCGTGGCACAGGGCAGTTTGCATGACACCCATCTGGTAGAGGCACTGCATAGAAAAATATAGCAGGGAGAAGGATCAGAGGGAGTTTTCCCACTATCCAGCCCTGCAGTTACTGCAGGAGCTGGAGCATCCCATCACACTCCCAGCCAGAGCAACCTCTGGGCTGCCCCAGCTCACAGTAGCTCACCCTGAGCAGACAGCAGGCCCAGCGCCCACAGCACCCCACCCTTGCAAATAGAGCAGGTGAAGCCTCATAAGACCCCTGCACTGGAATACACAATTTCGTGTCTCTTATTTTTAAATCACCTGGAGAAAAAAAAAAAAATCCGTACATGAGGATTTTGCAGCTGCATTTCACTTCTCAGTTCTGAAACTTGCACATTTGGAGAACCACTTCTCAACAGAGAAGTCTGTGCCCAGATGTGACTCAGTTTTCAGGGAGAGACTGCCCTGTCCTTTATGGAGAGGCTGGGGGTAGCAGGATAGGCAGCTCCTCAGATAAGCATGGTGTGGGTGGAAAGGACTGTTGAGACTGATGTCTCTCCAAAATGACAGCTTTTGCTTGGAGTTTGCTTTCTCTCTCTGACAATTGAACTTTGGGGAAAAAAAAGAAGGAAAAAGCAACAGAAAAAAAAAAAAAAAAAGAGCCAGGACAGAACATGAATCCTGCCTGGAAAGGATAAAAATAAACCCACAAACAAAAAACCCACCCCAAACAACCCCCAACAAAAAAACCAACAAAACAAAGGAAGCCGGGGGTGGGGGGGAGATCTGGTGGGTCTAACACACAAAGAAATGCTATTCACAGACATTATTGATTAAGTTTTACTCACCAACACATACATAAATACTTATCTCTCAAATGAATAAGAGTCTCTGTAATGCTGGAGGGAAGAAGGGAAAAGATTATTGAAAACGTGAGGGTCAGAGAAGCATCCGGCTGCAACAGATGCATTGAGAAGATAAACGAAGATGTCTTTGTCAACATATCAGTCTGCAAAGGCCAAGTGAGATAGAAGGCAGTGATTGTCAGGCTCTAGAAGCCATGCTTGGACTTTGATAACAATGAAATAGAGATTATGGAGCAGAGCAGATCCTCACCTTGGCTAATTCAGTGCAAGAGCCCTGATCACATGGCAGCTACATCAATTTACATCACCCGAGGATCCTGGTCACTCCAGACAAAGCAGCCCATTAGCAGAAGGGCAGAAACAGATATTTATTACAACCTTTGTAGGGCAGGGAGAAAAGAGAAGATCAACAACGAGTGAGATCAAAGGAGAAACAGAGGAGGACTGGGGCCTCTGACCGATGAGCATCCCAAACCTGCCTGATCGCCTGGGAACCGCTCCATCTCCAGCACTCCCTTGCCTGCTGCCACACGGTGGAGCACACGGGGCTCAGCCTGCAAACAGCTGCTTCTTGGGATGTTAGGACATCGAGGAAACATGCCAGATCCATTGAGAGTAGATCTGGCCCGTGAGCCAAACCCAGTGTCACATGTAGCACCGTGCAAAGCAGGGCTGGGACCCCCTCCCACACCAACTGAAAGGGAGCAGAAATAAAGGTTTGGTGCTGAGCATTTGATGATATCAGCCCAGAAGCTCTTGAGCCATCTGAAAGCTGTGAGAGACCATGGGAATAATCTGTTCTGGCATCCAGCATCCCCATGGGATCAGCTCATGCATCCTGCCTCCAGTTCACATCTCCAGACCCATGGCTTTCTCTCAAGGCAGCAGGATTGTGCCAGGCACATATTCAACCTGCTCAGCACAGCTCAGGCCTTACCTTTCTACATCTACATATCTGCATCTGCCACCACGTGGGGCAGAAACACTGGGACTGTACAAGCAGGATTTCTGTCGAATAGGGCATTGCAGTGGGTGTGCTGACAGTGGAGTTAAGAAGAAGACAAGGTCCCCCCAACACAGGGAGCTCAGTAAATGCCAGCAGGGGCTCTGGGCTTGCAGATGTGTGTGAGTGCAGAACTGAGGGTGTATGTGCACCAGGAGACACTGCAGTTTCCCTAGAGAAGCTCTGCTGCTTCAGGTCAGTTGCCAGATATCGGGTCTGCCTTGTTGTACCCAAAATCAGGTCCCTCCAAGCTCGCCCAGCAGATTTGTGGATTTTGAAGTTATTCCCCACCCACCAAGGGTTTGCTCCTGTCCCCTCATGTGACAGCAACCAGAGACAGGCACTGGGCTCTGCCTGTGATAACATCTCTCTTGCCATGAGCCATTTCAATGCAACTCCTCCTACCTTAGTTTCTCTGCCTATGGGCAGGGACACTAGGTACATCCCTAGGGACCCAGGTTTGCTGCGACACCTGCTCGATCCACTCCCAAAAGAAAGGAAAAAACCCAAACTTCAGGGCTTTTCCTACCACCTTCTCTTGGTGTCTCCAGCATAGGCAGCAAAGCTGCTGTTATCCCAGAGAGTGGAGGCTCAGGAGCTGGAGCAGGGCAGCCTCTAGTGGCTGCGAGCCAGGAAATGCGGTCCCCAAACCCATGTGGAGGGATATTTGCTGCCCAAAGCATCCTGGCCTGAATCAGCCACAACTTGTGCTGCTAAATTGCCCCATAATCCCCCTCCCTATTTACATCTCTGCCTCCCTCCTGTCACAAGCTGCTTCCACCCGTCCCTCCAAACACCTCTGACCCCGTGGGCTCCTGCTCTGCCAGTGCAGCCAGAAGTACCAAAAGACACATGTCCCAGACTTCATGGATGTGCCACACATGTCCACAGGGCTTCTAGAATCGCTGGAAATAGCTCCATCCTCAAAGGTTTGCCAAGCAGCTGATTGTGGGTAGCTATTGGACCTACAGCAGTAGGAGCTGACTGTGACAGTGAATCCACACAAATTCATCAATGCTCCACCTGGAGAAGCATGGCCTTTTCTGACACAGAGTACTCTGGCCCTGGGGGTGCCCAGCGCATCCTCCACTGCATGGGGAAGAAGTTCTCCCCAGGGAAGGGGATGGCCAGGAACTGAAAGACCAGCCCTACACTCAACACTGAATCTATGGCCAGAACCACCAATGCCTCCTTTGCTCTCTTGACTCTCCTCTGCCAACAAAACTTCATCTTTCAGGTTGAGAGTCATGCTCTACAGCCATCCCATGGCTCCAACCCTGGCCTTCAGCTTTCCCTCCCACAGAACATAAAAATTAGTAGAACAAGACAAGCGAGACACAAATCCTCCTGGCTGCCTCCAAGAGCCATTTGGCTTCACCTCAGCACATCCCCTCTCCCTGCCTCATCCCAGTTCTACCGGTGAGTCAGAGCTCTCCAGCTAATGTTTGAGCACAGGGGCAGGGATAAGGAAGGCAATCAGGACTTTTCTGTGGGACATATCAGAGGACAGATCCCCAGACAGACAGACATAAATCTGCAGATAAAGCAGAAGGGGAGCTATTTGTACACCAGTGTGGGATGGCCATGAGTTAGACAGAAAGTTTTTCTGCCCCAAGTTTCAGGGAAATGACTGGTAACTGAGCACAGCATCAGTACAACAGGCTGGCTGACCACTGGCTATCAACTATGTAAGCAGTTTAAACACAGTTTATGTCAATAATTCAGGCAGCAGTTTTACTCTTAGAGCATCCTATAATGAAAAAGGGATGGGGAAAGAAACCAAGCAGAGAGCCCCATACTTAAGATGCATGTACCTGCTCCCATTGCAGCTGCTGAGGAACCCACACCTGCCCCACTATGCTTTTGTTGGAGAGCTTGGGCTGTGGCATAAGATTCAGGGACATGGCAAGGTTACCTCCAAAAGTAGAAATAAAGAAATGCCTTGATGACTGGAAATATTAGCAGATAAATCTCTTTCATGAGTGCAAGAAGGTTTTCCTCCCCACTTTTGGTTTTGACCATTTCACTAGGAGATGCAGTCTCCCAGCTAAGCAGTACAGGCAGCCCTGCAGAGCATCAGAGACTTTGCTGCTGCTCTGGACATTTCATGGAAAGTCCTGAAGCTGGGCCAGGCTTTTTAGCTCCCAGACACTCAACATTTAAGTTATGGGAGAAACAGTTCCCACTCTATACATGTTTATGCATATTGCCATTCCCTAACTACAGAGGAGGCCCTAATCCTCCACAGGATCTCCTAGTTAGGAACAAAAGTCAGACAAGTTCAGGTTTGAAATACTGAAGAGAGGGGAATACAGTTTTTGGTACAGTTTTTGGGACTGGACTGTTACAGCAGTGAAAGCATCTTCTGTTAGAGGCTTAGTGTTCAGGCAAGCTGGGCTGCATCTGTGTTATGTGAATCATTTGGCCAAAACCAGTCAGGGAGCCCCAACATATCAAAGAAATTTTTGCTTCTTCCTGCTGAATATCACCTTGGTTCTTTTGACTGTTTCTCCATTTTGCCTAGGAAAAAGAATTCCTAGAATTGTCCCAAAACCCTGCTGGGATTATTTCTTAAAACCTCAGATCCTTCTTGTTGCTACTCTATAACTATTCTTTTCTGAAATAATTTCTGCTTTCAGAGGTATGACACTTCAGAGTGACAGGTTTTAGTCATCCTCCTCAGAAAATGCATCATAGGCAAAAGAAGGCAGGACAATGACCAAACCAGCTGCTGAACAACTTATAGGGGAGGAGATAAGAGAAGGACAGAAACAAGATACAACCTTTTATCCTCTGTATTCACTGAGACATTTGTTCCTTCTTAATTGAAGCAGACCTTCTCTGACCAGCAGCACCTGCACCAAATGACCTGAGTCCACCTCTGCCTGATGGTGTGGATGAGGATGGCAGCTGAGCCGAGTAGGAGGCTGTTTTCAGCAAGACTTCTGCCTCCAGGAACACTCATCGTTGTCTGTGCTGGCTCTTCGACACCAAGGCAACGGCAAAATTAATGGCTGTGTTCCTGAAAGGGATTTAAACATTAATAATAAAGAGGGGACACAGCTCCGCAAGGCACATTAGCAGCCATTCAGGGCTTCACTTGCCTCAGATGGTTACAAAATGGTGTGTAACACAAGGGCCCTCTTGTGATAGGGCCCTATCTATTGGGAGTGGGATGGAGATGTGAGAGAGCTTGACATAGCCTTATCTTAACTGTACCAGGCTGATCCTGTCTTCCCTTCACTCTCTTTCCCTAAAGCCATAGTGGGCCCAGGTATTTTGTTTCTCAAGAGCATGGAAAGATTGTGTTAGACCCACGTCTCCCCTGATGTTGTACAGTTTTCCAAGTCACACAAGGATTACCTGATCTGTCCCCAGAATTCACTCTCCTTATGAGGCTCTGTGTTTGGCTGTTTGAAAGTCTGGAAAAACTTGTCTTGATGAAAACAGAAAAGGGGCCAATGCAGTTTTGTTTCCATCAGAGAGGCTGTCAAAGCTGTTCAGAGGAGAAGCAGGAGCTGAATCCAACTCACCTCCTTCATCTAATGACAGCATCAAGAGATGATAAAATCAGAAATCTGGTGATCATTGGGTCTGGCAGCTCCCACAACATCTTCCCCTGACATCAGTGCCAAGTCCTTCCCCCATTCAGTGAGACAAGTCATCCACATGCCCCATTCCCCCCTTCCCAGTAAGTTCAACCTGCAGAGATGCTGCAGACAAATGAGCTTCCCAGGAGGCTGGTTCGGTCACAATCAGCTCACCTATCCAACACCTTGATGTCCCCTGGTACTGAGACACAGCTAATTTGGCTCTGTGTTCATTATCTTTACTGCACTGTGGCGAAGACCTTCAAAGGCAAGACCCCCTGGTCCAAATCAGACAAAGTGTCATCTGAGTTCTCCTTACTTCCTTTCCGGTTGCTGAACTTTTGGAATCAATCTCAGATCACAATTTTCAAGCTATTTTCTATGATTATGAAGCATAAAGCATCCTTTTCTTTACTAAAAGCTTAGAGTAACAAAAATCTGTCTGAATCCAGTATCCAATGCTTTAGAACAAACACCCATTCTTGCAAACATCACAATAAAATTATGTGAGCCAGCGATACTTGAAATAACACCCAATTTATCTTCCTATTTCCCCTGTATGATTATGTCTTTCATTTTGCTGGGGTAAAGAACCTTGAAAACAAATGAGTCAGTTTGATTTTTGTTTCAGGGAGAAGTTCATTTCCTGGCTCCTTTGCTCACTTGCAATGTTCAGCTGACGGTCTGCAGTTTTCTGAAAAATTCAAAGACTTTTGAAACTTCAGATTTTGTGGGCCAGGAAGGCAAGTTCCCAGCAACCCCTTGCCACTCCTCACTTTTGTGCTGGCATTCCAGTGCCTGTGGTACCTGAACCACAGGAGCACTGGCCTTCCACCAGGCTCCCAGCTATCCTTCTCACAACCTTCCCATCAGTGAACTCAACACAGCAGATGACTGATGGCCTTAAAGCTGTCAGCAAGATCTACCCTATACATTTAAAATGTAAATAGCAAATAAACCACCCTCAGCATCACATGAGCCTATGCTATGGTGATGGGAGCAGAGGCTTGCAAGCACTTACCTGCTGTTTAACCCTGACCACTGCAGGACACAAGCATAGAACAATATTTACCCCCTGGAAATGAAGGAGGAAAGAGGTTTTCACTCCATCTTGAGGAATAGCCTTGCATCCTTTGTTTCAAGCCCCTTGAGTTGCTTTTCACAGTGATTCCCCCAGGTGATGGAAGTTGTCCAAGGACTCTACAATCTTTCCCTTCTTCAGACCTCGGGCTGTTTTCCTCCCTCCCCTAGGTCTGTGCTGCAAACAGGAACCTGCTACCCTTGCTGGGAGGTTAATTGTATCTCAGAGGACGACCCCAAAACTGGTACTGAGCACCACTGTCCCTACTTGCAGAAGCAGCCCTGCATATCTCCACCCAAGGAGGCACTTGAAAACCTCATTCTACTCTTCCAAACCCTGAGCACTCGATCTCACCTTTGCAGCATCAACATCACTCTCACATGGAGTTTCCCCCAGTCTCGCGAGAAGATACGGCCAATTTTGCAGTATAATGAATGTACATACATAAAAGTTCTGATTCAAACACTTTCATTAGATTTAGTCACTGGCTCCCAAATACAAAATGATGGTGACACCAATTCCTTCTCAGCCCGAGTGACTAATTGTGACACAGAGGCAATTAGGCTTGGTTAAATGATCCATGTCCCTTCAAAATAATGGTCTGTCAAACTGCATTTGCCAAAAATAACCTGGGATTGACTTGACAATCAAAATATCTATTTCTTCAAAATTAATAAAAACCCAGAGTTCCTTGTTTCTCCATGGTGCAGCTGCAAAATGAAAGGGCTGCCTCACTGCACATAGGGGAGGATGGGGCACTCTGAGGGAGATGGGAACAGGCATTAGAAGGCAAGATAAAACAGCTATCACAAACTACTTGATGCAGGCAGAATACAGCTGGAATAGAGCTGAATAGACTGCTCTGGCCTTTTGAAAACACTCCTGCAAAGTCTCCAGCACAGGAAACAGCTACAAAGAGGGAAGATAGGACAGATGGGAATCTCTGGTCACCTCCACCAAACTGTGTACCAGAGCTCCCAAGCCACCAACAGGAGCTTTGCTGGTGCACTCTGAGGGCAAGGCTCTATTTCTGAGAGCTTCCCTCTAAAGAAGCCCTTGCCAACAGGCATCTGTGGCCCATGAAATGATCCTGCAAAATCCATAGCTTCTTGGGTCCTGGGAAGTAGATGAGCCACCTCATGGAGCACCTTGTAGAGAACACAGTGCTCACAGGGACTGCATAACACTGTCTGCAGGAGCATCAGGGGATGAGAGCCAAGTTTCTCCAGGCTTCAGACAGCAGATCCCAGAACACCCTGCACTTCCCCATCCAATATCCTAACCAAGAGTTAATAAGGACCAACCCTCAAGTTTATTACCTAGTTGTCTGCCTCCACAGGGAGCTTCTACTAATTAAGTATAGTAGGTTAATTGGAAGAACCCACACAGGCCTCTTGAACATGCAAGTTGCAGGAATGAGCCCCCCCCCACCCCTGCCATCCCATACCACCCCATGGGAGGGTTCTTTAGCACACCCACAACAGTGGAGGGCACCCAGCTCCATGGGACCCCAGCAAAGGATGCCCTGGCAGCTTAGCTAATTTCTGCATTGCCCCCAAATTGTGTCAATGCAATTTCCATCTGCTCTGCACAGCTCACTGCACCCAGCTCTGAGAAGGGAATGACAAAGCAATTATCCATGTTAATGGAAGCAGATATTCTGTCCTGCCTGTATTACTGTTTCTCTCTACCCCCGAGGGCCAATGTCAGGAAGGTGCCACGGAACCATCTAACACAGCTTGTGACCTGCCTGCGTCCACATCCTGCTTGCTCACACACAGTCTTCCACAGGCAGCAGAGCCACAAAGGTGGCTTTTCAGGGACTTTCCCAAATGGATTCTGACATGTTTGATGCTGTTGAGTTCATCCCTTAGAGACACCAATTTGGATCTTCCACCTTTTATTGAGGAGGAATTTAACATCTTTGAGACTGTCCCATGCCAGCTTTGTCTGAAATAGGGCAATTGACTGAAATAGGGTATTTGGCTGAAGGTTCCTGGTGCTGGGGTGAGAGACACGGAGCCAAGCGGTTCAACTCCTTGCTGGGACATGAAGCTGGAAACTACAGATTTCACATTCAAAGCAAAAAACCTGGGAGACAAGAAGTGGCACTGCATCCTCCCAAAACACTGGTCCCTCCCACACAATTTCCTCCCCCATGCAACTGCTTAAATAAGTGTGGCCTGCGGACAAAAGTCCGGGCAGAGACTGAGCCTCATATGTGCATGCTGCATATATTTTTCTTCTTGCCAGCAGCAGAAGATGGGGGAGGGATCCCTGAAGTCTGTGTGATGTTGTGCATGTGACAGAAGGTAGTCAGAGCTGATGATGCCATGGGTCTCTAACCCCTGTTCTTTACAGTGAACTCAGCAGCACAGTCAGTAACACACAGAAATAGCAACTTACTACTGGGAGAGATTTTTCACCAAATTGTCATTTCATTTGTGGCTCTCTGGGCTGAGATGAGAGCCCTGACTGTAAAATACCTCTGAAGAGATGTGGGAATTGAGATAGTCCTCCACTCTAAAACTAAAAATCACTAGCCTTTTAAAGGGTAGTGGGTTATTCATGTTAGCACTCATAGCATGGTATAATCACTCTCCTCCAGTATCCCCTCCATGTTGCAAGGAGATTAATTACTTGTATTCCTCATTTTCCAATAAAAAACCTGACTTCTGCTTTGGTTAAGCCTCTCTGCTCCACAGGTACCAGCGGCTTTAACTCTAAAGCTAAATGGATCAACATGCCCACCTGAGCTCAGGATGGTTGCTTCCAATTTATTCATAACTCCCAGGATTCCTGCTGACATACAGTGACTCAGGCAGGCCTCCTAGCCTTGGATCTCCAGCCCCTGATACCCTGGGGCCCCTACAAGTTCCCACACTTCAGCAAAGAAAAGAACCACAGCTCCAGGCATGGATGGAGGTGGGCAGGAAGGTGTTAAATCTGGAGCTGCACTAGCTCTCCCCCTCCTGCAGTGGGGACTTCATCCTTTATTTATGGGCCAGCCTTCTCTGGATACTAGACATCTAAATTTTTCAGCAAGGTCTATGTCCCATCACCCAGGGCAGTTTAAATTTTCACTCATCATGCCCCAGACATTGGCACAGGCATCAGCAGAGGGATAGTAATTACAGCAGGAAAAGGATGAAAAGAAGAGTCAGTCCTGCAGTGATTATCCCCCATGTAAAAGGGAATTATGTATATTTTACAGGGTGAAAACGATCGGCCTGTTGCACTACTCAGCCCTGCCTGAAGCAACAGAGAAAAGACATTAAAAGAGCTTCTCATTAAGGTGTTGTCTCAGTCAAAGGACATTGCTGCTGGAAGCAGCCACTAAACATGAGAAAGCCCGTTGTAGCACGATGCTCATCAAAAGGCAGCCCAAGAACAGAAAGTTGTTTGGCACAGGGGTCTCCAAACAGAGGTGTAACCTGGGATGTTTCCCCATAGGGTGCTGACTAAATCTTAAAGGCTCAGATTTTCAAAACTTGTGAAAACCCAGCTCGGTCCACAGGAAATCCTCAGGATCTCTGCCTCCTCTTACCAGGCACACCAAGAGCAGAAGCCACCACTGACCCAGCTGCCAAAAGAGATGCTGATAGCCAGACCATGTCTGATCATTAGGTATGCTCAAACAGATTGGGTTTATGTGTCAGGAAAGTTTCAGGCTCCCAGCAGAAACTCCTGGGCAATTTGCACAGCTCAATATAACAATTTTCTCATGAATAATGTTATGGGAGAGAGAAGCAATGCTGTCTGAGTGCCAAAGAGGAGAGCTGGTTATTGCCTTGCCATCAAGGCACCACTCCATGATAATTTTGCCAGATGAGATTTAAATTGCTGCAGGAAAAGTGGGAGACTCTCTGAGCTGCACAAGGGCATGAGGCTGTGTCCAGCCAAAACGGAGGGTAGGGAGCTCAAGGGGTCCAATTCCCCCCACACAGCAGGGCTGCTGCAAGGATAGAAATGGAACTCTGATGTCATAACCCCCTCATCTGTGAAATCCCAGCTGCTCTTCCTTCCATTCCAAGCCACCTACCCCCATCCAATGGAGTTGTCCGTTTGCCTCCTTCCCCTCCCTTCTGGCCCCTGCCTCACACTGGAGGGCTGCACATGGTCACCCAGGTGTTGTGGACTCCCTAACAGCACAGCCCAGAAGAGTCCTACACCGAAGTTCCCATTCACAGGCCACCACATAGCAGAGAGAAATGGGATGCCCCTGGGAACCCCCCTTGGAACTTCTGGAAGTGGAGGCAAAAAGTTTGTTTTTCTTTCATGCACTGGAAGCTCTCTAATTGCACTAGACTGTTTCTCTGAGAAGGATGTAATTAAAAGTGAATGGCTCCAAGTCTTTTATCATCATGAATATTAAATAAAGATAAACACTACATCAATATTCATTTAAGCAGAAACATAAAATGAAAGTCAGGACTTGATCCCAACTGACACTTCAGCATTTTGTACATGAAATTATAGAGCTAGAGAGTGAAAAAAGTACCCCAAAAACCAACCAAAAAACCCCCCTTAAACATTTATGACCTTGGCACAAAGCAACTGGGACAGGCTGGAAGTGACAGCCACTCCATGGCGTGTCCTTCTTCATCACCCTGTCCCCAAAGTTAGTTGTTTCAGAGGAAAATATAGGACATTTCCAGGCTGAGAGTTCCATCACTAGGTGGCACAGGAGCTGGGTATCATCTCACCTTTGCTCACAGCACTGATGCACAAGTGTTTGCTGGAGTCACTCCGCAGATGCACAGTCCAAAGTGGATGTTCTTATTGAGTACACCAATAACCTGTTGTGCTCCATTGCTGCTGTGGGTTAATCCAAACTCTGCTGAGGGATCCAATCCCATCCCCTCGCAGTCTTGTAACACGTGCAAGATTTTCCTCGCTTTGAAATGTATATAAAGTCACGCTTTCTCTCCATCTTCCCCTTCTCCATCCCTGTTTTCACCTCTTATTTCCCTTTTCCAGCACTCCCCCAGCACTAATGAGACATGAAGCATATCTCACCACCAGCAGCTGTTGTCAGGCAGCTAGATGGTCCCTCAGTCTCTTGTTAAGGCTACTGGAGCCTCATCAGTGACCTATTTGTGTGGGTTTAGTATCTTTATTACTGTTTATAGCATGGTAGCACACAGCATCTTCACCCACCTACACCAGCTACAGATACAGCTCTTCCCCTGCACGTTGTACCCTCCAGCCTCCGGTCATCACAGAAGGCTTTCCCCAGAGAGCTCAGACTGGAAGCTGAGCAAAGGTTTGTGTGTCCCAGCTCAGCCTCCACAAGTACTGTAAGTACACTACCAGTACTGTAAAGATAGCATTAAGGAGAAATTAGACATAGCTGGCTTGCAAGGAAGTCCTCCTTGGCAAGTCAAGCCTACATCCTTCTCCTGCAGCAGGTCAGAGGTGCCCCCACCCACGTCACCAGGCTTTCCTAAGAACCAGGCACACCACACCTCACCCAGACTGCATCCCTCATCTTTCTGAGCCACTACTCACACTCCTGTGTGCTCCAAGCCTGATGGAAAGAGCAGAGGAGGGAACAGAGCAAAGGAATCATGGGGAAAGTCCTCCCAGGGTTCAACAATAGAACTCCCAGCTGTTCTGTAGCTATTTATGCAGTTTCCAGGCTCCCTCCAACTGGTCTCCAGGCAAAGCCAGTGCACCTGAGTCAGACCAGTAAGCAACATTAACTCCCAGCTTCCAGCCATCCTCAGCACCCTGCTCCGAGATGGGAGCACAGTCCCAAGATAAGCCCCCAGGCTGCAGAACTTTCCTTGAGGTGTAAAACTGCTGTTTAAATTTCATCTGTCTGTAAGCAAAGGCACAGTGTGCCTGGGTCACTGCCTGATGGTGTCTCAGACTCTGGCTTCAGACTTCTCCCTTCACCAGTCTGCCCTCTCTTTGCTCTTTTGCTGGTAATGTGCTCTCAGTACCTGAACTCTGACCCAGAAGTGGCCACAAAACTGACAGAAAGTGAAATCACCTATGTACAATTGCTTTGTGATGCTAGAAATATTCAATATCAATTTTTGTGCTCAAATACACCCCTGAGGAGTTCACTCATGAATGAATAATGCAGAAATTGCTGTCTGCAAATGCAGCTCAGGGCACCATCCCTCTCTGCCCATTACTACCCTCAGGACTAACAATCTTCTCCTTCTCCCAAGATTGTGAGAATCTGCTGAATTTTTGTGCCATGAGCAAGAATCAAAATGTGATTTGAATGATATTGTAAATGTGATTGTCCTTAAAAACACAAATCACAGCAGATTCTGAAGATAACTAATGGTCCGTTTCTGGGTCTCATATATCCAGGTAAGTTGTTGAAATCCACCCAGCCCTCCTGTCTCCAGATATGTGATCTATGAGCTGTGTTCCTGCCCCCAGCCTACAGAACATGTTATGCATGGCCTGCCATTGCAGGGTTTCTGCACACCTCCTAACGACCCACAGTGGATGATTAACAGCTTGTAATGAGAGCAGAGCTGCTGCTTGTCGATAATACTCCACAGCAAGGCTCACAAAGCCCACATGAAAAATGACTGCTCCCAAGCTGGTTCAGAGCAGTGCACACAGGCAGGCAAACAGCTCTCAGTCCTCTTCTGAATTCTTCATTCCCCAGGTCCTCTTTTGCTCCCCTGTCTGTGCATAGCCACAAGTTTCCAGTCTTCATAATTGCTACTCCAAGGGATGGCCACTGAAAGGGTTAAATATCCAGACTTTCCTTGGATGGGGGTGTTCAGAGAGCTGGGACAGCTGGCCCTTCTACTGGCTACTTGAAAGGAAGCAGTTTTGGAAGAATACTTATCAGTTAGTTGTGTGATGACTTTGATATTTGTATTGTCATTGTGTCTAATGGCTCAGCCCTTGCCAGCCCTTCCCCTGGGCATGTGAGCAGGGGCTGGTGCTATCAGGGCCAGCAGTGACTCACATCATGGTTCAACACCCACCAGCTTCAGCAAGGTCAAGCTTTTGGAACTGAAAAAAGAAAAGGAAATGATGCTCTGAGATTTTTCTGTGTCTTTTTCTTTTTTTTTTTTCCGGGGAGCCAAGGTCCTGCAAACAAGCTGTTGACTGAGCTCAGCCGGCTCATGTTATCTGTGCTCGGGAGCACGGCACAGCGTGCAGTGCCCTCCAACACCATGGATTTGCTATCATCCCCTGCCACCCGCGTAATCACTTCAGTCACGCCACACTCTGTCCCACTGCAATTTCACAGCCGCTCGGTCAGGGGGAAATCACAGTGATTTGGGCTTGTCTGAAAGCATTGTAACTGTGTGCTGCCTCTTAAAAGGACACTGGTTTGCACGGAGAGGGATTAGTTGAGGTGTGACCCTTATAGGGTCCAGAGCTCTCCAGTGAATCACTTGACACCAAGAAAAGTGCTTGGGCAAACAAAGGGTGCTGTATCTGGGCACCTAGGGTTGGAAAACAGAGTCCTTGCCTTGTCAAGTGCTTCTCTGGACAAGGCAGGGTGTGGGGCATCAGGATGTGGGGCAGGACCATAGGTTTCAAAGTCTGTCCCTGCCTCAGATTTCCCATGGATTGCTCCAAGTAAGTTTCAGAGGCCTTTCTCTCAAAAGTGTGCAAGTGATGTTCTGCTGTTTGCCTCCATGGGTATTAAGTGCCTCAACCCTTCACAAGTCTTGTGCCTGTCCTTCAACAGTGGTTAGGCTCAGCCAAGCCTGTATCCCGTCAAGGTGGGTGATGCTTCAGCATCAAATATCACTCTAAAATTTCACTCTCTCAAAAGCATTCAGAGAGTTCCCTTGCAGTGAAATACAAAGAGGAGCAATGCCAAAATACCCGTCAAAATCGGGACCAGCACACGTGGTTACACACCAGCACAAAAAGACAGCTCTGACAGCTGTCAGGAATCAGTGATGCAGCAGCTGGGACCCAGCAGTCAGAGAGATATATTTGAATTAACCAATGTATGACACACCATCCTGATTTCTCTGGGTTTATTTCAGTGTTATATGCACTTCTTCCTCTGTGCATCCTTTTGGGGTCCACCAAGCATCCCTCAGTCTCAGCAGAGGGAGGAATGACAGGTTGCTGAAACAATCCTGATTATCTCGTGCAAGTCATGAATGTGCTGTGACAATCAGGCTGCCTCCCATGACCCCATGATGTGCATACAGAGGCAGAGGATGGGGTTGAAAAAGGGAAAAAGAGGGCTCAATATTTCCATCCACAGCGTTATGGATCTGATTTTCTCTCACAGCCAAACAAAGCATTGGTTTATTGAATATCCACTGGGCTGTGCTGAGAGTGCACTAGATTTGTTTTAGGTATCTTCTGGTGGATGCTATGTGCTACCTCAGCAGGTCATCTCTGCAAAAGGCTGTGGCACGAGCCTCTCCTCAGGACAAGCGCTGGAGAAGGGCCAGCACAGCCCAGGGGTAGAAGAGAAGTGTCTCAAAAGATATCTCGCCTCTACACTTTTTCCTTAGCCAGCTCCCAGGGCAGAATCATCCACTGGAATTGCTGGCAGGAGCAGTCTGAAAGCCCCCAGAGCACAGCGCATCCGCAGGACCCCCGTGTCACACGGCGTGAGCACTGCTGCCCCCCGGACCTCCCCACGCAGAGGTTCAAGTGCCATCTAGCGGCACGCGGGTCCCCGTGGGACAAACGGGCGTCCCCAGCTCCCGGGCAGCGAGCCTTCCCTTCCCCTCTGTTCTCTGCACGCTGCCTCCCAGATGCTCTCCCCTCTTCTCCACAGAGCCCCTCTTTGCCATCACCCCACAACCTCTTTTCCCACCTCCGTGTAATCTCCTTTCCCGATCTCCTCCTTTCTTTCCCCCCCCCTCCCCCCATTTCTTTACATCCCCCCTTTTCCATGCCGATACATCCTCCCTTTAATCCATGCCAGATCTGGGCTGTGGCCGCTTCCACCTGGGACTGTCACACTGTGCAGCAGCTCCAGGGGCAGGGCATTGCAAAGCCACTGAAGGACTTATCTCCCCCCAGACTCATAAAGCAGGGAGATGGCTTTGCAATAGACTGTCTGCCCTGTTCAGACTCCTGAGTGTCTCTGTTATCATGTCCATGCCCTGTCCCCCAGTGCCATCTCCAGGGTGGCTCTTCTACTCTCCCTAGTTCTGGAGCTGCAGAGAACCTGCAGCAGGGTGCTGTGGGCCCCACCCCAAGGGTGGCTTCGATGGGGCCTTGTCAGTGTTAAGAGCCACGAGGGGGCTCCAGGAACTCATTTGAGACAAAGGAGAAATGCCAGGAGCAGAGCCTACATCTTCTACAGGATGCAGGATTGATGCTAGGAGCAGAGGCAGGATAGATGTCACAGCTCTGATAAAGGGGCAGGATCTACCAGAATATTTGTCCCTGTCACATACACCATGACTGGGAGCAGCCCACAAATTTCATTGTGCCCAGCACGGGGCCTTAGAGAGGTTGTGGTGTGGGCTGTGCTGGCCTGACCCGGAGGGACATAAACTGTTGCAGGATATGGTGTTCAGTGTGTAATTATTTACACCACTCATAGATTCACNGTGCTGGCCTGACCCGGAGGGACAGTGATTATTTACACCAGTCATAGATTCATCCCACAGTCTTATTCCTGTGGGACCACATTTATCCCTCACAGCTGTTTTATCCCTATCCAACTTCATTTATTGTCGGGGTATTATTTCCAGGAGTTGAATTTGCCCCCAGCATTAAAGAAATGCTTTGGACAACACTGCTGAGCTCAGTCCTTGATGACAATCATGGACATGGAGAAGTAACCCCAGGGATGACCTCTTCAAGTACGGGAGTCATTGGTGAGAAAGCAGGGTCCAGCCTGTGTAGTGGTCTGTCACAATCTAACTCCACTGTCCTACCAGCACTTAGGGAAGAAAGCAATCCTCACTAAAAACTCAGCATGCCCATTCCTGTCACTTCATCGAGACCTCAGATAATATTTTTGCAAGAACCCCAATGGGGACAAGACTCAACCTCCCCTAGCAATCGCTGAGATAGTTGTAAGCCAGCTGAATGTTTCAAGTAAAGAGCAGATAATAGCACACATGAGACACGGTGACCCTTGCCTGGCACCCTGCCTGCACAGCACCAGATTCCCCTCTCAGTCATCTTTTTTTTGCCTTTATTGTTGGCAGATACTTCACACAGCCCTGTGAGTGGCCAGGTCTGGCTACAGAGAACCCTCCTTTTCAGAAGATGAGAATAATGCTGGAGAAGGCATTGCAGGCCAAGCAGATTCTACACCACCTTCCCTTTGTAGGTCCTTGTCTGTCTCCCACCAGAGTTTCTATTGCTGCAGAGGCTGGGAATTACCTGGAGTGCCAAGCCCACACACTGTAGCAGTGGGGTGGAGAGTCCATCAGGGCTGACCTGTTGCAAGTGAGGGAGGTAGTGCAATTAGCCAGGCCAGTCAATCTGGGCTCCAATAGGACTCATGTGAACACCTGAGACTCTGACTAGAGGACTCAACACTGCAGGTGTTGGGTCTGGAGTTTAGAGCAGGAGGGAATGGGGGTGCAGGAGACTGCAGATAGTTTTAGGCACTGCGGTACAGCAGAATCCAATTTGTGCCCATTCAGCCACTGCTTCCCAACTTCCTTTATGAGCCCACACTGTCTCAGGTGAGACTTTGCCAGAAAAAAAATGATCCCTGAGCTGCTCAGCAAGAGCTTTCGGGGAGCTCTGATTTTGCACAGCAAGAGGGTTGGTGGACTGGAACAAGCACTAGGTCAAGGAAAGCCCCTAGGATACAGCAGTCTAACAGGAGAATCAGCTCAGGGGACTGCTAAAGGGATCTGCAGTGGACTGCCTCTTGGGCATCCTCTCCTGCCTTCCAGAGCGTACACGGTCACCATGGATGTTTCAAGCCCACGCTGCATCCAGCAACATGGTCCAAAAATATGTGGAGCTTCTGTTGCCGCTTTACATTTCCCAGGCCAGCCTTGCAGTGTAGACACTGACTTTGACCTTGGATGATCTGGCTTGAAAGAAGCATTGACAGGCATAGAAAATGTCACTTCAGAATTAATGTTACCCCTGAATTAGAAGAGCTGTTCCAAAAAGCTATAGAAGCCTGCCGTGATGGAAAAATGAGTATATGAAGGACCCACCCTGCAGAACAGGCAGGGAAAAAAGAGATCACAATGTATTCAGGGCCCAGACAAGACCACACTTGCCTGCAAAAATAAATGCTTGCATTTGACACATTGCTTACATATTAATTAGTTTGATCAGCCTGCCTGGGTGTGTGAGCATGAGTGAGAGCTCGTGACTGTGTAGTGATAAGCTGTTAAAACTACCCAAATAGGGCTACAAATAATTGCAGATCAAGATCTTCCCTTTGCCCAGAGGCTTTCTCCTGTTTTTCTAGTGCTTTTCCACTCATATTTTTCTATTTTGCTTTACTCTGTCTCCTACGTACCATTTCTCTCCCAGTGCAAAACCAGAGAGTCATAGAAGCAAGAGAAGCAGCTTCTGTACAGGAAGACAAGGAACCATAACTGCCCCCAAAACAAAAAGAGAAGAATTGGAAAAAGAAAATTCTATTTTTTTTTCACTCTATCCCCTTCCCTCCCAGCTTATCCAGGACTGCTGGAGGGGCAAAGCAAACAGAGAGGCTGAAGGTACCATCGCCCCTTTAACAGCAGCACCACAGCCTGACATCAGCAAGCTGGGGAGTCCGGGAAGGCTGGGAGCTGTTGCTCCAGGAGTGGTGCCAACACATCCCTGTTTCCCTGCCTCTTCCCAGCTCTTGTTTGTGTGTGCCTTTTAACATGCCGCATGTGTATCCGTGCCTGCCAGTGGATGTCTGCAGGGTTTACATTAACCAGCTCAAGCTGAAGTTGGTTAACAGCTATTAATGTTTTGCCCTTCGTGTGTCCAAGGAGATTTCTGAATGAGAGTCGCTTGCATCTTTTGACTTTCTACGTGTTTTTCCCTTGTTTGCAGCCCAGATAGGCCTTCTTCCCACTTAGCTATGCAGACAAGGGAGTTTGGGTTGGTTTGTGCCTGGCACAGGGAGGGGAGATGAATCTCCTGTGGCTTAGCGGGGAGTGTTCTTGTTTTTACCTGTTCCCTGAACAGGAGGGAGGCAGACTCAAAGCCTGGAACTTCAGTGTTTAAAGATCTCACTCCTGAGCAGAGTCCACATCTAAAGCTGCTCTTTTGCCCTGTGGTAAAATACTGAACCCAGCAATTCCTCAGTTCTTCTGGAGGCTGCAAACTAGGGCTTAATTTTACTCGGACTGACACAACTCCAAAGCTTATTGGAAGCCAGATTTCCATCCCAAACACTGCCCGGTTCTAAGCAGAGATGCTGAAAGAAAGTCCCGAGAGCCAATCCCAGAGGCAGCACCACCACTAAAGCTATTTATCCCCGCACGATTTGGTATTTTTTTTCACACATTCTTGCCTTCTGTTTTTACTGGAGCCTCCGACTCCATTGAGAGGCAAATTTTAGCCATCTGGCAAAGCAGGCTGTGAGGGGAAAAAAAGAGAGAGAAGACACAATGTGCATGGGCACACACACTCACACATACAAAACTCTGGAGATTAGGGAAGACAAAAACTCCGCTGAATGCTGGAGCGCAGGGCAGCCCCGCGGCGGAGAGGAGGGAGAGGCGGGCGGGGAGGAGGGCTCGGATGCGGGCAGGTCTGCCTGCTGCCCGCCTGGATGTGGGGAACGGCTGCAGGCAGGGAAAGGCGTGACCTGCATGGAAAATGCCAGACAACTCCAGACGCACACACACATAGGCGCACACAGGCTCGCAAATCTCCGGATAGAGATAAGGCGGACAGCGGAGCGCTGGGAAGGAGGCAAAGCCGTCCCCCGCGAACGAGCCATCGATCCTCCGCACTAAATCCACCGGGAAACCCTCCCAGCAGCAAAATGAGGTGAGTAGCTCCGCGATGGGCTGACCCCGGGCTCCCGCACACCACGGTCTCAGAGCACGGCTGGGCAGGGGGGGCCATGCTGCTGAGGGAGGTTTCTCGATGATGACCGTGGCTTCAGTTCCCCTATCTGTGAGCAAACAAGGCATTGCTCACGCCTCGGCTTCGTGCCGCAGCCCAGCCTGCGTGCCGGAATCCTGGGAGGGAGCGTCGGGTGATGGGCACCGCTCTGCCGTGGTCCCAGGGACAAAGGTGCGAGTGAGGCAGGACCTGCTGCACGGGCGTCAGATTTCTGAGGACACCACGGTCATTAGTCACTTTTACCTGAGCTCAAGACTTTCCTGTCATGGGAAAGAAGTTTGATGCTGTTTTGCCTCCCGTGTTTAAGGGGAATACAGAGTTGCACCAGCAAAAGGCCCATTGAAATCGAGGAGCTGATGCCCATTTACATCAGCTGAACATCCAGCCCCATGCATGTACTCTGACCAGATGAGGAACAGTTTTTTCCTTTCTCACATTTTTGTGGTTTCAGAAAAGCTGTCAAAAAAAGGCATGTTCAACCTTACTCTGCTTGAAAGAAAAATCAATCCAAATTTCTCAGCTCCCATTAACTTTACTTTGCAAGGAAGAGCTGAGAAAAGTGATGGTACTACACAAATGAACCCCAGAAATTTACTGCCCTGGTTTTGAAAGAACACAGACAAGTTAAAAATAATCCACTAATATAGCTTCAATTTCCTCACCAGCATACCTAAATCAAGCCCTGATTTTGAAACCAGGTGTACGTGTTCATGTGAGTAGTTCCAATGTCTGTAGTACACACCTACAAGCCTTTGCCAGGCCTTAGTGCCTATTTTAGAAAGCAGAAATTTTCATATTTAATGGCTCTAATTTCCTTTGTGTGCTCCACTGTGTGTAAAGAGCCTGAAGTTTGATCCTCCTTCTGGGTTTTAGACAGTGGCACAGGCTTTTGTGTTCACACCTCGAGCACAGGTGGTGTTCTCTGCTTGCACAGAGAAATACTTGGTTTATGCTCACTTTCATGGTCAATGGGAACTCAAGGCTGGTGTGAAGCCAGCTGGACTGACCCTGATTTACCTGTCCTCTCTGCCCTCTTCTGGGAAAATCAAGTTAGTAACAAGTTCGGACAAACTCTTCAGGCTGAGATTTTTTTAAAGATGGATTTGATGACAAAACACGTCTAAGGATGGATCTCAGCCTCTGTGTACTTCTCCATCTTGGGTGAAAACTCTGAGAAATTAAGAGGAAAAGAAAAGAAAAGAAAAGAAAAGAAAAGAAAAGAAAAGAAAAGAAAAGAAAAGAAAAGAAAAGAAAAGAAAAGAAAAGAAAAGAAAAGAAAAGAAAAGAAAAGAAAAGAAAAGAAAAGAAAAGAAAAGAAAAAGAAAATGTAACATGCTGGTTTGAGCTGCTGGGCATGGGTCTGTCCTTGCCCAGCTGCAAAGACTGTGCTCTTCATTGAGAGCTAATGATCCCAATTTGGCAGGATGAGGCTAAGCAGTAATAATAATAATAATGATACTTAGCAGTTATTGCCATGATCCTTTCATTAAGCCAATTTAGAAAGCATCATTATGTTTATTCTTCCATTAAATGAAGATTTACCCATCAGAGCCCCATTAGTTAATGGACGTGTTACCAATGGCTGGTGCTCCCAGAAGCAGGGGAAACACCAAGCTCCTGACTGCACTTCAAGCTGTGTGGGAGCTGTGGAGATGCCTTTACATCACATGTGGCACCTGTGTCACACACCTTTAAAAGGGACTTTCCCCTTATGGGAGCCACATGCAGCTCCCATTCCCACCGCCACCTCCCTGTGATTTGGCAGGGGGATGCTTGTGGTGACTCCTCTTCCATGATCAACTTGGGAAAAGAGATGAGCCTTCAACAGATTTTGTCATTGCTAGTGTTTCAATTTCATCTCCTCACATATATTTTCCAGGTGCCTCCTGACCTGGCCCTTTTGTGCCTTGCTACTCTGCATGGCAGATGCCATCGAGCTGACAGACATGTTTGGGGAGATCCAGTCTCCCAACTTCCCCGATTCCTATCCCAGTGACTCGGAAGTGACGTGGAACATCTCTGTGCCTGATGGATTTAAAATCAAGCTGTACTTCATGCATTTTGACTTGGAGTCATCCTACCTCTGTGAATACGACTACGTGAAGGTGAGCTGTGAGATCATGGGGCAGATGGTGAGGTAGACAGCAGACCTGTTGGGCCAGCTGAGAAAGGGTGGTACTGGCAAAGCTGGGAACAAGACAGTTTTCCCCATTTATTGTGCATAAGAGTTGACAGTCCAGTGGACCACAGGGTCCACTCAGGTAAGATGACAACATCCATTGGACTAGCAGTGAGTGGGACACCAGAATCAGAGCTCACCCATAGACGATCTGATTTCTGGAAGTAGTTGGGCATCTGATTCTCACTGGACCAAATGGGATTTGCACACTTATGGGCTGATTAAACCCCTGTGGCTAAACCACCAGCCTGTGCCACTCTAATGCCAGCCATGTGCAAGAAGAACCCCTGAGCTGGTCACAGTTTGCCAGGTCATGGCTGTGGGTGCACCTTGCAACCAGCCTGGGTCTCTGGCCATGACTTGCAGGCTCTTGGGAGACACTGTCCAGCCCCCAGGGAAGCAAAAAAGAAATGGCTAGACCTGAGCTTAAGGCTGCTATGAAGGTTCTCAGGGAGCTGTCATGGTCAAAACCTCCAAATATTTCAGTCTGCTTCCTTGCTGGGCAGTAACCATCCAAAACTGCAATGGACCACTCACTGCAGTGCCACAGAGCAACCTTGCCTTTTGTACCACAGGTCTCTTCAGGCAGGGCTCTCCTTCCCACCCAGGACAAGCTGGGTTCTCCATATCTTTGAAAATAGTCAAGTTTGGTGCTTCTGGCAGACCAGCAGGTTGAACAGACATTACTCCATGGTCCAGTACAAGCCTCACTCTACCCTTGTGTACAAAGGCTGGTGTAGCTTGCTCCCAGGTCCAGAAACACAGAACCTGGTCCTGGTCCTAGTTGCCAGATAATTGAAATTATTTTTTTTTTCTTGCCCTAAGAACACAAAGCAAACATTTGTGAGTTTTTTCCTCTAGAATCTGTTGCTCACTGCTTTAATTTCCCCTTTATACTGGCACTCATTCTGCTACTAACAGCTCTCATTGAGGTTTGATTAGTTCTTTCTGCTTCTCCTGGAGCTTCTCCAAGCACAAGGGCCAGGGACATATATAGAGATATATTGCTTTAAAAACCCAATAAGCTCAAGGAACAGATTTCTTGGAAACTTTCCCCATTCCAAGCTTTACCCCTCCTCCCACCCTTCACCCCTGGCTCTTTTTTCCTTTTTCATAAGGCTCCCTGTTATTTGGCCATGGCGCCAACTTGGCACCACAGCTCTCCCTGCCTCTGGATTTCCGTAAGAAGGTGGTATTTTTCACGGGGATTTAGATCTCAGCTGTATAAATTTACTTGGGGCTGTAACTCAGCTTGTGGAGCCTCCACCACAGATTACATTTGAAAACTGATGAAAACGGAGGGATTACGGGAGATCCATAAGTTACTCTGTTGGGTAAGGGTGCAATATTGATGCTACTAAACCACCCGCTTAGAAAACATCAAGGAGAGCAGTGAATGACTCCGTAGCCATTTTCCTGCTTGGTTTTATGTGTCCAGCTCTGTTGCATCAGTGCAAGGTGTAAAAGCAGCATCAGTGCACTCTTTGACAGAGCCCTCAATGAACAGCTATAGAACATAACTATAGATCTGGCACATACAGGTGCTTCTCTGTAATACTCTGCTGGTCCCAGGGAGGAAGCTCAGAAAGACACAGGTGGATCTCTGCATTCCACAGCACTCAATGGATTCCCACCCATGAACTTGTACAATTGCTTTTTGAGCTCATGGTGACTTTAATCTCTGCAGCATCACATAGCAGAGAGTTACACAGGTTAAATATATATGATTACGTGCTTCTTTCTGTGTGTGTGTCTGTGTGTGTGAAGAAACACATTCTTGTTTGTTCCGAGTCTTCATTATCTTGACTGCCATAAGAAGGAGGTTAAAATGCTGCTGAACAGGTGGGGACTCAGGGCAGGCAAAAACCCCTGTGTCCTGGCCTTTGCTTCCCTCAGTCCTTGGCTGCCTGCACACCCAAGCCCTCAAGCAGTGTAGAAACTTATTGTGAGTGAGCTCAGGGCAAGCCGAGCTGCAAACCCACACAGATCTCTGCCTTCGGGGTGGTCTGCAGAAGGGAACAGTTTCCAGAGCTCTAAAACAATGGCTAATTAAAACAATAGCTGTTTTATTTATATATATGCACATATACGCGTGTGCTTGTGTATATATATAAAAAGAACGTGGCTCCTAAAGAAAGGCTCAAAGGATGGGAGGCTTATTTGTGCAAAAGGGGATGGCAGAGAGGAGGGGGAGTGATCCTGGAGGAATGGGAGCAACACCCCCAAAATGCCCAACTGGAGAAGCCCCCTACACAAGTAGAAAGCACCAGTCACACGCTGCCTCAGGAAGCCAAACTCTGGGCCCCGGTGCACAAGAGACAGCCTCTTCTGAGGTTTTGGATGGCCACCCTCAGCCACCTGCCAGGTCCTTGAGGACAGGGATGGAGCAGCCATCTGCCCTGGGCTTTCAACTCCTACCCTCTGCCATGCCCCTCAGCAGGTTCTGCCCAGGTCATTACGGTCTGCAGGGAACTGATTTTGGGGATCCTCATTTGCAGAGGGTCTTACCACAGGTTGTCCAACTGCTTTCTGAGGTCACACAGCAGTGAAAACTTTTGCACACAAGTCTCCAGCACTGTCCCAGGGCACCCCAAAAGCCACGGCCATGACCTGGAAATCAAGTTAAGTGACCTGAATAGTGCAACTGAGGAGCCCTGTGGCAGAGGCAGAGGTGGATGATGAAATCCTGACTTCTGAGGGGCCTTCATGAGTAGGTCCCCAAGCTTATAGGGAGATCTGAGCCTGGGGTCCTGTCAATGAGGTTTTGCACATCATTTCCTCAACCCTTGTAATGAAATCCCCCCCTGAGAACTTGGCAGCCAGTTGGGTACATATCCTTGATTGTAGTGAGGATGAGGGGACGCCTCCTTGCTGATGGCAAGGGACATGCAGGGACAGGGAGTAAGCTTGGTGCTGTATTCAGGGCAGGGGCTGCAAGAAGGGTGCACAGCACCCCTACACCTTCCTCTGCTCAAAGGAGGGATAAAAGGCACAAATCAAGGTTTGGCATGAACTGGGGCTTCAGCAGAAGAGCATCCTCTTTTGGTCCCATCAGACAGCCCCAGTCAGGGGGTTATTCATGCCTTGGGAGTGTGGGGTCCCCAAAAGACCACTTCAAATCCCAGGAGGCAGCTGGGAGGTGATTCTGTGCAGAGCAGTGTGGTGGCACTGGCTACCCCCTGCGCCGCTGGGGGACACAATTACCCCCAGGGCAGGGAAAGGAGGAGGACTAGGCATGGGAGCAAACCAATAGCTCCTGCAGCACTCCAGCATCTTGCCTGGGTCTCTTTTCACCCCCACCCTCTCCAAGGAACAGGCCTGGTCCAGAAATAGGGCATGTGGGCACAGCTACCATACTGGGAGGGGACAGTTTCCGGACACCAAGCCAAGTCCACAGCACAGGAAACCAGATATCTTCCTTTTTTGCCCATGGCAGGGCTGCAAAACGTTCCCGTGGAAATTCAGGACAGTTTCATGTTTGCATATGAAAGGACCCTTGATATGTTTCAGGGAGAGGATGGATGCATATAAGGGAGAGGATCTCTAGGAGACCTAGACGGAGGTTCTTGCAGGGGCTGTCCCATCACTGCCTCATTCCCAGCAGTCAGAAGTAGCAATGTGTTGATCTGGGTGTTGTGTTCTTGCCACACTCTGATTGTGGGGCTGCTCAGCCGGGGCCACTTCATGCCCTTCCCTGGCTTTGAGCGTCTCCTCCCCATGTCATGTTCCCAGTGTCTTCAGCCCAGCACTGCGATTTCTCTGCCTAATGAGCCATTTATATATATTACAAGTGGTATGTTTGGCCTTCATCAGTCCAATTAGTGCATTCCTGGAGGGCTGGAGCGGGGGGGCTGGTGGCGGCTGTGTTTTCGTGTTGCCGACTGCCTGCTCCTCTCTGCTGCCGGCAGCAGACACCCAACTGCCGAGCCAAATTCCCCCTGGTGATCGTGGCATTTCGTTAACCCACCGGCTGCAGGAGGCATCTCTGGAGCATCAACGCCTTGGTATCCCCAGCAGCTCATGCCTTGGGGTAGCCTTCCTCTCCTGCTGAGCCAGGGTATTCCAGCTCCTACCCCAAAGAGGGAAATCAGTGTGGGGCAGAGTGGGACCCACAGCCTGGGACATGACTTTTTTTTTTTCCCTTACCCACAGCACCAGCCAAAATGCAGGGAGACAGAACCGTAACCAGGGAGGGACTCCCACCTACCTGCATCCAGAGGGGCAGAAATCTTAACGAGAGAGTGAGGATGCAAGTGGAAACAGGGAACACAACAGAAGGCATTGGCAAGGGTAAATTTAAGGCATGAGGGTGTCACTATATTTTATTTTTCAAAGGAGGATTCTTTCAGCGTATTTTTACAGGGAATTTCTCTGTTGCAATTGATATTTCCCTCAGGGACACATCTTCTCTAGTGAAAACGTCGACATCATGACCCGAGAGGGAGAAACTCCAAACAAACAACCAGGATTTAATTACCAGCCTGCTTGCTGGATGTAAATGATCCACAAAAAAAAGTATACAGTCTCCAGCAGAAGCAGCAAATATTAACCAGGGATGATGACCTCTCTGTTTAGTTTACTGCTGGAGGGCTGCCTCTGCTCCCTGTGGCTTGGGGCATGGGACCCGTCTCAGATAAGGGGCCATGGATACCTTCAGTGAGGAGAGCACAGCTCTCCTGGGCCCCATCCTTCTGCTCCAGGGCTGTATCCAGGGACGCTGGGGGCAGTGTTGAGGCTGGCCCCATGGATGGAGCATCCTCGGGCCAAGACACAGGGCACTGGGAAGATTTTCCCGCACTTTGGTGATGGTGTGCTGCAGATCCTGGGGCTTAAGGAGAGGGATGGGAACTCACACAGTGGCTCATGTGTCCTGGCAGAGGTGACAGCCACCAGCCCCACACAGAGCAGCCAGCTGGAAATTCCTCCTTCCTACAGATTTCCTTAAAAGAAAAACATTCTATGAGGAAAAGGCAGCATCCCACGGCCAAGTCTGTGTGTTGGCGCCAAAATGCCTTTTTCTATCCTTGGTGATGGCACTCCCGTTTTTCAGTCTGAAACGCTATTTCAAAACAATTTTTCAGATTTAAAAGCAATTCTAAAGCACCACAGTATATTTCAAAGGGATTGAAACCAGATGGAGTCCAAATTACTTGTTTTCCTTTTTTTCTCCAGAATGCTGTTACCAAAAAAAAAAAAAAAAAAAAAAAAAAAAAAAAAAAATTCAATTGGGTTTTTGTCCCAAAGTGGGCTGCGTGTTTTTTCTCCAAATTCTCAAAATTTATCATCGGAAAGTCTCTCTCTTTTCTGGCCGGCTCCAGCTTGTATGAGAGGATGGAAAATATCTGGAGGCAATGTCAAGGCATGCTGAGTTGCCATTTCCATGTTGGCTTTTCCTGGTGTGAACAAGTTTCCGCCTGTTTGTTCAGCTCTGGGAAATTTCCCTTTCAGATCCGGACCCTCCCCATCCAGAACATCCTGAGGGTCTCCATACGACAGGGATGCAGTCAGAGAATAGTTTTGCCTAACTGAGGCCACACAAGCCAGGGACAGCATTCCAACACCTCCAGGAGACCATAGGTCCCCAAGCAGACGACTGTTTTCCCCAGGCATGTGGTGGGGGACTGCACACTTCATCACAGCCTCAATAGCTGTGGCTTGGCATGAATGGTGGCAGGCTGGTTGGTGGTGTTCATCACATTCCTCTGCTGAGGCTTATTCGTATCTGAATCTCATGAGGGAAAGCAGGCAGGGTGCTGGGAACTGCCTGGGAGAGGTCGTGGGTGAGACAGGGGTTGGGAATGAGATGTGTAGCAGAAGATGATGAATCAATACAAGAGAACATGGCAAGGAAAAAGGAAAGGAGGGGTTTTCCAGGGAAAATTGGAGGATTTTCTGCAGGGATTACATTGTTTTAAGGCTCAGGTGAGGCTGAGTTTTAAACAGATGCACATAGAGAGTACTGAATATGCTGACATGACAACAGGGCATGCTAGCTCATTGCTCCCCTTCTTTATCCCTCTGGATGAATGGTCAGAGTCCAAACAGTGCCTGGCACCACAGGTCTGGAGCCAGACAGGGACCCTGGGTGGCAGGGACAGGACCAAGGTTGTCCAAAGGCAGTGCAGGAAACAGAAACACCATTCAAATTACAGCCACTGCTTTGAAGTGATGCAAAACCAGTGAGCAGAGGCTCCTCTGGGCACCCTCCCAACAGCACAGCCCCCATGCAGATGCCCTGTGTGGATCAGTGTTTGGGCCATGGGAAGGGGTGAGGGGGAGCATCTCAGGTACTGACAGCTCTGAACGGGAATGACACAGCCCAGGGGCTGATTTTCACACCCCTTCTTCTGCACCACCTGTCCACATCCTTACCCCACCTCCCAAATGGGCTCCCACCCTGCATCCTCCCCTTACAACCTTCCAGCTCCTCCCTACATCCTGGATGCTACCTGCTCTCGACATCTGTTTCAGAGGTGCCTCCAGGCAGAGCAGGCAGATCTGAATCCCTGTGCACATTTTGCAGAACCCACTTAATTGCTGCACTAACAGCATCTCAAAGAGCTGGATCAGTGGGAGGCAGACCTGTCATGCTCTGAGCATCCCTGGAATCACTCTTGGCTGCAGAAGGTGTTGTGAATGCAGTGGGAATAGCTGATAAATACTGTTTCAAAAATGCCCTGGGAAGGGCCAAGGCAGCAGAATGATGAGCAGGATGGGGCTTGAAGGGTCCAGAGCTGCATCCTCAGGCTGTGGCCATCCAAGGCTGCCAGATAGGCAACCTGTCCCACAGAGACACTGGTCAGCTCTGGAAAGGGGCAGGCTGGGCAAGCACAGGCAAAGGGGAGAGCTGCTGGGTGCAGAGATGATTCCAAGCCCAGCCTGACATCCCTGAAGAACACATGGCAGGCTCTCCAGGCTCACCTCTTCTTTCTGCTAACAGATTGAAGCTGAGGACCAGGAGCTGGCAACCTTCTGTGGCAGGGAGACAACGGACACAGAGCAGGCTCCTGGCCAGCAAGTGATACTGTCCCCAGGGCCTTACATGGGACTCACCTTCAGGTCCGACTTCTCCAATGAGGAACGTTTCACCGGCTTTGATGCCCATTACACAGCCGTGGGTAAGCAGCATTTGAGCCTTCAGGAAGAGCTCCCTAGGGTAGGGTAATGAATTTGCAAAGATCACATCCCAAGTCAGCCTTGGGGACCCTGGCACAACAGCAGTATGCAGCCCTTGGGCCATGTGGGACACGCTGGGTGCTCATGTGACCCACCAGATGGGACAACTAATTTCTCAGTGTTGTGGCAAATTCCCCATGAGGAGGACTACAAGATGAGCTCTCTGCCTTGTTATCTTCATCCTAGATGTGGATGAGTGCCTGGAGAAGAGTGATGAGGAGCTGGCATGTGACCATTACTGCCACAACTACATCGGCGGGTACTACTGCTCCTGCAGGTTCGGGTACATCCTCCACTCCGACAACAGGACCTGCAAAGGTACCACCCAGGCACAGTTCAGACACAGGGATGGTCACACAGAGGGGTCCCTGAGCAGGCAACAGACCTACCAAACACAGGCAAAACTGCCTTTTTTGATGCCAGGAGGGAGGAGGTGCCTCTTCCCTACAAACCAGTAATCTGGGACTATTTTCTCCCATGGGTTGTGCTCCTCAGCTAAACTCTATAGGTCTCCTCAAGTCAGAGAAATTAAAGGATTTAGTCTCTGCTCTGAAACTGCATCATGTAAATTAGCTGAGACTAGCTCTCAGCCCAGGGCCTCTGTGCCAAAGGCATATTTAGAAGTTGTCTGTGTGAGATGCTCCATGCATGAAGAAATATTTGGGTTCCATGGACCCACTCCACTGTGAGGGCTCCTGAATGTGGTCAAGATTGGGACATGACTGTCAGGGCCCTGACAAAGCCATGGCTGTGTTTCAGTGGAGTGCAGTGACAACCTCTACACCCAGAGGAGCGGGGTCATCACCAGCGCTGACTTCCCCAGCCCCTACCCCAAGAGTTCAGACTGCCTGTATCGTATTGAGCTGGAAGAGGGTTTCTTCATCACCCTGGACTTCGAGGACAGCTTTGATGTGGAAGATCACCCCGAGGTGACCTGTCCATATGACTACATCAAGGTGAGCTGGGGTCTGCACTCCTGCTCTGCAGCTCACCTTTCTTTTCCCCAGTGCCCTGGTGAGGCAACCAAATCACGCCAGTGTAAACAGGAGTGATGTAGCCATCAAGGGTCCTGTGCTCTCTCAACCCCATGTCTCTTATCATATCTGATCAGCCAACAGTGACCCTCTTTCTGTTCACATCCCCCAAGACATGGTGCTTAAGCCCCAATGACCCCAGTGCAGGCCTACCCATTAGTCTCAGGGATCAAAGAGCCTCCTCACACCATCCACCTGTCTTTGCTCTGTCAGATTAAAGCTGACCAAAAGGAGTTTGGACCTTTCTGTGGAGAGAAGTCCCCAGGGCGCCTCGAAACCCAAACCAACAGTGTGCAGGTCCTCTTCCACAGTGACAATTCTGGAGAGAACAGGGGCTGGAAGCTGTCATACACAGCAATTGGTAAGTCCTGCTGCCTTCCACTGTTTGCTGGGCTTGGGAATAGGAAGAGCTTTATAAAGGTGGACACCATGAGTTTGGCGGTCCATGATCCTGTCTGCAGAAAGGATCTGTTCCAGAAATTGCAGAAGGAAAGGCATAAATAGCACAGAGCCCTCCCTCCAAAGGATGCTTTTTCAGGTGGGCCCTCAAGATCACATTGCAAAGCGGAACAATTTTGGGCAGGGTAATTGCACCGGCTACTGTTATTATCTCCCAGATTTGTAATGCCCAAAGCCAGAGAATTACAGACTTGGAGGAAAGACCTGGAGCCTCCATGCCTTCTAGAAGAGCCTGGATGAGCCACACCAATGCAGACTAGAGCAGAAGCAGGGCAGAGATGCTCAGACTCTGCTGCATAAGCTGGGTGGCAGAACTGGGACTCCACATTTCCTATATTTATTCCTCTGCATTTTGTTTTGGTTCATTTTCTTTTATTCAAAGGAAACCCATGCCCACCACTGCAACCACCAATCAATGGGAAAATTGAGCCTTCTCAAGCCAAGTACACCTTCAAAGACCAGGTTGTCATCAGCTGCAACACTGGATACAAAGTGCTGAAGGTATGGGGAAATGATGTGGAGCTGGGAATAGGGTGGGAAATGGAAGATCCTTCTGCTCCAAGCCATTGCATCTCTGGGAGAGGGAACACAACCCACACAATGTCCTTACCCTCTTCCCAGGGACAAGGAAAAAGCCTCCTCTGAGAGCCACCACCTTTCCTTTCCAAAGATACAGAGGAAGAGAAGAGATAGCACTTTCCTGAGGCACCCTCTCAGCATCTCTCCAGACCCAGCAAGCTCACAGAATGTCAGGCTTGGCATCTCTGCCAGAGAAAATGTCAGCAAAAGCCCCAGGGGAGTGCCAGGGTTTTGTCTGCTCCTCACCTCGATGAGCACTGGCTCAGCAGCCCTACAGAGGCCACCCTCCACTGACTTGGAGGTCCTCTGGGACTTTGGGAAAGCTTCAGCAAGTCACAGAAAGCAGGATTTTGGCAGGCCCTCTCTGGAAAGCAGCTGAGAACCACAGGGAGTGTGGGTGACTCATGGGGTGGCTGTCTTCCCTCCAAACCAGTAGCCCACTGTGACTTCCAACATGGAGTTGGGTATTTTTCT
Organism: Pachyramphus minor; assembly: GCA_013397135.1. Classification (NCBI taxonomy): domain Eukaryota; kingdom Metazoa; phylum Chordata; class Aves; order Passeriformes; family Tyrannidae; genus Pachyramphus; species Pachyramphus minor. The sequence goes on along the minus strand of VYXB01000792.1, from coordinate 483,382 downwards.
GATCTCCTCCTAGTCCCATTTTTCATGCAGAGCTGCCTCCTTACCCATCCCATCATCTAGAACAGGAGTGACTCCAATTCTTTTGCTTCAGCATGCCACCAAGTTGCTGGCAATGAGAAAACTCTCTAAGATTTTCATTATGATTTTACTGCAATTTTTAGTTCCTCTTTCAGGGGAGGCTGGATATAACTTGACTAAATCACCAAGAAATTCCCTTTTAATAGAGAGATTTATTTCTTTTCCCTGAGCATTAATAGATGTGTGGGTTTTTGTTGTTGGCACCTTCTACACAGGATAAGGTGGAAAGCGACTCCTTCCAGATCGAGTGTCTGAAGGATGGGACATGGAGTAACAAGATCCCTATCTGCCAAAGTAAGGACACCCTTCCCCACCCTGTCAATGTCCTTTTCCTGCTAAAATAATTTCATGCTAACAGGAGCTGCCCTGCCAGAGTGGAGTTCCTTAGTCAGACACAAAAACCCAGCCAGAGAGGCTACGTAACCCTGCAAAGCTCTTTTGGCTTGTTCTTGGATAACGTAGCAGGGCTCAGTCCAAATACCACAAGCAGGAGATCGGTGTTTTTATTTAGATTACTCATATAACTTAATTTACGAGCCTTTTTTGCTGTCTCCCTGTCAAAGAAAGAGCAAGGCTGGCTCTTGAACATGGGCTCTGTAAGATAAATCTGGGACAATTTGGGATAATCCAAATCCTGGTCCAAATTTCCTTCTCAAATGGAGGCTGTCAAGACCCAGGGCATTAGTCCCAGGTACTAGCCTAAACTTGGCACTGCTCAGCTAAGTGAAAGGGGAGAGAAAAGTTGTCCAAATATTAATGAACCATAAAATGGGAGAAAAGGGGAGAAGAAAAGAAATGCCATTTGAAAGGGCAGGTGATGATTTGCATCATCTCTTCTTTCATCTAACCCAGCTCCTCTCTCAGCTCAGGCTTGGGAGATGTATCTGATAACATCTTTTCCATTTACCCCAAACCCCTCAGCCCTCAGGGAGGCTCTCACTGCTGCTCAGCCTGTTGTAAGGCTGGCCCAGAGAGGAGAAAAGAAGTAAACATGCTCAGAGAGTGTCCCAGGCCCTGCCAGGAGACACAGGAGAAGATGCTTTCTAGGAATGTTGGCATCCAGGCTCTCCTCATCTGGGCAGATCCTTTTTCTTTTAAGAATATTGTGGATCTTACCTTAGAAGAGTATTTCTGGAGTTTTAATTCATATTTTCCCACTCAAAATGGAAACTGGGACATTCTGAGACCTGCTAAATAGATTCACAGCTGAAAGAGCTCCTTAGAAAGTGTAGGGTCAGTGATGCCTCTGTCCTGCTGAGGAATTCCCCACTCCTACACTCTCATTATCACAGTCTCCCATTGATTGTACCCAGCTTGAACAGTGATCAGATAAAAATTTGCATCATGTAAAAAATAGAATGAAATTCCAGGTAAATATTTTTAACCCAAGAAAGTTGGTGTTTTTTGAGAAAATTTAAATTATATCTTTATTATTCCAGCTGGAATAATGATCACTTCTTGTGTAATATGACTCACTACACTAAATTTCTAAGACTTTTTCCGAAAGCCAAGAAGCCCCTAAATGGGCAATTCAGCCCTCCAAACTGCAAAGCCTCCCACCTCTCCAGGATGTCTGTAAGAGGCAGGGCACAGGCAAAAATGGTTTTAGAAAGTAATGCAGAAAACACGAAACTTCTCAGCCAGTGTAGATAAAATCCGGCTCCATAGCCTGGAGAGGCTAAACACAAACCTGCGACAGCTTCTCCCAGCCACTGCCCCCAGGCTGCCCTGGCCCAGCAGAGTGAGAGGGTCCCCAGCAGGGCCATGGCTCCGCTGGCATCCGCAGCACCCTGGCACGGCTCACTGTGCGCTCATTAACGATTTCTGGTGTTTTGGGGGCTGGGTTTCCTGCATGTCTCGCTCTGCTCATCTACTAATTGGGCTTTCTCTCTCTGCTCTCCTCCTTCCCCTCTGCTTTCGGTGCAGCTGCAGATAAAGCCGACAACCAGACAGAGGGAAGAGCTGGCTTGGAGCAAGTGGCCGCATGAGGCTGGCGCCGGCCGTGCCACCCCGACGGGCAGCCTGTCTTGATGCCCCTCTCTGATCTGTCCAGTACCCAGGGCAGGCTCCCTTTGCCACTGGCCTGTTTGCCAAATTCATCTCTGTGGCTTGTCTAACCGGCATGGCACTGTTAACCCCTGCGCCCCTGGTGCTTTCTTAACTCCGTCTTGAGAAGGGGAAAGGAAACTGGAATTGAACACCCCATTCCCACTGTCATGCCTGGGGACCACATGCTGCTGCCAGCTCCTGGCATGTCCATATCCCTCCCTCTCTGCGTGGATGCCTTGGCCACCTTGGCTCCCCCTCTAAGGCAGCTGTTGCACAAGGAGCGTGGCACAGCAACCACGGTTGGTTGGTTGGATTCTGTCTCTCACTGCCCTTCGTCCCTGGCCCAGCATCACAAATAAGAAACACTCCTTCCTCTCCTTTCTTCAAGAGTACTGGTGCCTTTCAGACCCTCTGGACAAGGAGGCCTGGAGGATGGGTTGGCATCACCAGCCCTTTACTGCAGGCACCGAGCCCTGGCACCAACACAGCAGGACAGATGTTCCTCCGCCTCCCCTTTGCTTCCCACTGCTGGCCCGGCAGAGGTGAGGATGGGCTGGCCTCATGCTCACTGCAGCTGAAGGAGGTCAGAGCCTGGTATCTGTCCCCATTCACATCCCCAGGAGCCATGGGCATGCACCCTGGACTCCCTGTGGCATCAGAGGCTTCATTAGGAGGAATCTGGGATGTGGACCAGAGGCTGTGAGAGGAGGAGGTGTGTGTTGGGGAGCTCAGTCCACTTCTGGTCCTACAAAGAAAAAGATGCTAAATGGCCCCTTTCCTGAGGGAAAGGCTCACAAATGCCTTCCCCTCACCTTTTCAGCAGGACTTGGGACACTGGTGTGCCAACACCTCTCTGCAAGAGCTCATTCTCTAGACATCAGGCGTCAGGCTCGCCCAGGCCTGGGGGACACACAGAGATGAGATTGGCTCTGCAGGCCAGAGGATGCTGCCCTGCAGCCATAAATAACCCCAGAGTAGAGATGCCAGCCAGGATGGTCCCCTGACATTCATTCCCTCCTTCCTGCAAGGGAACAGGTACCCAGAGTCTCCACCCAGCTTGCCTGCACCCACGCACTCATTCCATCACACACTGTCCCTACAGAAGGCAAAGGGGACCCTGGTGAATAGTTAGCTGCAGCATTTTGCCATAAACCAGGCTTTTTTCACCCAAGCAATTAGGCAACACTGAGCATTGATACATATCCTTTGTTCCAGCTACTACTTCTGGTGAATTCTTTCTTTGTTAACCTGGACCACTTCATGAGGAGTTAGGACTCATGTCCTCACCTCCTTCACATCCTGGAGCACATGGAGACCCACATACACAGAGGGTCATCCCTTACTCACAGGACCTGCTTTCTGCAGTCACCCATCCCCTACTCAAACTGTCATCCTAAGCATAGTAGAACCCAACTCCACACCACTGCATTTCCTGGCACGATCAGACCCTGGTTGCTGCCCTCCACTGGGGCAGATCCCCCAGGATGGGCAGATCCCCCAGGATGGGACAGGGTGAACCTGCACAGCATTTCCTGAGTGTTCTGTGACCTGCCCACATGGCAGGGAGCTACAGCTCAAAAGGAGTGACTCCTGGCTTTGGAGGTTGAAGCCTCTTCCAGCCTGGTGTGTTTGGTACACACCCAATACAGGGGACAAGCTGGGAGGAGAGGCTGGGCAGGGCACTCTGAGTGATCTAGAGGAGAAAAGGGATCATGGACAGGCCATGGGGAAGGGCAATGGCACCCTGGGAGTTTTTGTCCCTCCATCACACCGTGAGCCAACACCAGGGATGGGTGAAACAGAACCAACGTTGCCGATGTCCTGGGGGATGGAGCAGGTTTGATCTCACCCATATCTGCTGGCATCATCCCTGCCTGCAGACCAGCCAAGGCACACTCTTAATGTCCTTCATCTCCTGCTGTCACAGGACAGCCAGGACCAAGGGCTGTTCAGCCTGATGTGTAAATGCTCACTGTTTTGTGAGCAAGACCAGAGCAGGAAGGACTGGACAGTGCTTTCAGCAAAGCCTGGTGCATAGAGGAGCACCCCTGATTCACAGCATAGGCTAGTGAATTACTGCCTATTTCTCCTTGCCCACTCCTAAGGGATGCAAAGATGTACTCTGAGACCATCTCACAACAGCTCTCACAACAGCTCACCTGCCAGAGCAGGCTTCCTCCCGTCTCAACAGTGTAGCAGGGAGATCTCACACTAAATGGAGGGGTTCCCGGGACTGGAGTCTCCACCAGCATGAGTGGCACTGGCCCTACAGCCAGCAGGAGAGCCATGCCATTTGCATGCCCTGTCTCTGCAAATTGGCTGTGGGAGGGTTTCACAGAGCCAGGCTGTCCTGACTGAGAGAGAGCCTTCGGCTTCTGTCTGAGGCCATGTCAGTCTGCATCTCCTGCAGTGCCTTAGAGAAGGGGGATACAGGACTATATAAGCCCATTCTCTGCCCCACAGGACCACTGTCCCTTGCCAAAGCCCAGCACTACCTGCCTGCTGGTTGTCTGGATACCCCAAGAAACAGCACAGGGTTCAACCCCACTTCTGTGTTGGGTTTCAGTTGCTGACTGCAAAGCGCCGCCGGAGCTGGAGCATGGCTTTGTCACCTACTCCACCAGGAACAACCTGACCACCTACCGAGCAGCCATCCAGTACCACTGCCAGCACCCCTACTACCACATGGCCCCCAACAGCACGGGTGAGCAGTGGGGCCAGGCCACGTCCCCACGGCACAGCAGAGGTGGGCGTGTGGCCATGCGCGTGTGCGTGTGCAAGCGGGGGGAGCTTGGGGTGACTGCTCCGGGGTGCTCTGCAAACAGCAGGCTGTGGATGTAGCCTACACACACCGTACCCTCCATCTGCACTGCTTGGACTGTCGGACTGGACACATCCTGCTCCTCAGTGAGGTAGGATGGAGTTGGCCCTGCGTCATGCTTTGCCTGAGTGTTTCACAGCCTCAGCAGAGCAGTGTGGGTGTTCCACGTTCTGCTGTCTGGCCCTGCCATTTGCTCCCTGTAGATTATGAAATTATGGAAAAGTGAAAGGAGCTGCTGCTGGAGAGAGCATCAGATCCAACAGGTTCAGCATAGCCAAAGCTGAACAGATAGCAGTGGGATCATATCAGATTAGGTTTTCCCCCCAGTTCCCCTGGGGTACAACCACAGAAAAGCCACAAGGTACTTTGTCAAGAACCATAAGTCTCTGCACCCTTCAGACTCAGCTCTGGGCAGCAGAAAGGGTGTGTACACATCCCAGACCATCTTTCTCCTCCTCCCTCAACAAGCAAAGCCAAAGGAATTCCTCACATTCCTGTCTCCCTGCTTGTATCTCCGGCTGGCCCTGTGCATCTGGTCCCAGCATCCAGTATGCATTAGCAGAACGGGCACTGGCAGTATTTATGTGGACGCAGCTGCCAGCAGAAGCTCAGTGAAGGCACAGCACAGCCCTCCAGACAGCTCAAGGTAATGAAACTGATGATGGTGGCATGTCCCCTACATGGGGACAGGGCTGCCAGGGCCCCCCAGGGAGTGGAGTACAGAGAGCTTTAAAAGGGAGGTCGCCTGAACAACGGTTCTCAGGGTCCTGGCCGCTGGGCAGCTCTCCTCATTGCAAAGGACACCCCCTCATACCAGGACACAGACGAGCTAACACTTTGCTCTCTTCCAGCCACCTACACGTGCGACGCATCGGGGGTGTGGAGGAGCGAGAAGCTGGGGACCAAGCTGCCGTCCTGCCAACCAGGTACTGGTGCTGGGGCAGTTGGTTCCACAGAGCAGGGACACGCAGGGAGGGGATGCTGCCATGCCTGACCAGACCTGATGCTTCCCTAGGCAGGGACCATGCTCCCTGGTGACAGTGTCACATGACTTGGCTACTTGTATCCAACTGCCACAGTGAGTGGCCAGGGGAGGGGTGGGGACAGAGTCTTTCTGCTATCCCAGCTGGCCCAGATGGTCAAAGTGCAGTGGTGGCACTGGGCAGCAGTGATGAGGACATGTGTTGATGAGGGCAGTTTAGGGCAGCAGTGGGCTCACAACCATCCTGGCTGTCAAGGCTCCCCAAGCTCCCCATTCTAGCAGACAATGAAGCCAGCAGTCCCAGGGCAGAGCCCACTGTCCATGTTCAGCCCCCAGCATCCCTGGAGATGGCTCCAGCCAAGGGCAGAGCATTACCTGGCTGTCAGCTCCCATAGGCAGTGTGTAGACATTCTGCAGCAATTATCACCTCTTCAAGCCTTGCAAAAAAACGCAGCTGCTTTTGCAGGGAAGAAAAATCCCCAGTCTTTGAGCAGTGGCAGAAATGTTTGCAGCCAGCAAGTTTCTAGGCCAGGCGCCCACTCTGGGATTAAACAAAAGTCTCTGGGATATTTGCTGGCCATAGCTAAGAGTGGAGCCAGGTCTGGCTGGCAGGTGGAGGGCCTGGAGGCACTTTGGGTGTGGATTATGATCTGATGTGCAGGGAAGGCTCTCCAGAGAGGTGCAAGGATCTGGCTGCCACGCAGCAGCTGCAGCTGCAACCACCCCAGGGTCCAGACACTGGCACAGCCCCATGGAGGGTATCTGCTCTCCAGCCATGCTGAGCCACTGCACGTCCAGAGGAGGGACCCATGATATTCCCTGCATCCCACAAAACTACAGAAAACTCCCAAAAAACTCCTGGTCTGTGGCTGCTTTTGTTGTGGCAGCTGCTCCCTGAATCTCCGCTTGATGTTTCAGCCTGAACTAATTTGAGCTGGGAGCATATGGGGACAGCTTTTGGGGCCATAGCTGCTTTCATGGGCCATTTCCAGCCCTTTTGATTAGTGGCAGGAGTCAGAGAGACTTCAGGAAAATGGAAAATCCCAGAGTGACCATGACGCTCTCCTGAGATCGGCATCTGCAGGCAGCAGCTGGCCAGCTGTTCTTCAGATCTTCTCCATGTCTCACGCATCTCCCCATCAATAGAAACCTCTCTTCCAGGCCACTCCATGCCTGCCTCTGCCATCAGTAGGAGCACTTGCAGCCTGGTCAGCATTTTTGACATGTAATTTAATAGAATAAATATTTGGCTGGATGCACTTCCTCTAAAACCATCTCCTTGGGACAACCGTCAGCTTCAGTGCAGCAGACCATCTGGGCTGGGACACAGGAATTCTTTTCCTGAGTGTGTTTTCTATTCCTTTCAGCACTGGGAAAGGCAGGGGTGTGGAGCACATGCAGGGACACTCACCATGCTCCTTCCCTGCTAGAGTCACATTTTGCCTAGAGACAGACCCCAGTCACAACAAATCCACATTAGCAGCTTCCAGTGCTCCTGCACTGGTTCCAAGGCTGATTCTCAGCCCTGATGCCATCAGCCAGAGAGGTCAGATCCTCTTTTTGTGAGGCTTTACATCCTCCCCTCAGAATACAGGTGGCATCAAGGCAGAGGCCTAGCACTTTCACTTGAGGATATGGGTTCTCTTTGCAGACTCAGAGGGATGAGACCAGCACCTGAGCTGCTGCAACTCAGGACTCTTCCAGATGTAAAAGGATAAGCCCAAAGGGGCTCCCACAACCTCCTAGTGACATCAGCACCCACAAGCCAGCTGAGAGTCCCCCTCCACAGGGCTACCAGAGGCATGAATCAGGCCCACCACTACCTACCATGCCCCAAGGACTTAAATTCCATAGGGACAAGATTGTTCCTGCCCACTTTGTCCAACCCTCCCACAGCCATCTTCAGTATCCTGAGTCCCTCCTCTTCCTTGTGCTGTGTCACAGTGTCTGCATAAAGCTCCTGGAGGCAAAGCAGTCAGCACATCAGGGCTCTTCAGGCATTAATTCTGGGTCTGTTGAAGTGCTGAGAAGAGGGGTTCTGGTTTGCCTACCAGAACTGTGGTGAGGAGGTGCAGGAGTAGTGCCCATGGTGCTAGGGAACATGGCTGAGCCCTCTTCAGTCACAGCTCCACTGGGAGGGCAAATGCCATGGCCATGAGAACACAGACCTCATGACAGGTCTCAGAGCAAGGGGTGAGACTGGGCTGAAGTCAAGCTTCAGTCCTCCCAGCAGCATTCCCCTGGGCCTCTTGGCACACTGAGCAGGACCCAGGCAATTGGCTGAAAGGTCTGGCAAGGGCTGAGCAACCTCAAAGGTCACAGTGAGGCTGCAGATTTACTCATTTGGCCTTTCTGCTTCTGAAGTGGTGTGGATCCAGCCAAATCCCTCCATAAACTACAAAAGAGAGTGTTTGGTTTGAAGATAACCAGTCATGTGGCATAATCTACAGGGATATCCCTTTTCATTTGTTCCCTAGATAAGTAAACTGGGAGTAACAGCCCTGTCCTTTCTGTCCCCAGTGTGTGGCCGGCCGGCTCGTCCTCTGCCTGGGATCATCAAGCGCATCATTGGCGGGAGGAATGCAGAGCCTGGCTTCTTCCCCTGGCAGGCCCTGATTGTGGTGGAGGACATGTCCCGGGTTCCCAACGACAAATGGTTTGGCAGTGGGGCCCTGCTCTCAGACTCCTGGGTGCTGACGGCTGCCCACGTGCTCCGCTCCCAGCGGCGGGACAAGACTGTCATCCCCGTGTCCAAGGAGCACGTCACTGTCTATCTGGCCCTTCATGACGTGAGGAACAAGATGGATGCCGTCAACCGGACGGTGGAGAGGATCATCCTCCATGAGGAGTTTGACATCCAGAACTACAACCACGACATCGCTCTGGTCAAGCTGAAGGAGAAGGTGACCATGGGGAAGTATGTCATGCCCATCTGTCTGCCCCAGCTTGAGCACGAGCTGGAGGGGCCTCACCCCAACACACTGGGGCTGGTGGCTGGCTGGGGTATCTCCAACCCCAACATCACAGTGGACGAGATCATCAGCTCGGGCATGAGGACCCTGTCTGACATCCTGCAGTACGTCAAGCTGCCAGTGGTGCTGCATGCCGAGTGCAAGACCAGCTATGAGTCACGGTCGGGGAACTACAGCGTGACCGAGAACATGTTCTGCGCCGGCTACTACGAAGGTGGGAAGGACACTTGTTTGGGAGACAGCGGGGGAGCATTTGTCATCCAGGACCCAGGAACTCGGAGGTGGGTGGCCCAAGGGCTGGTCTCATGGGGTGGCCCAGAGGAGTGCGGCAGCAAGCAAGTGTACGGTGTGTACACCAAGGTCTCCAACTATGTGGACTGGGTGGAGAAGAAAACAGGCTCCTCAGAGAGATGGACATTTCTGGACCCCGAGCCAGAGAGATGAGTGACTAAGCAGCCTGCTGCCACCCCGGCTCCCTTTCTTGTTGTTCTTATTGTTTAATGCGCTCCAGACTCCGGTCTTTCGCAAGCAACAGCCACGATATTCCACTCATGCCAAGCCTTTGCCAGCCCTCCAGGTCATTTTTTTCACTTGGTCCCGCATCCCTTCACTTGCATTCTTAGGAAATGCTTGCTAGGGAGCTGGGGGAAGGGAGCGAAAGGCAAGATCTCAGCTGGTGTCCTCAGCTTGTGCTGCCCATCTGCAAACCTCACCCACACTCCAGGGAGCCTCCCTCCAAGCCAGGAAAAAGGCACAACAACTGAGGCAGCATTTCCTTGACACCAAAGCTTTGTGTCATGCACAGGGAATTGCCCCCACCTCTGGGACTCTCTGGTCAAATCTTCCCATCAGAAGATGCAACTACAGAGCCTATGGACAGCGCAGGAAAACCCTTGTGAGCAGGCCTGAACCTCACAGTACCCCATACTTTCTGTGCAAGGAGTAGTGAGAGTCCTGGGGGGGGTGCTATTATTTTTGTTTGCAAACAAACATCCTTGCCTGGTGGCATCTCAGATGATGCCCATCTGGCCTCAAGGATGTGAGGATGAATCCACAGTTAGCCCTAAACATCAACCCTAAACTTCAGCCAGCATCAGCCCAAATGGTCTACCTGTGTCCCATAATGTGGGATGAGTGACCCACAGAGGACACAGGGACAGGGAGAGGGGTTTGGACTCAGTGTCACACTCATGTCCAGCCACCAAAACTTCTCCAACCCTCTATCACTTCAAGCCTTCTCCAGTCACACACCCAGACTTGCTCTATGGTTTCCAGCCACAGCAGGCCTCCCAAGGAAAATTTTTCAGTACATGAGACAGCATCACTTTGGCTGTACTTCTTTTCAGCAGAATCATTTCAGATAGAACATGCTTCCTTGGGCTTTCTCTTCTTTCTCAGGGGCCTGGTAAGTCCTGCATAGCAGTTTATTCATTCTTACAAGAACCTAGTCCATTTTAACTGCTTTTAAGGCCATTGATTTATCTGATTTACAGGTTACCAATGGTGTTCAGCTTTTGTTCATGGCTCTTGTGGCTTATTCCAGGTGTCTAAGTCATTTTAGACTGACCCAAACTCACCTAATGCAGCAGAAGTATCCATATCTCACCAGCTTCCCTCCATGGCAAACAAACAAGCCCTGCCAAGGAACAAGGTCAGGTGAGCTTACCTTCCCTCAGTGAGGACACTTTCTCCTTCATTTGCCAGCAAAGCACTCCTAGAGCTGTAAGCAGCATGCGAAAATTGCCTGCTGTTCTCTCTGTGTGCCTATAGCCTCCTTCCGGCCCCTCCACCTCCTCCTCCTTTGCTTTTGCCATGAAAGGAAGAAGCCAACAGTGGATGAGCCACTCTGACATTTTGTTATTACCCAAAAAGCCATTTGTAGAGCATGTAGAGGAGCAGAAAGCCTAAGGAAGGTCAATCTTGCAGACATACTATGAACTGTATTCTTGGCTATGTCATGTAACTGCAAGGTATTTTCTAATATATATATATATTTCCTTTTTTTGATACTACATTCTGTAAAATATCTAATGTCATGTGAGGAAGGTTCTCTGCAGTCTTCCTCCTGAGAACAAAATAAAACTTTTACATGTACTGAGTTTGTGCCCTGAGACTTTTATTCCAAGAGGAACATAGTCAAGGCTGGTTGCTAGTCTCTGCCACATCTTCTCCCAGCTGGGTACTCACACGATCCCTCACTCCGATGGCTGCTCAGTCATGGCCTGCACAGCTTCATGGGCTGAGCCAGTCCCTGAGTAGCCCTGAATACAAATCACCAAAAAGGGCAACAGATGAGATTCTGCCCTTCAATTATTTATAGCCTGAGCATATCATTGAAGGGACAATGGCAGGAAGAGAGGGCAGCAACCTGTATGCTGTGAATAGCAATTAAATCTGAGTTCAATTGCCATGAGGAAAAAATAACAGGTATGTGATTTTTGCTTTAAAAGGAGTGAAAAATCAGCCCATCCCCAGTAGCTGTTGGACTGAGAGAATGCATCTTCACAACAGAGGCTCTGCAGCAAGCTCAGATGTGAGCTGAGGCAGGCCGAAGCTCCACCAGGCATCTCTGTATCACAGGCTGTGAAAATCTAGCCTTTGGAAAGAGCTTAAAATCACAAGCACTGTTTCCTAACATGTGCCTGGATCCAAGTCTGAGAGCTGAGTTATTGATCCCTATTTTCCTATGGCACAGAACTGAAAAACAGTGCCAGGTTCCTCTGCATTAATGGCAGGGAGGAGGACGATGGGTCTGGCTCACTCATGGGTCTGGTGACATGACAAGAGACACTGAGGGTAAAGGAGGGGAGAGAGAAAAAGCAAAATCAAAGCGCGGTCCTTTGAGCATTAAATCATCATCTGTAGGATCTGAGCCCAGACAGCTCTGGGGCACATTGAAAAACATTGCTGCCCTACAACAGATAACTCATAAATACAGACTATCCTCCACCTCCTGTCGATAGCTCTGCTGGGAAATCCCCAGCACAACCCAGCCCTCGCCCCCTGCTCACCAAGATGCCGCTGCCGAGTGCCAACCCCTCGTGCCCCACGGGCACTTCAATGGTTGCAGGGTGGGCTGGCAACAGGCAGCCAAGAAGAAAAGTGGGAGCAACAATGGACTTTACTTTTGCTGGCACCTCACAACCTGCCAGAGTGGTGAGAGCTTCTCTCCAGGGAGACAGGCGCGGAGACAGCAATTTATCAGTCTGGCTGTGGTGAAAAGCCAGCAAAACGTCCCTGAAGAGGTTTTACTGCCCCTGGCTGAACGTGAGTGCCAGGCGTGAGCTGAGAGTTGGCTGCAGTAGAGCCCAATCTCAAACAGACCCGGGGAGGGGGGACAGCCAGGATCCACAGAGAGAGATAGCATCCTTCTTTCCTCAGCCACCTTCCACCACTGCTCACCAACCTTAGGGGCTGCGCCAAGCTGTGAGGGCTTGCTCTGTACTCCAAAAGTGCCAAGAGCCGCAGAAAGAAGATCTTTGAGGACAGTTTGCTAAGAAACAAGTGGGAGATTGGCACAGCTGCATGTTGGAGAGGGGTATCCTGGAAAGGACCCCAAAAATGAGACAATGGCTGAGAAACATATGCTCAGGTGGCTCTGAGTACTGGGGAGGGGTGAAGGGGTTGCATGATGGAGGGGCATGCTTGCACTGCATGAGGAGACAGGCAGGCAAGTAGGCAAAGGCAAGGAGGGCATCAGGACAAAAGCAGTATATTTACATAAGGTTGTGGATGGGGAGCACAGGGGCTGTGTAGAAGACTTGCAGAGGAGTAAGGGATGGGTCTGCCCTTGTGAAAGAACAGAGAGACTCAAGCAAGAAAATAAGGACCCCTGCAGGGATGTAGTCTCCACCAGAGTTGGCTTCTCAGGCACAGGCAAGAAAGTAGCCCCTCAGCAGCTGGGTGGTTGAGGAGGCTGCAGACAGCCAGACATGATGACTGGGGCTGGGAAAACCTCAGCGTGAAAAGAGGAGGGCTACTGGCAATGGCAGAAAGAAATTTAGCCATGTCTCTGCTTCATGGCATAACGCTGGCGGGGAGAGGGTGGGCAGCTCCCATCACAGGAGGCGAGTTGGTCCAGGCTGCAGGATCAGCCTCCTCCTCCTCCCCAGCAGAACCATTCATCCACAGACCAATTCCATTTCCACGTAGGATAGGCTTTGCGGGGACCACGCTACAGGGAATCAGCTGGTCACAGAAATCGGATGGAGGGCATCTCCCACCGAGGGAATGCTGTCCCGCCCCAGTGCTTTCGGCTCACTGGTTCCAGTGCTTCCCAGTGCAGTGCCGGAGATCTGCAGCTCCATCTGGTGGCTCTATGGCCAGGGCTGCTGAGGCTGCGGAGGAGACAAGGTGCTGGGAAAGGGGGAGAGTTGGTGGGACAAGCAGGATGGAACACTCAAGAAGCCAAATCCACACGGCCCTTGGATCACACAGGGTTTTCTTTCTATGTACATTTATTTTTAACCAATAGCCTGAAGGCTGCATATTCACATATATACGTGAGAATCTTACCGCAGCAGAAAAAACAAACCTACAGTGAGCAGAGTAAAGGGCCCTGCAGGACACAGCAGGGAGGAGAAGAGTGCATCTCGGAAGCTGCACAGACAGGGATTTACCTCTCTGCCATGTTGAATTTCATAGAATCACAGAATATTCTGAGTTGGAAGGGACCCACAAGAGTCCAACCCTTAAGCGAATGGCCCATACAGGGATTGATGCTGTGCAAGCTGCACTGGGTTTGGTTATTGTCTTTCCTTCAGCTTTCCTTCCACTAATTCAATCATGGAATCTTTGCTACCATATCTGTCTTCAGCATCAAATCATTTACCAAGTCAGGAGTGGATGGATGTATCTGCCTTGGTGGTTCTGCAGGTCTGTTCCTTGTTGGACTAATTTTACAGACAGTCCTAAAGCCAATTTCAGTACCCAAAGTAGTTTGGAACTGAAGCACAGCAATCTGGAAAACTGATGGAGTTAATAGAAGCCATTCAGCAACCAGGCACTGCTGGTCATACTCTCTACGAGAGGTATCAGGTAAAAACGAAAACTATGATGAGAATGGCACAGCACATTAAGGAGTGATGTCTCTTGAGTTGCTCCTAAACCCATCCAGGGCTTGGCAGTGATCTGGTGACTGCACAGTTATCACTGGCACCTCACTTCCCCATGGGATGGCTGCATCTCCTGGCTTCTCCTGTGGCCCCATGGATCTGGATTTCCCATGGAATCCCTGGTGTCCCCAGTATATCCCCCCATGCATTCCTATGTGACAGCCCTCACAGTGCTCACTCTCACAAAACTCCTCATCCTCTCCCTGCCCCATGCCCCAGCATGACCCAGGTGGATGTGGAAGAGGATGACAGCCTAGGTTGCTCCCATGCTCACTGCCCTCACCTGGCAGGCCTCCACTATCCACTAGAGGGTACCTAGCCTGGCAGAGGGTTGTATCTGCCAGGATGTTTTTCAGTGCCCTAGGTATAAAATTCTTGAATGGTTTGGGTCTGAAGGGACCTTAAAGATCATCTCGTTCCTGGGCAGAGACACCTTCCACTAGATCAGGTTGCTCAAAACTTTATCTAATCCAGCATTGAATATTTCCAGGGATGGGACATCCACAGCTTCATTGGGCAATCTGTTCCAGTGCTCACCAGTTTCAGAGTAAGGAATTTCTTCCTGATATCTAATCTAAATCTACTCTCTTTCAGTTTAAAATCATTACTCCTCGATCACTACACTGCCTGAAAAAGAGTCCCTCTGTGAAAGCTCAGTATCCAGATGTTTCTGGGAGGACAAAGCAATTTCCAGGCCCCTGGTGACACAAGGGACATATGCTGGTGCACAGGGCCAGGACACAGGGTACACAGTTCATAGGAGGCAGTGCCACCATCCATGGGCACCTGGTCCCATGCAAATCTCCATCTCTAGGTGCCCCTCAGCTGCTTTGGGTGCCTAATTCCATCAAGGCCAAAGGTAGGGGAGACTAAGGATGTGCCTCCCTGGAAGCTGAGCTCAAATAGTGGATAAAGGCAGCACCAGCTTCTCTCCAAGCTGCTCACACACACTTAGAAAAGGCTTTAGAGAAATTAAAAAACACAAATGCATCTTTAGGCTGAGGATAAAGGGCTTGTTTTATTCTTGCAAGTAATAAACCTCATCCTTTGCATGGGATAGCTGAGAGCCATCCTCATACAGAATATATTCCATAAGAAAGCATGATACCCACCAGCTTCCCTGAGGCTTTGGGTCAAGGTGCCTGGCTGAGGCATCCTGATGTGGCCCCATGCCACCAGAAGCCAGGAAAGCCTCGCTGAGCCATAAGCCAGGGCTGACGTTGGGAACCCACATTTCCAGGCATTCCATCAGCTCCCTGAGCCATCAGCTCATCTCCTCTTTGCAATCCCCAGGTCCCACTACATCCTGGTAAAATAAACCACCAAGAAGATGATCATTGCCAAAACAAAGAGCAAAGAGCTGCCAATGCAGCAGTAGCATTTCCAGGGCAAGTTGCTATTGCAGGGTGAAGGGCAGTGAGTCAACGCTGTGTGGGACCCTGAGCCCTGGTGTTTCAGCAACCTATCTGCATCTGACAAGCTCTTCCTGTGAACACGTGCTGGGGCTGGGCTTGACACGGTGTGATGGGTCCTGTCCTTGTGCACATCCATCAAGTCCTTCCAGGCATCCGATGCCAGGGCCTGCTGTAACTTGTTGCAAATGCCGAGCCTGCAGGCCTCACAGCGGGCACTGTCGTGCGGCCCCATCACTGATCTATCAACCACAACTTCCAGGAGGTTGGAGGATTGGACAGGCTTGTTGTAGAAATATTGGAGGATCTTTACCACCAGATTGTGCAGAATCCTCTCCATAGTCTCCAGGCTGAACTCAGGATACTCCAATGGGGGGTTGGGGCAGCGCCTGCATTCCTGGCGAAAGACTCGCATCCATACTATACCCCAGCCTGGGCACTGGCACATGCGGAACAGGATGAGCACTTTGGCCGAAGTCCACCTATGACAGCACTGGGAGCACTGAAACCTGTCAGGGTACAGATAAGACCAACTCATCCCAGGCTCCCATACTGAGCCAGAAGCTTCCCGCTCGGCCAGTAGGGACCAGGGAAGCCATGGCTCCTGCAAGGTTTACACTGAACTGTCCTCCCCCCTAACAGCATGATGCCAGGCTGAGGAGTTCACCACAGATGTGAGCTGAGGGCTGGCCCCAGCATTAAAGATCTTAGTAGCCAGGCTGACTGCTGGGATCCTTCCCCCACTGGCAAGAGCACGGGGTCCTTGGGGTGGGAAACATCATGCCCTTATTTGAAACCCCAGCCCCTCACCCATGCCAGCTCATCACAGCTCAGCAGAAAGCCAACATCAAGCCCAGGACTGCGTAAGACAAAAAAAAAAAAAAAAGAAGTAAAATAGAAGGAAGGTGTGGGTGGAGGCTGCTGCACAGGTGAGGATGTTGAGGAGTCTAAAAGTGTGCAACCCACAGCTCTTCATCTTGCATAATCCGGGCTGGCAACAAAGGTCTCCATTTGCTGCCACCTAAGCAGAGTGTCTGATCAATGTCCAGGGTGGAAATACTTGGGATGGGGCTTCTCATCGGCAATGCAGAGCCACAGCCTCTCTCTGCTCTGAGACCTCACAGCCTGGTGCACGTGCAGGGGCTGCTGAGGCATCACTCCACGTCCCAGCAGACAGGGGCTCTCACTGTCCTTTTCCTCTGGGTCCAAACCCAGAAGATTTGGCTCTAGTGTGGTGTAACTATCCCTGCTCACTGGAGGAGCTCTTGCATCTTGACACCAACATGGTGTCACACCAATGGAGAAATTCTGGCCAAATACCAACTGCCCTTTGGCCCTGTGGAGGCTGCAAAAAACTTCTCCCCTCCAATTAAAAAGAAAACAGTTTTCCAGTTTGGCAATAACCCACTAAGCTTTGAACAAAAATGGGAAATCCCCTTCCAGCCTTGCCTACCTCCAAACTGCCACTGTGTCAAAACCTGTTTCCAACAAGCAAATTTGAAAAAGGAAAAGATCCACATGGCAGCACATCAACCCTTTTCCCGCTCTGATGGGGACCGAGTCAGCAGTCCCCTACCTCCCAAGAGCACGGCGCTGCACGAACTCCTTCCAGTCAGGACTGAGGGCCTGTGCCTGCAGGGTATCATCTTCCTGAAGTATCCACTGCTCTGTTACGTGCATTTCTGCAAGCTTCTCTTTGAAAACGTCTTGCCAGGTCATCATGGTTCCACCTGGAGCTACGGAAGAGGCAGTGACCATGCTTGCAGGTCAAGCTTGTGGCTTCTGAGGGCTAATACACATGTGCAACTGTCCTTTCCCCAAGCTTTTCCTCTTTGTACAATGTCTTTGTGCTTGAAGAGGGGAACCTTTGCTCCCATGAGAGAAGCACCGCCCCCTCCTGATCTCTGGGTCAACAGTCCCTGCTGGCGCTGCACCAGGTCCTGGCCAGGTAAAATGTCCCACCAAGCAAGACAGGTGGGTTTCATCAAGATCCACACATGTACCCCTGACCCTGCAGAGCCATGTTGTCATGATGCTGCTCTGTCCACAGGCAGAGAGGTTGGAAACAAAACCCCCTGCCAGGCTGCCCATGCCCATCACTGTTGTGGCAGCGGGATGAACTGACTGAAACTGTGCCCAGCTTAGGAATAATGGAAGTGAAACGTACACAGGACTCAGCAGCTGATAAAGCTCCTGGTAACCTTATCGCTCTCAGTAGCTGCCAGTAACCATGGGCTATTTTTACCAGCTTTCAGCCAACTCAAGCAGAAAAAGGCCTGACATGAAACTGCAGGGCGGAAAGTTGGGGAGGACAGCATGGTACATAAAACCAAAAGAGGTGAGGTGTGCTCTGAACTGAGAGCACCCAAGGAAGGTATAAACAGTGGGGCTGGGGCTGTTTGCAGCCCTCTGCAGCCCAGAGTGCAAAGGTCCCTCAGGAAATGCCATGGAAAGCAATGCAGGACAGGGAGCAGGTTAGATAAGATGTCAAATAATAACTGGTCTTCAGTCAGAGAAAGATCTGCTGCTTGATAAGGCAGGCTCAGCTCCAGGTAGTCAACATAGGTAAGTCCCGGCAACAGGTTGGCAGGGAGCCTCTGATCTTTGCTGCTGGAAGGGAAAAGCCGGCAAGTCATTTGTACAAAGAGCCCTCCAACATCTCCACAATGTGTGCTGCCGGTTCATGGAAGAGCAGAGGGACATAACGAGGTCCCTGGGCAGACCACATCTTCAGCTTTGAGGTTCTTTCCTGTTTTGAGGTCCTTCCACTCTGAATTACCCCTTGATGCCATCGTCTGGAGCAGGACTAGGAGGAAGGAAAGAGCATTCCTGGAAGCAGAGGAGCCAAGGTCTTCAGCATCCTTATGAAGAGGTAGAAAACCCTAACCTGTGGATGGGACCTGAGTCACCCCCTTCCCAAGAGCCCTGCTTGGGCTGAGGCAGCAAACTACAAGCAGGACAGTGAAGGAGGGGTCATCCCATCAGCCTTTCCAATGCTCACAGATGGGGACCGGGGAACATCTCTGGCTCAGGGTTGGTGCATGTGAGGAAGAGATGAAGTAGCAGATCTCCTTGGCCTGCTCTCACTCCTTTCCCAGTGTACCCCATTTCTATAGGTTTACTATAGAAGACTCCCTCATGCATCCTGCCACAGAGAGGTCTCCAGGGCTGCAAATCTCATGGTGCAGAAAGTGGGAGTTAAGCAGCATTAAGGCTGGACTTACAGAGGGCACCATGGCCCAGTATGACGTGGGGACCCAGCAGCAGCAGGGCACCAGGATGGGTCGCCCTCCCTGCAGCATCTGCCTGCCCCCTTGGACCTCTCTGTGTTATTGTCCAAAATTTACTCTGTGGGGGTTTGAATGCAAGAAAAATGTAGGCAGACCTGCCTACATTCCACCCCAAACACACTGATCACTTCATGTGGAGGGTCTGTACTTTCAGCCCAGCTCTTCCTCCCTGAGACTGCTGCCACAGGGCATAGGGATGCTCCCGATGGAACAGGCACCACTCCCCATGCTTCCCACTCCAGGGTCCAAAATACTGCCCCGTAGACACAGTGTTCAGCAGGGATCCAGTGACACTCCTTGCACAGGGATGGGTCCCTGTCTCCAAAACCCAGCTGTGATGGAAACTAGTCCCCTGTTACATCATGGCAACACAACTCAAATCACAACTCATGATGTGCCGAGCCCTCACAATCATCTCTGAGACAGAGCTGGGTGCTGGTCCCTCTATTAAAGCTTTTTACTTGCTTTTACTAAAGGGACTTTCCCAGAACCACCCCCAGAGCTGAAACTGCTTTGACGTCCTGTTCTGTTTCACACACACCTCCTGGCTCTGCCCAAGCACCTTGCTGCTTACCAGCACCTGCTTGGAAACCAAAGCTGCTGACACAGGGAGCAGCCCAGCCTCAACAGAGAGCGGGCATGAGCCCTGTCCTGGACACAGAATGATCCCACTAGGCTGGCAGCCCTTGATAGAGATAGACCCTGACAATCCTCTCCATCCCAGCATGCTGGTCATGGGTCCTCCATCAGATGTGTGAAGGAAGCACACAAAGCTGTGTGGTAATTTCCCTGCTGCTTTCACACAGCCTGGAATTATTTTTTACTTCAGCTCCCACCCCTGGGTGAACAGCCCCTGAGGAAGTGGGAAGGTTTCCCAAAGGTCTTTCTCTTCCTCTTCATCTCTCAGTGTGTGTCAGCCTTCCTGTCCCCCAGGCCTCCAGCCCAGGCCCACGAGGACTCTCGTTGGCCCATGCGCACCCCATCCTTGCTGGTACAGCCATTCCTCTTAGGATGGGTCACCCCATACACAGGTGGCTCCATCTTGCCAGCAGTCCCTAGTAGGGGCAGAAAGGGACATTCAACCCCAATCCCCAGGCAGGACTACAGAGAGGGACATCTCCTCAGCAGTGGGGATGTTATGTTCATGGGCATGGCAAGGTTTGCAGCACAGATGGACTGACATCTGAGCAATGAGGCAGAATCCTAAACTGCTTGCTTTATACCGAGGCTTTTCCTCACTCTGAAGACTTGCATCATCTTTTCCTGCACTGAACGCACACAATTTTTTTCCATCAGTCATACTTTCAGGACATTTTCTCCAGGTCATCAGGGTGAATTTGTTTTCTAACCCTCCCCTCAAATAGGCCCTACACCCTCCCTCAAGAGCATCTTGCCTTCAGGTGAGCCATGCTTCCACAGAAAACTAGTTTGATGTGTCTGCTGTCATGAGCTATTGATAACTGCTCATGGGATATAGCTTCTTGGGAAGCCGTTCGCCCACAGTGGCAGAATTTCCCATTTCCCCAGTTTGCTTATGAGAATGTCACATAAGGCAGCAGAAAGATAGCATCACTCCTGCTTTCCCTGTGGTACCCAGCCTGTCGCCCTAATGAAGAGAAAAAGAGATTGGTTTGACACATGTTCCTGCTAAATGTGTGATCTCAGTTGCAGCACTGCCCTGTCAGTGTTATCGCTTGGTGGCCTTACTAATTTGTTCCAGAGTTTTTCTGGGTACCAAGGCAGGCTGACTCATCTAGAGTTTCACGGATCCTCTTTTTTCTCCTTCTTGAAGCAGATGGTGAACTGGGCATCCATATCGTCCTGGGACACATCTCCATGCCAGCTCTCTGTGCCTCAGTTCCCCTCCAACCTTGCCACTGCTGATGTTGAATGGTTGTCACCCTGTTGTGGTGAAACCCATAACCTCTAGGGACAAGCAATAGATCCACCCTTCCAGGCTGGATTGCCTCCACATTCAAGCCCTTGGAGAAGAAAGGTCCACCTGTACAAGGGTGGATTTGAGGCAAGCAATATCAGGTGCTCTGGAAATGCTGGTATGCCCAAACCAGATTTTAGAGAGAACACATTGCCCCATCACCCTGGACTTCTGGGATGGAGAGGGATGCTGAGCGATGGGGAGAGATGTAATGGAGCAGGATGTGAAGATGTGGGTAGGTATCAGTCCACAAGGATTTGGGATACCTGACTTTCAGGTGAGCCTTCTGATGGTCCCTCCAGTCATAAGGAGAGAGCTCAGCACCCTCCAACAAGGCTCTGCCCCAGTTCCATGGACAGTAGGTTTGGTCTTGGGACAGTAGAGTGGGCAGGCACAGGACTCCTGCCTGGCCCTCCAAAACCCCCATGTGTCAGGATCTGGCCTGCCAGCACCCTCCTTCAGTATCACATCCCAGCAAAGGGAAGAAGAGAGAGAAGACACTCTGGAGACAACTCAAAGCAAAACTAGAGAAAGCAAAGTGAGGGCGGTGGGAGGAAATGCAGATATTCTACAAGGCTACAGCAGGTTGGTGACAGGCAGGGCAAGGCTTTTGGTGGGACAGGACAGAGATGCTGTGGCCTGGACCCCTCAGGCCACACCAGGGCTGTGCAAGCTGGACATGGTTAGGGACCCAGGCAGCCTGCCCAGCAGCCCATCGTTCCAATGACTAACGACACCACCCACTAGCTCACCCGAGCCTGTCTCTGCCAGGGTTAACATCTGCTTTCCCAGCAAGTCAAGGCCATGGCAATGCTTCAACACCACAGTGCCACAAAAACCAGTGTTACCCACAGATCACCTCATTAACCCAGGGGTCAAATAACCTACATACCTGCTGCAGCACCTCCAGCCTAACCACTCCCAAACCAAAACACATCTCCAAGATTTCCCAGTGATCAGGACAGGGCTCACCTGAAAATGACCTTAATGTTCCATGTCCTGACCAGCCCTTCCCCCCTCCCAGCATCTGCAATGCTCTGTTTTTTAGGAACAGCCCTTTGCTACTCCATGGTACAGCTCTCCTCAAAGACACTGCTGCAAGTGCCTCTCCATCCTTATCTGCCTGCCCAGTTTCTTGATATATGGTTTGTAAGTCCAGCTTTCTTCAAGGGAAACAGGTTTTTTTGAGGGGTGCTTGTTCACATGTTATTCCCAACCACCTTTAATCAAGGCTGGGGTATATAAGGAGCCAGGCTGGCTCCCAAGCATCATGTAGAGGGTTTTGTTTGCTTAGGTATAGCTCAGGTACATGAAGTCACACATCCAATCTTCCTGCAGATGCTGACAGGGATCAGTCTCAGATCTCACAGAGGGGTCTGGCTACTCTCCGTCATCAAGATCCCAGGGTGGAACCAGGGATGAGGCTCTCCAGAGGTCACAGCTGGTGTGTGGTCTCAGGGAGACAAATGACAAAGCATTTTGGCACTGATATTGGTGACAGCCACTTCTCAGGGGAGTCCTGGGCGTATGCAGTTAGAAGCAGTTGCTCTGACTGGCAGGCCAGACTGTGAAGGAAATGCAACAGCTTCAGCATCCACAGTCACCCCCTTGGCTGCACCCAGGTCCCAGTATGCGAGAAGCTGTGGCACATGGATGGAGGGACTGGGGGGATACATGTCTGCATGGGGGTGAGTGCATTTGGTAGCAGTAACTGTGCAAATCTGGGGATGCGCACACAAATTTGCATGGTGAGTTGCTTCCATGTCTGTGTGTACATGAGCATTCATGTGTGCTTGCACATGAGTGTGCATGGCCAGGCTGGGGGTGCTTGCTTGTGGGGATGCAGAGTGGAAAAAATTGAACACACACCCACCCCACCCCGGTGTGGTTGCTGTTCACTTGTGAGCTTTGTGAAATGGGGAAGAAGTTGCTGGGAGCATTCTCCATCGCTCACATCACTATGACAAGGGGAATGAGGTAGGCAGACACAAACCTACACCCTATCTCTCCTGGCATTTCAGGAGTTATTCCCCGTGATAACACATCTGAGAACACAGAGTCAGGTCCAGGTGCTATTTAGTTTTCCAGGGCCTTGTTGTTTTCCCTCTTGCACTGATGTAAGCCACCATCTACCCAAAATGGGATAGAGGACAGTCTGGAGCCTTATTCTTACTCTGTCAGTGGCCAGTGACTCTAAGGTGCAGGACTTAGTTCCAGTGGCTGTGATGCTTCAGCAAAAAGGGTCAAAATCCAGAGCCAGGTGGTCAGGTCTGCCTAACTACCATCACATCCCCAGAGCCCAGCCTTCCTCCCTGCATGGGGCAGGATTGCAGCAAGGCTGACGGAGATCAGAGTGGTACAAGAGGCACTGACACAGGCTGGATATTCTTCCACCCCAAATGTCAGAGGGAGATGATTTTGCTACACTTCCAACCCCACCAGAGAGCTTGGGAGCCTCTGGCCAGCTGCAGACCACAATACACCAAGAGAGGGAGGGACTCAGCCCCAGCTGCTCCTGCAGGAGTCATACCTGCAGCCAGGGGGTGCAGGAAGGGCTCAAGATTCGGCACCTCTGCTGCCTGAGAGGCAGATCGGAAAATATGAAGCTGGGCCCACTGGCCCACCCTCTCACCAGAGTTGTGTCTGACAGGAAAGCCAAAAACAAAACTGCTGACTGAGCTCCTGCTTCTCGCCCACTGCGGCTGCCTCCTGCCTTGGTTTTCCGGGCCCTGCCGGCCACAGCAGATCTCTGACAGAGTTGCTGGGGCAAAGGAGCAGGGCTGCTGCTGGCAAAAAGGCCCAACGGGCTGAACCATGCATTGACCTGAGTCAATGTCTTGGGAGTTACAGCACTGCCCATGGAGGCTACTGGGACCCTTCAGCAGCATCACAGACAAAGGGAGGCCATCATATCCACTGTCCCACCCTGAGGAAAGATGAAAGACATCCCAAATGGATGTTTATGCCATCTGGTCCCCTCTGGAAGTTTCTCCTGGACTTTCCAGTCCCCAGAGAGGATAAGCTGTGGTGCCTGGCTTGCCTCACCCCTTCCCCAGCTCTCAGGCAGGGTCTCATGAGGCTTACTGGAAGTACGTGAAGAAGAAACCTGCTGGCGGTGCCACCAAAGTGCCGCAGTGCCGGTGCCAGTTGAGATGCAAGTGACTCTTCTCTGTTTTCACTGGTTTTCAGTCTCCTGGTAGGTCTCTGCTGCCTTCAAAGCCACTCCTTACTGGGGTTTCTCCCTTCTTGAGCAGCTGTCATTTCTTTCCGCTCTGGTTTCTGGCAGTCAGCACAGCCCTGGCACCTCTTTTAAGAGAGAAAGTGGAAGTTTGAAGCCAGAAAGCTGCATCGAGCACCACGCTGTGAGCTTTGCCCTGGCTGATGGCAGCCAGACCCCTGGCACAACAAGCATGCACATCCCCATGGGTTAGGTAAGTGTCCCAGGACAAGTCTGGTAATGGTGGGGCCTGGGTTTGCAGCTGCATCTGGGCGACCAGCTCAGACAGGGGCAGGAGGAAAAAGAGAATCAGTCTCTTAAATTATTAAGAGTAGCTTTGTGGAAGAGCAGTTTGCATATCTCACGGAGAGACCCAGGAACCACAACAGATGCCGCCACCTCCCAGCTCTCGCCTGCACTGCAAGAGCCGTTATTTGCCTGCCCACGCACTTGCCATGACAAGTGAACAAACTCTCCGCATGCAAACCCTTTATTCACCCCCCTGGCCAGATCCGACTCCCACCTGTGGTCAGAGGGACATAGGGGTAAATTTCCTGTCTTGGAGAGAAGGAAAGTGCCTGGAGAAAGGAGGAAAACCAGCTGCCCACTTCCCAGGGGTTTCTTTAAATAGCATAACACAAGGCAGCCTCTGTTCTGAGCAAGGAGAAGCCCTCAGCCCTAGGTTTCCATGAGCAGCACCTCACAGGATCCGCTCCAGTTCTGGCCTCCAGCATTACCTCCAACAATCATGCTTTGCTAGTTGGGCCAGACCTGGGAAGGGAAGCACCAGAGCCACTCCACAGAGCCCTGGGTGGAGGTAGAAAACTGAGGCATGACGTAAATTGCCTTTGGGACAGACCTGTTGGTGTCACTGCTTTGTCCCAGCCCATCATCCCTGCCTTGAGTGAATAGGCAGCACATGGAGCCCAGTAGGGACCTTCCTCATCCTGTGGTACCCACCCCACGGCCACAACAGCACCGTGGCCAGGAGTGTCTGATATCAACTCCAGCAGCAGCGTCTCTGTTGTTTCAGTCCTGGTTTGCTGGATTTTTCCCAACTGCAAACTGCAGTGGGAGCAAGGGACTGGGGCAGTGTGTTCATGCCCACACTATGGTGAGGAGGGACCCTGATCCTCAGCAGGGCTGTGAGTGCAGTTTTCGAGTCCTCTCGTCCTGGCGTTTCTTCCCGCGCTCCGGTGTGACAGGTTTCTCCTCTGGGAAGATGATGGTGGCATATTCCGTCTGGTCAACTGGCTGGGTCTCGGGGAGCACATGGATGCACTGATCCCTCTGAAACTCCAGCACACCATAGTCCACAGTGGATACGGACACCACAGGGGGCTTCTCTTCCTTCTGCAAGGAAACCCCACTGTGGTGATTCAAAATCCAGAGATACCTGCCATCCCCAGCACAAACCCCCTTTTTCACAGCAAGTGCCAGAATCAAGTCTGAGATATCCCAGGAGGGTGAGAGAGATACAAAGCAGAAAGATGCACAGACCTGGAATAGCATGTGCCCAGAGGAACCAGAAGCCTTGAGTTCACTGCAAAGCATCTCAGCTCTCTGCCTCTGCAGGCAGGCTGGGTTCTCTCCCTGTCCTGCAGTGGAAGGCAGGGATGTGCTAGAAGCCCTTTTCCCACCTCTCCATTGGGCTTGAAGATGGCATAGTGTACACGAGAAGAGCCTGGGGCTGGGTTTGCTCAGCCCAGAGAAGAGAGAGAGAGCACGGGAACCTACTCCTTGCCTTCAGCTACCAAATTAATGGGGTAGGAAGGAAAATGGAGACAGATCTCTCCTGGAGGTGCATGGCAAAAAGAAGAAGAAACCAGGCAACAAATGCAGCAAAATAAATTCTAGCTTAATATATTGGGGGGAATCATTCTCCCATTTTCTACAGTAAGGCAATCCAATGTCAAAGACAGCTCTGCTTTGATGAAGATTTGGACTAGAGAGTCCCATCCTCTCTGGGACAGTTTTTTTTTGATTTTGTGATGGGACTGTTCTGCTGCAGGTTCAGAAAAGCAGTTGTAGCTGTGCAGAAAAGATCAAGCAGCAGCAGAGAAGACAGGAGAAGTAAGATGCTTGTGAATGGCTGATAAATGGAGGAGCTGCACCCTGCTCACCCCAGTGATGCCACAAGGCTCCCCTGCAGCACAGCAGGGCAACAGAGGCAGAAAACTCACCGCTGGCATGTTTTCACTTGGTGGTTTCTGTACATCTGCAAAGTAACACACTTGGTTAGAAGAGGTTTGTTTACCACAATAGCATGAGCTGACCCAGCCCCCCATCTTAGATTGGACACCACAATAATTTCCTTCTCTACTGGGGGTCTAACACCATGATCTCTCTCTAAGTGAGACACCAGCCCACAGTCTAGAGTTTAATTTGAATTAATGGAATGCAGGGGAGCCCTCTGTGAGAGCCCCTGGGGTGCCTGTGGAGTGGCTGAGGTGATGCCCTGTGCTGCAACAGGGTGATAATGAGGTGCTCCAAAAGTGCCTGGGCAAGGGGCATGGGAGGGACTCGTGCAGCATTAAGGCAGCACACCAACGAGCGGTGTAGAGACACTGCACATGGTCTGGGGGCCCTACAACAGGTAAGCCGGGCTCAAAACACCCATCTCCCCTAGGCATGGAGATATCTGTCCCACAGGGATATGTCACAGCAGAGTTCAGCATGCTGAACCAGCCCATACACCCCAAGCATCTGCAGACATCTGGCTGATCCCTGCTCCCAGGTTAGGTTTGCATGGCCTCAGGGGGATCATACCTCCTCTCCTGTACGTGATGGTGAGGTAGCCAAAGATCAGCAGCAGAATCACCACGGCCAGCAGCAGAATGCCCAGGAGCATGACCTTGATATGGTCTGAGGGGTCACCTTCCTCTATCTCTGGCTCCTCAGTGGGATTCATCTCAGGGGCTGCTGCAAAACAGCAAAAACAGCAGGTCAGGAGTGGAAAATGGTCTCTATAGTTCTTGTGAAAAGAAACAGAGGAACATGGGGGCTGTCCTCAAAACAGGCTCAATCTCAGACAGGCTGCCACAGCCCCACCATCCCTCCAGGGGCCCTGATTTTGGGCTGACATGGGGGATGTTTTGGATGTATCCCATTCCTTCCCATTGCAGGTGGTGAAGATGATCCCACATCTCTGAGAGTTGGGGTGTAGAGGGACAGGTCTCCATTCTGCACCTGCAGGCAGTCCTGTGGCATGACCCCATGCCCAGCAGAGCCCCATGGAGAACACAGCTTCTCCAGGCCTCCCTGCCATGTCCATGTCCCGGGGCCAGCACAGCATCAGCTCGCATTGGGAAGAGATGTTGTGACAGACAGTGACTTTTGGAGAGTTTTTCCTTTTTATAAAAGGTCAGCTTGAGCCCCACAAAGCCCCTCTGCTGTCCAGCAAGGGTATGGCAGAGACTGCTGCAAGATCTCAGTCTCACACACCATGGGACTATCAGACCCTCATAGAGTATGATTTTGCCATGTCAGTATCTACACCAACACTGGCTGTTTGAGGTGTCTGAGCCCTGGTCATCACCCTAAACACAATTCCTGTCCCCAGAGGAGCTGTTCAAGGATGAAGGCAGTTCCCTACACTGGTCTCAGGCCTCCATCCATGGGTAAGAATTGCTTCTCCCCACAGCATTACTGCAGACACAGCCACAGCAGGATGGAGATCTCCTGCATCAGGACCGCATCTAGACACAGTGTTCACAGGGAGGTCAGCCTGTGTTCCTGGACCTCAACTCTGAATGCAAAGGAGAGGGGAAAGGGTAGGGCTGTGCTCTCCTGACCCATGTCAGATCCTCCACCAGCAAGGTACTGCCTGCCTTAAGCCTTGGAGCTACAATGTGCTGCCTATCAGCTCAGCCCCAAGCCTCACCTGTGACCATCAGCTGGGACCGCTTGCTCTCCATCACTTTATTGGGTTCAAAGAGGGTGATCAGTCCACAGTAGTAGTAGCCTGAGTCATTCTGGTGGAGGTTCAGGATCTCGATCTTGAAAACAGGAGTGTGGTTGGTGAGCCGGTACTTCTCAGTCTCCATTATGGGGTTGTTTTGGCTGATCTCAGCTATTTTTTGGGCTTGATTTTGATCGGTTTCCTTGTACCAGTTGAGGCTGTACTCTGAGCCAGAGTCACTCTGCATGGAGATATTGCAGGAGAAGGTGGCTATGCCACCTTCATGGAAAGTTAGCACTGATGGGAAGATAGTCACTGTTTGGGAGAGAGGAAACAAGGCACAGACGTGGTTACAGCAGGCACAGACCCCCTGTGCAGGAGCCAGGGACGCAAGCCCAGCCCACTTCATCACTCTGGGTCACAGGGAGGTACATCAGTCCATGTCTCTTCCCTCCTGAGTGTGTGCCTGCTGGGTAGAGGGGGACCCTCAGAGTTAGTAACTGTACTGTGAAATCATTTCAGCAGAGCAAGTTGTGCTCTGGGCTACCTAAAATTAGCACAGAACACCTGTACCAGGGAAAACAAACTTTGAAGATTGTATTATTTTTAAATCTATGCTATATTTTGATGTCTGATTCATCCTTCCTCCAGCTGATGCTGACTCTAAAAGTGAGCAGAGGGACTGAGTCCTAGGTTGGGGCAGTGCCTTACAGTGCAGCTCATCTCATGCCTGGCTGCCTGCTGAGATGCTCTGGCTCTCCCCACTGCACCATGCTCAGACCTCAGAGCAGGCAGGGGCTGCCCACGGCACAGTATTTGCTATCTCCAGCCTGAGAGCATCTAATGGGGCAGAGCAACCTGGAGCTTACGATGCCATCCCCTTCCAGCTGCCTGTCCCCAAACTGTATGCCCCTCACCCTGGGGGTCCCAGGTGGGCTTGCCAGGCTGCTGCCAGAACAGAGGGCAGTCAGCTACAGCCACAGGCCTCTTGGCCCTCAGCACCAGCCCTGCTGCTTCACCACATTTCCCTTTCCATTATGCCGGCAGGTTCAACCCCTCTGGGCAGCGGGGATGCTGCGAACATGGGCCAGGGACACACTGTCCCAGCTCAGCCAGTCCCATACAGCAGAACATGGCACTTTTTGCATTAATTTCTGTTCACAGCAATAAAAAGTGGGATGAGGCATTTTTCACATGGGTTACCTGTTCAAGTGATTCAAACCACCAAGGCTTTGAAAAGTCTCTGTCATCAAGAAATTTACCTTCCCTTTTCAGAAATCAACACCAAAAGCAGCCCCAGAGCTTGCAGGCAGAGCCAGAAAGTCCCTCCTGTTCCTCTAGCTCTGGCCTGAGGCTGTAGGACCACAATCTCAGTGTCACCAACCAGAAAATGGACCTGGATGATTCCTTGAATAGATACAAGATCAGACAGAAAACTGGGCTGAGAAATGAGGGATGAGATCAAATAGGAGGAGGAAGGGAGAGAAGTGCCCCAGTTCCCACCAGCAGCACCAGCTGTGGCAGTGCCCCCACTAAGAGATGGAATTTTTGAAGTGTTTTGTATTTTGAATTTTCAGGTTTTGAATTTTGCACTGTTTTGTGTTTAAACAAGAAATATTTGGCAGGTTCAGGGCTTTGCCTTCTACCATTGCTGGTGCCAACAATGAATGAAGTGTTCAGAGGACATCTGAAAGTAGATGTTGGGTTTCCATGTTTCCCTGCACCTTCCCAGCACCAGAGGTAACATCTGCTCCAAGGAACGCCCAGCCCTGTGCCCACCATCAGGACAGAAAACATACAAATCTGCCAAAGAAAGAGTTGGGCTGGGAGGAAGGGGAACACAGCTTCACCAAGCCTTTCACTTGCTCTGCCGAGACTCACTCCATCCCCTCAACCTCTCCTTCTTCCCCAAATTTCAACCAGAGCAAGGACCCTGGCTCCCTCAATGTCAAGTCCAAAACAGGAGTTGCAGCCCAAGGGCGCAGGCTGAAACCATGAGAGCCAGAGCAGAAAACACCAGACCCCACAAGGCACTGGCAAACCCACCAAACCCTAACTACAGTCACTGTGCCACAACACAGCTCTGGTGTCAGCACTGCGGGCTGTGACCCCTTCCCTATTTGTTAATCCGATTTCTGCTTCAGGCATCCCCATGTCCATTGTTTCAGCCTCACGTACCCAAAAGCTTTGGGGTCTCTGCCTTCTTAATGCCAGATTGTTATTTATTTAGACATTTTCCAAGGGCTACAAACGACATGGGCCATGCCAGCGAGCACACCACACTCCAGTACCTACCCTGACGGCAGCAGACCAGTAAGGGCCCACAGCAGAGCAGGACGGTGCAGAGGCCAGCCAGGGCCACCTCCATGCTGCCCCACATCGTCTTGGAGGCACCTGGAGCCAGGTGAGGCGGTGGGTCCTCTGCCCAGGCAGGCGCGATGTGCTGTGCCTTATGTGCTGTGACAGCCCCAGCTCCCTCCGCGCTTCCTTCTCCGCAGCAGCAGCTTGTTCTCTGTCGTACACTGCAAGGGCTGGGTGCAAATGAAGCATGTTCATCTCTCCCCCAGAGGGAAACCCGGGCTGCCTCCCGCCCCCAGCTTCCTCCCCTCGGAGGCAGGCAGCAGCTGAGACACACCTGGCCCCTTCCCCTCCTTGCTTTCCCATGCAGGCAACCAGCTACCAAGCAGCAGGGACAGGCAACTCTGAGCCTGAACCCTTTCTGGAGAAATCTTCCAGGAATGGAGCAAGCAGGAGCCACAAGGGACAGCTCCTCAGCTCCAAGCCCGGCACAAAAGTAAAAGCTGTCTTGAGTTCCCAGGCACCCATGGGTGGTCCCAACAGGGGTCCAAGGCAGTGGGGTGTTGGGGGACATGTGGCACTGGTTAGATAGGGAGGGTCTGAGTGGTGCCATGGGGCACCTGTTGGTAGGCTGCTCCCACTGAGATGGGATGGGAGAAGAGGGAAAAGCAGGGAGAGAAGCAGAATGAGAAGGAAGAGAAGAAAGAAGAAGAAGAAGGAAGAGGAAGGAGAAGGAGGAGAAGGAGAAGGAGAAGGAGAAGGAGAAGGAGAAGGAGAAGGAGAAGGAGAAGGAGAAGAAGGAGGAGAAGGAGAAGGAGGAGAAGGAGGAGAAGGAGGAGAAGGAGGTTTTCTTCCTTCGGGGTGTTTTTTCTTGACAGATTTGCAGAGAGCAAAGGCAGGTGCCCAGGGCCAGGGCGCTGTTATTGGGGTGACATTTGCAGAAGAATTCTGCAATTTTTCCGCCATTCATGTTCCCCGCTCACCACACTGACTAATACTCGTATAGGAAATAACAAGCGGTGAAAGCAGCTCCTCCACTTCTCTCGAACACAACCTTCATGCCTCACAATTTTGGAAAGTGTCAGGGGAAAATTAATAATTGGGGTGAAGGATGTGATTCTAATGATGATTTCATTATTTTCCAGACTTTCAGAAATGAGCTGCAGGGCTGGGGCTTGTTCACCTCTCACTTTCAAACATGGCCCTGGCAGGCGAGTGGGCTGGGGGAGCAACCCCTAATTTCATAGAATCATAGAATCATTAAAATTGGAAAGATCTCTAAGATCATCAAGTCAAACCATTAACTTAACATTACTGTAATGGTCAAATTAGGATGGCCAAGAAGACGGTTCTGAACTGGGACAGACAGGACTCACCTTGGGTGGGTGGCTCAATCCAGCCTGTCCTGGGTCTTTTTTTCCAGTCTCCTCCTGGCATTGCAGCATCATTCCTTTCTCATGAGCTGCTGGCCCTGCTTAGGCTGCAGAGCAAGGCTGGGAACTGTGCCCACCTTGTAACCTCTCCATGCTACCTGGCCAGAGGCCACTGTGCTGCCTGGATGGGTGGCAAAGGGACTGCTCTCCACAAAATGCAAGGGTGCAAGTGGGTTTTGAGGTGGACATCACCTCTTCTTTCACAATTTCCTGCATTCCAACTCAGAAAACCCTAACTAAACTAAACTGAACTGAACTTCAGGAAATATGGAAGCTCATAGCAAGGAGGCTTTCTACCTTGAGGCTTTGCGTCTCCAAATACTGACACCAGGCGTATGGGCCAGGTGGGGGAAGGCTTGTTTGGCTCTTGCCACATGTTTTGATTTCTAAAGGCAGAAGATGTGATGGGTATCACTGCCAAAATCACGACTTTTCAAGTCAGGGATCAGCAGGAAAAACTGGCTCATCTTCCCCGCCCCATGCGGCAGCAGCAGAGGGCTCTGATTAAAATCATAGCATGAATTGCTCAAACTTTCCAATGCACGCTTGAAATAGGTGTAAACCAGTACCTGAGGAGGGGAGGCTGCCACATCTACAAGAAACCAACAATGGCTAGATGCCCTTTTTTCTGAGAAAAAAAAATAAAAGCGATGAAAAGAATAAAAGAAAAGATCAATCTCGCTGTTAGGAAGCCGCTGAGGAGGAAAGCGAGGTGAGCAGTGGTGCTGTGCCTTGGCCCAGCATGTGCCCCAGGTATCAGCATCTCAGAGGAGCCCAGCCCCAGGCCCACAGCAGCCACCAGGCTTCAGGAAAGCTTTGCACCCTGCTTGCACCCTGCCTGCACCCTGCCTGCACCCTGCCAGACCAACACAGCTCCTGCTGGCTCTTTCACCAGGTTCTCCAGCACCAAGGAAAACAGCCTGGCTCAAACCATTCTGCAGCACCCCATCGTGCTGGTAAATCCCCTCCAGCCCAATGAGGTGGATGGTACACCTTGGGGTTTGCTGAGGGGGCCACTTTCTGTGAGCTGGAATATAGTAAATTGCATGGGATGGTCCTTTGCTATTTGGCCACCAAAAGAGGAAAAAGAGGTCTAAAAACGAAGGAGAAAGAGAAGTGAGAAAACAGTTTGTTCTTTAAAACCAAGAGAGAGTAATTTCAGCAAGCACATCGTACCACTTCACAGGAGCACGAATGTCCTTTTTTTCCCCAACAAGAAGGTGTCCCAATGTGTCGCTGAGAGTCCCACTAACACAGCTGGGACCCAGAGGAGGCTCCGGTCTCCTGCAGCCATCGCTGTCAGGACACACAACTATCACCAGAGTCAAAGGGTAGAGGGTCAGACCCAATATGGCTTACAAGCATCTGGGATATTTAAGGAGCACTGAAAATTTGGAAGATGAAAAAAACGCGGTGATCGAACACCTCAGATGAGCTGACTAGAGTCCAAAGCTAAATGATCTTGAAGTCCAGGGAAAGCAAAGCTTCTAAATGAAATAGGGAACACAAGTTACCACAAAAAGATGTTCAGGAAGAGAAACCCACAGGTTCCAAAGATCCTTCCCCCAACAGTTTAACTGAATTCACATCTGTGGGTCTGACCCGAGTGGGAGGCAAATGGCTGGGGCAAGAAGAGGAAACGGTTAATAGTGTTTGCAGATAAACACAGAAAAGTGTTGAGGTCTTGCAGATACTTCTTAGAAATTAGGAAGGTCTCTGCAAATTATTTGCATGAGAAACAGCACCTGACCCTGTGGGGACAGGCGGCAGCCTGCGGGTGTGAGTAAGCAGTGAGTAAGCAGAGGGATGGAACAGAGGCACAAAACTGTTCCTTTAGCGAGCGGAAACCTGCAGGGCCTGGGCAGTGCATTGGTAACTGTGATGGGAAGGTGCCATATGAGTATGGCATGGGGCCACCATCAACTTCATCCTGGCAGTGAGGTGCTGCTCCTACTGGCAGGCAGAGCCCAGTGGTACTAAGGACTCTGGTGGTCCATCTCTAGCAAGTAGTGCTGCTAAAGTCTGTGGAAATTAGGAGCTGCTGCTGTTCAGGATCTCATCAACCCATCTGTGCTCAGAGCAGTTTGGGGCAGGATCTGGCACCAGTTGGGATTTGCCTGTGCATCCCAAGCAAAACTGCAGCAGCTGTACCCTCTGCCTCCTGGTGCAATCTCACACCTCCTGTACCCAAGGGCCACCTCCAGTCACCCCCAGCCCTGTCACAGGTGATGGCCCTCTCCAGCAACTCGATCCTGGCAGCAGCACGCTCTGCACCGGCACTGGCTGTGCCTTCACACTGTTTCCATTCGGAGCTGGGTGAAGCACACAGGGACCTTTCTCAGCCGCGTCACCCACTGCATGCAGGAAGGATCGTGGAGATCGCAGCATCGAGATAAACTGTGGGGTAAGCAGTGTCAGCTCTCCGGGAGGGGTTGCGTCACATGCAGCCTTCCTTGAGACAGACAGCAGCTGCAGGTAGGGAAAAGAGCAGAGGGGTATGACAGGGGAGGATATCGGGGAGCAAGAATTGTAGGCCTTTCTGGAGGATTTAAGAAGTTCCTGGAGGAAAGGAGCAAGGCTGGGAACTCCTCCCTGAGGGCTGGGATGCATGGCCCAGAGGCAGGAAGAGTGTACAAGGCCTGGCAGCAACATACAGGCAAAAATCGGGGGAACAGGCTTTGCAACAGCAGTGAGTCCAGGTTGTGTTCTCCTCCACCTACACCCACTGTCCCTCAGCAGCCAGTCTTTCCCAGCAAGGCTCCTGGGGCTGGGACACAACCACAGCCCCCGTCCAGCTCTGGCCAGGGTCTGGTAGACATGTCTCTGGGCACAGGAACCTCTCTGCCCTGCTGGCACCCACAGCTGCTCCAGCCCACTGAGTCCTGGGTGAGGATGCACACAGGGGCTGCAGCTGCTGGTTTGGGGCAGGATGGGAGCATTGGGGAAGCACCCAGAGAGGCCAGGCCATCTTACCTCACTCTCTCCCTATCAGACCTCCCAGCTCACCCCAAGCAGCAGCCTCATCAAGCATTTTATTTACAGAATCACACTCATCTAGGTTGGAAAAGACCTCTGAGATCATTGAGTCCAACCTATGACCGAACACCACAATGACAACTAGACCACAGCACTAAGTGCCACATCCAGTCTTTCTTTAAACACTTCCAGAGGCAGTGACTCCACCACCTCTCTGGGCAGACAACTCCAAATTTTAATCACCCTTTCTGTGAAGAAATTCCTCCTTATGTCCAACCTAAACCTCTCGTGGTGCAGCTTAAGCCTATGTCCTCTCATCCTGTCACTGGTTGCCTGAGAGAAGAGCCTGACCCCCACCTGGCTACAACCTCTTCTGAGGGAGCTGTATAAAGTGATAAGGTCACCTCTGAGACTCCTTTTCTCCAGGCAAAACACTCACAGCTCCCTCAGCCACTGCTCACAGGGTTTGTGCTCCATACCCTTCACCAGCTTCATTGCGCTTCTCTGCACACACTCCAGCACCACAGTGCCTTCCATAACAAAATTTTACCATTAATACTATTAAAATAGTTTAAAATCATCACAGTAGTTATTTATCATTTATCAATGACGTTATTGGGCGAATTTTTAATGGCAAAAATTAGTCAAAATAATTTTGAGAGTTTTGGGTCTGTTACGGGGTTTTTTTGGGTTTTTTGGGAGGGAGTGTTTTGTTTTGCGGGGGGTGTTGCTTTTTGTTGTTGTTGCTTGTTTGTTTTCTGCTTGTGGTTGTTGGGGTTTTTTTAACAAAGATTGGAAATACACCCCTGTGGGTGGATCCGCATCCCCCGATCCCGCTCCCCGCGGTGGCGCTGGCGCGGCGCTGACNTGGGCTGGAGGGGCTGTGGGGGTCTGCTGGGAATGGGGGAGCCCCGAGGGTTTGGGGGATGGGGGCACTGGACTCCTTGACCAACTTTGACGCACACTCGAGGGGGATGCTGCTGGAGGGGCAACTTCCGACAGGGCAGGTTTCACACCTTTTCATGGGTGTTTGGCTTTTGGCAGGGCTGGTTAAGTATCTCCGTCTTAGCGGTTTGGGTTTTTTTTTCCCACGTGGTTTTTGATTTGTCATTTTTTCTTTAATATGTGAAAGCTACATTTTCCCAGGTGGAGTTGTGTGTGTTTCTACACATTGTGTGAATTGTCGGGGCTTTCTGTTGCTGTTTTTTTTCCCCTGATAGATTTAAATCGTCCACAGTAAAAGAATGCATCCATGCAATACTGAAGGAGAAGCTGGCCAATGTACAGTACGACNGGCGGCGCGGGCGGGGCGGGGGCGGGCGGTGGGGGCGGCGGAAGCGGCGGGGGTTGTCCCGGTAACCCAACGCCGGGAAGGCTGCGGGGGCCGCGGCCATGGGCGAGCTGGGCCCGGACGATGGGGCCGGCAACACCTACAGCCTTCGGCCCGGCCTCCAGCACCGGTGAGTCGAGGCGGGGCGNGTTTTTTTTCCCACGTGGTTTTTGATTTGTCATTTTTTCTTTAATATGTGAAAGCTACATTTTCCCAGGTGGAGTTGTGTGTGTTTCTACACATTGTGTGAATTGTCGGGGCTTTCTGTTGCTGTTTTTTTTCCCCTGATAGATTTAAATCGTCCACAGTAAAAGAATGCATCCATGCAATACTGAAGGAGAAGCTGGCCAATGTACAGTACGACCCAGCAGAAATGCCCGAGCTTACAAAGTCGTTATCAGAGACAATAAAAGACAGACTGAAAGGTAAGGAGGTCTGCTGGGGAAGTAATTTCTTTTCTTACCGAGTCCTCTCCCTTTTGACAAAATCTCTCTTTCCTCCTTTATTCTTGAAACCTTCCCTGTTGACTGAATCGAGTCTACTGCTATGAAACAATCTGTCTGATATATATGTTCCTCACCTGTGGAACTGAAGATCCAATTCAAGCAGACAAGGTCTATTTTGGTGTAGTTTGGCTGGTGTGGGATGTCAGGAAGGGCTGCAGCAGTGACGAAGTGGCATTAGAGAGAAGAAAGAGGTGATGCTTCATTGCTTCTTGTTTCCATAAACAGAACCATTCCTGCTTTTTTTTCTGCTGTGAGTTAGATCAGAGTTGGGTCAGAGTGGAATAGCAGGGAGATCAGAATAGGGCTCAGGGGGCGCGCAGGAAAGAGGGAGAGAGGAGCAGTCAGACAAAAGAGGGGTGTGACTACAGCCTTACAGCACTGCAAGAAGGTTGTGGTGCTGCTACACAGGATGCCCTCCAACCTTTTTGAGTTCAAGAAGAAAACTGCAAGCTCCAGCAGGTGTTTCCTGAGTTCTGTGCTGGGACAAGTACATGGATGTGTGTACTGGCACAGCCACTTGTTTTTTGCTTTCCTCCTGGCGACAGGCTGGTGCTCCATCTGCTGGGCTGGCCTGATGCAGTGCAGTGGCATGGCCGGACTGTCGCACTCGGCAGGTGCCGTAGATTGATGCTTCTCCCAAACTTGCACATCTGCTTTAAAGCCAGCAGCAGCTGTAGGCCCAGCACGTGTTGATGGCAAGCTCATATGCACAGGGCTTGGCTGCAGTAAAGTGTAAACACAGTTGCAGCAGCCTGAAGCAAGGCTGACCCGGTGTGGCCGCTGTATCAGCTGGTATCTCTGATAAGCATTGACATGGTGGATGTTGTAACAGACCCGGCCTGTTGTGTTCAATCCTCCAGTGGAAACAATGTGCCAGAGTCTTCCCGGGACACTGCATTTTTGAAGAAAGGCATTAGGATCCGTATTTGGTTTTAAACATGCTTGTTCTGATTTGGCTTCTAGAACATTGCCATGGCCTGATTGGATCTGGTCTGTGCCCTGGAGGTGTTTCTTTGCTATCATAAAACAATTGCATATCTCTGCAGACACATAACACACACCCACATATGCTTTTATGGGGCCTTTTTTCCACTCAGAAGCAAAGGAAACACCTATGTGGCAGAAGAATCTCTACAATACCTTTGCATCAGAACAGTTTTAAAATAAGACATTATTTTTCAATTTCCATTTTGTCCACAGCAGCCTTATTTACGTTCTTTCCACGTAGTCAACTCTTGTAAGTTGTCAAAGCAGAATGTTGACATATAGTGTGGCTGCTCAAGGGTGTCTTCTGCCTTAGATGCATCTTTTGATAGATGCCAACTACCCTTTAACTCTAGTGAAACCATGGTACTCTGTACTAGGAAAATGAAGCCACAACACAGTCTGTCCACTTGGTTTGTAGAGGACACTTGCTTTGTAGCCAGAAATCTTTAGCGTTCAGGGTCCTGTTTTGGGCTCGTATTTTCAACAAATTGTTGCTCTCACTATTATTTTTTTCTCTCTCTCCAGAGGAGGGATTTGACAGGTACAAAATGGTGGTGCAGGTTGTGATTGGAGAACAGAGAGGAGAAGGAGTGAAGTAAGTTTTCTAATTGTCTTTCTATCATGTTTGTTGGGTTTGGGTGTGTTTTTTTCCTTTGGAAGCTGCTTCCAGCTTCCCTAGGTACAAAGATCTCTCTGCAGATGATAAACTGCAAAGGACTTTCTTTTCTTTTTAAGTGGTACTTGAGGGCTTAGGTTGTGGCTGATTGAATTAGCCAGTGATGGGCTCTGTGGTGGTTCTTAGCAACCTGAAATGGTGAGAAGCATTTGTGAGGAGTGTTGCAGAAGCATTTTATTTTGTGTTCAGGATGAATTAGGGCACACCCCCCATCCATTCCCAAGGCCCTGCTGGAGCACAAGAGCCATGGTAACTCACTTCTGTCTAAAGCCAGATTTCCATAAGCACTTCATTTACATTTATCATCCCAGGTAGGCATTTTTCAGAAGTTTAAATATATATAATCCCCGTGCACTACTGTCATGGGAACCGAGCTTAGATTCCCATGTGGGTGCTGAACATTTGCAGTCAGCTCCAGGTGCCTGCAGTCAGACAAAAGAATTCCTCTTGGCTGCAGTAGTGGGTTGTAGCTTTCCATTACTATTGGGTAGGGAGAAGACAAAAAAGAACAGCCCACAAGGTTTATGGGCTTTATCTGCTGGGCTTATCTTTATTATCGTTCCTGGTACTCCAGCAGAAGATAAGTGCAGCAGAGCTGCCTCAGTGTTTTGGAGGTCAGAGAGAAACATTTGTACCTGCTGCTCGGGCTCTTGTCAGGAATGTCCAGCTGCAGGCAGACTGATCCAGAAGCACTGTACCAGGGTGAACAGTTCAGTGAGATGGTCAGACTGGAAATGTGAAGCCCAGCAACACAGGCTGACAGAGCAATTGGGGAAATTCTCTTGTTTGCAAGAGGCAGGAAGCAATACTGGCGAATGGTCACCAGCATCCTTAAGGCGAAATACTGGGTAACCAGGGTGTTCCAGAGGCAGAGTGGAATACTGTACAGCAAAAAACCAAAAAAAACAGGATAACCTTGAGGGCTAAGAGATGAAATTCAGCAATCTTAGAGCAGTGAGTCATATGTGTAGGGACTGGGAACAATATGGTGTGCCACAAGCAGGAATCCCATCAGCTGAGACTGACTGGGGCAGGCAGGGAGCGGGACATTTGGAGCATAGAAGGGGGAATGTCAGTGACATTAGACAAAGCAGCAGCGAAGTCTTGTCTATAATACCCTGTTACAGGCCAGTTGCTTGTCCTCAGGGTAAGGCTTGGACTGAAGCAGGTGTAGAAGTCCAGCAGGATGTTCAGGGAACAGAAGGTATAGATACAAAAGGACTACAAGAGCTTAGCTTATGGTCTAGTAACACAGTGTCTGCCAAGGAATACGATAGCTCCCTATAAATAAGTTGGGAGTATGTACCATCAGGGTGCAGAAGGTGAAGGACAAGGGCAAATAAGCTAAATCAGCCACCAATACACATAGGCCAGAAGTCAAAGATTCTTATGCACCACGCCAATGGGGTTCAAGCCCCACTGCACAGTGGAGGTGGCAGGGTTCATAGGTCATGAGCTTGAAGATGGAGCTTGAGCCACATACAGAGGGAATTACAGCATGTGGTATTCAGCAGTGGAGATTTAGGTTTGGGATTCAGGAGAACACTTCCCAATTCCTTTATCTTTAAAGGAAGCTCAGTTTGGTTTTTGAGGAAAGTATCTGTGATCACTTAGGTCCTCACACATGAACTGTGGGTAATGTCTCTGCTCTGGCTCCTTTGTTTAGCATGGCTGCGCGATGTTTCTGGGATGCTGACACTGACAGCTGTGCTCACGACGTGTTCATGAATGTAAGTACCAGCTGGATTCCCATGGGAAGTGTAAGGCTACTTGCTTTTGTATGAGAACCAGAGAGACCTTAAATATGGAGCAGAAAAAAACTCAACAAGTAGAAGGAAGGAGCCAAGACTATTGAAATAGTATGATTTATGTCTTCATTCACATAACATACTTAGATATAATATCCAACATAGTAAAACTTCTCTCCTGAGTAGGTCACACAGTACTGTACAGAAGTCATTATAGTCACACCATTTTACAAGTGGGGAGAGGAAGCATAGGAGACAAAGTCTTTTCTCTATGCTTTGCTGAACTGCAGTCATGGAGCGTGGCTGAAATCCAGGACTGAGCAGAAGTCGAGGTTTTACTTCATTATTTTTTTATTTTAAATTGACACCTAGACACCTGCGGGAGTGTGGATGGAGGAAAGTGAGACACTTCTGGCATTCAGATGCACTGACCTGAGTTAAAGTGAGGTGAACAAAAGACAGAAAGTTGCTATATATTACAAAGCAAGGTTATGCTCTGGTCTAAATGTTCCCTGAGGTTTTCCCATTCCACTGGGTTAGGAAAGAGCTTGCCTTGACTAACATGGAGTGTTTCTCTGTTTTCCCCAGGACAGCCTGTTTTGTGTGGTAGCTGCATTTGGGTGCTTCTACTATTGAAGGTGACAAATATTGCACAGAGGGACAGAGTTGGAGGAGAAAGCTTTGCTTTGGGGTATTTTTTGTTAAAGTGCACTAAAGCATCGTGTTCTTCCTTTAGTACCTAAGAAAATAACAGCTCTACAAAGCAAGTCCTACACCTGGTCTGCACACTACAACATTCCTTCTTCCTTGTGGATATCAATAGAGCTTTAAGCAAAATATTATTATGTCCTTTATTTAAATGGCTCTTTGTTTTTTATGTAGTATGTTGGTTTTGTCCTAAAAGTGTATTGTTTCTAAGACAAACTAAACTTTTGTCTTGAAAGGGTTCTGTTACTTTTATTTTTATGAAATTAATGAAATATTTATAAGAAAAGCATAATAAATCTATGTATTTAATATTTCTTATCCTGTGACATTTTCTTCCACTCTACAAGGTGCACTAGCCTGGATGGCTTATCTGCACTACTCAGATGAGCATTTTCTGAGGATTCTTTGTAAATTAACCCATAAAGGTGACCTCTTATTCTGGTTATCCA
Organism: Pachyramphus minor; assembly: GCA_013397135.1. Lineage (NCBI taxonomy): Eukaryota > Metazoa > Chordata > Aves > Passeriformes > Tyrannidae > Pachyramphus > Pachyramphus minor. Next base: position 442,499 of record VYXB01000792.1, on the reverse strand, counting down.
GATTTGTTTCTGTGACTCCTGTAACAATTGGGCTATGAGTCCCAACTATGTCACATGAGGTGGTATTAATTGATAGGAAGACAAGGTATTTAGGACATTAGGTCAGGCCAGCAGCCTGCACACCCCAAGACTGCCAAAACTCCTCCCTTGCTTAACTGCTCTTTGGTTTGGTGCACCCAGGGATATTGTGAATGATCATTGCTCCTTGCCCTCTTCAGCAGATACTGCAGTGCTTTCTCAATCTCTGCCTCACTGTTTTGGGATATAAGGGTGGGTGTTTACAATCAAATTTGTTAGAACTCCAGCATCGGAAAGGCTGTTAAAGGTCTGCGGAAGAGTGCTAAAGCTGCTCATCGCCCCTGAAGTTAGAGGACCAGGTTGGTTTCTGAGAGAGTGGGTGCCACCAGAGAGCATCTTGGATGCCCATCGGAAGGTGGGATCAGTTGTGCTGTGGTGACACCTGTTCTCTGTGTGCTGACCAAGCAAGCACAGCTGAACCATTCCAGTGACATGAAATGGCTTTTAGCATGCTGAAGTGGGGTGAGGTGAACCCTGAATCCCACCCTCACCAACTGTTGGAGCAGAACACACTCTCCCCATGCAGCTCTTGGAAGTCGGGGAAATAAAAAATTACATTGCATCTTCTAAAATCCCTCTTTGGGCTACAGTGCCAGACACAGCACACTGCTGGGTCTCTATTACATTTGTATTAAAGTGGCTTCCTCTCCTTTTCCTCCGATGGGAGATGGAGTGTGACTTCCCTGATTGCTTTGCTGCTGCCTGTGGCTGTCACCCAGAGGAATCTGCCCAGAGGTGTGACAGCACTGCTTAGTTTGTGCACACCCAGGAGTGTGAGTTTTGGGGACCAGCAAAATGTCCCCCACAGCAACACTTTCCAGGAGATGGTATATATGACCTCAGACTTGTTTGGATGCTTTTAACAAGTCATGGCTATTAAATCACGATTTTTCACCTTGCACTTGCTCCGTTTTGGAGGGTTTTAATGGCTGCTTCACAAAGGTGTTGTACAGAGCAGGTAAGCAGGTTTGCGTCCGTGATCGTTGAACCTCACCACCCTTGGCTGTGGCACGGGACGGGAATGCTGTATTTTCCCCGGAGAAAGAGCAAGCTGCTGCTGAAGCACTGCACACTGGTGTCCTGCACCACCGGGACGGGCAGGAGGACCCCAGCTGTGTGGCCATGCAGGGCTGCCCTGAAGTCACCATGGGCAGCCAGGGCAGTGCTAAAGATGCTTGGCTCCCTCCATCCAGCATCCCTGGAATTTACACTGGACAGACTGAGGGGAGACCTCATCACCGTCTTACACCTTCCTTGTGAGGGGAAGGGAAGGAGTAGCACAGATCTCTTCTCTGTGGTGACCAGTGACAGGACCCGAGGGAATGGCATGAATGGCGTGAAGAGTGGGGAGCTTTAGGTTGGATAGTAGGAAAGGTTCTTTGCCCAGAGGATGGTCGGGCAGTGGAACAGGCTCCCCAGGGCAGTGTCACAGCACCAAGCCTGCCAGAGTTCATGAAGCGTTTGGACAAGGCTCTCAGGCACATGACGCGATTCTTGGAGCTGCCCTGTGCACGGCCAGGAGACGGACTTGGCTGATCTTGTGGCCCCCTTCCAGCTCAGGATATTCTGTGACACGGAGGGCCGTCTCGAGCCGGAACGGAGGTTCCAAGGCGCAGTTTCCCGGGACGCGGCTTTCCGGCTTTGGGCCAGTCGCTTCCCGTCGTTCCGGGGCCGACGCTCCGCCCGCGCCCCGTTGGCGTCGGCGGGAGCGGGGCGGGGCCGGACCGGCCGGGCTGGGCTGGGCTGGGCTGGGCGCTGGAGCAGCGGCGGAGCGCGGGTAAGGGGGAGTCCGGCGGGAGCGAGGCTGGCGCTGAGGGGACTGTGTGGGGCTGTGGGGACAGGGACAGAGCGGTGCCTGTCACGGGGGCGCGGGTTTGCGTTGGCGGCACATGAGGGCACCTTTGCGGAGCCGCTCAGGGATCCCTCCCCGGACCGCTCTCCCCGCGGGGTGGCCGTGGCACAGGTGGGAGGTGCTGGCCGGCCGGGACGTGGGGCACTGGCTTTGGGCAAGAGGGCAGTGTCTGCTGGGGTGGTCGCAATGCCAAGCTTCGTAGGGGCTTGGACAGGGGCTGGGGCTCGGGCGTGATCCCCGGGACTGCTCCTCGGGGATGGTTGAGAGAAGACAGCAGCAGACGCTGTGGGAAACTTTTGGAGTACACTCGCAGGGTTTGGAGCAGGGGGGCTTTGGGGAACGTGCCCCGACCTAGAGGACACAGTCACGGCCTAGAGAGGACAATGAGGAGGTGGCCCTGGCTGCGGCGAAGGAAGATGTGACCCAGCTGCTGTGCAGACACACGTCCTCTCTAACCCGCTTTTGGTGTCCACCAAAGCCCTGGCTGCGCTCATTAACGGGTTTGTGCTTAGACTTTAAAGCCCTCAGGAATTCTGAGAGCTGCGATGCTCCTCGATAGCCCTCGCTGTCTGTGGAGGGAGGTGCAGGATGCTGCAGGTGGCCTTCCCTGTGTCCCCACCCCGTGCTGCTGCAGCACCTGGACCCTGGTGGGCAGCTGGCAAGGGCTGGGGAGGTCAAGAACAAGTACTGCTGGGTTTCCATCTGCAGGACTCCTGGGCCTAAGGACAGCCGTGGTATTTGCTTTTGAAATTCAGATGACAAGTACCCATGCTTTATTTCCTGAAGGAATTTGCTGTATATACATAATTATTAAGATTCATGACTTAGAAGTTTCTCGCTCCAAGATCTAACTGGGATGTAACTGTCTTGAAATCGCTGTGTAAAGAGCCACAAATAGTAACTGTTGCAGCAAGGAATTAGTATTGATGTGTAAAACTACAAAAGGAAGTTTAGACGTAACGCCTCTAAAAGCTCTGTGTTAAGTCCTAAATACAAAACACAGTGGAGAAGCTGGGACAGAATGACCACCCATTCTTGTACTTTATTGTCACAGGGCAGGCTCCAGATCTCTGATACTATGCATAAACCCTACTTCTTCTGCTTCACTACCCACAGCAGAGACTGGTGCATTACGGGACACTCAGTGCCTTGGGGTTGTGGTATATCCAGAAGGGCTCTGAATTTATGTGTGTATTAGTTCACAGCACTGCCAACGTGATCATGCCGCGCTCTTTTCTGTTGTGGTGGTGTTATGGAGAATTGTCTTAAGCCACTGGGGACTCGGTTGGTGAGAAGCAGCATCTTTTTATCGACTGCAGGACACAGGTACCAGAGCTTGTTCATTCTCAGGCTCTGCTGGAGAAAATGCTGTCAGCCTGCCTAGATTAGTAGCAGAGGTAAGGCCTGGGAGGTTGTTCTAGCTGGTGTAGCAAAGGTCTGGATGCTGTTGGACCAATGCATAGCACTGGCTGAACTGGAATCCCTTTTATACGTGCATGTGTCTGTGAATATGCTGCAGGATAGCTGCTGTTGTTTATCCAGAGAATCTGAAGCAGACTTTGTTTTATGTGTAGACAGGACTCTGCCAGATCCTGCAGTAACCTTTACAAGGTTCTCAAGGACTTAGACCACGAAGATAGAGCAGATGCTGACTGTGGGAAGCATCACAGTGTCTCTGGAGGTGAACGGACTGGGTCACAGCCAGCAGCACTGTTTCTAGGCAGATGCTCTGAGTCTGGAGATTGGGACAGAGGTGGGCATGGCAAGCCTGGGCGGGGCGTCAAGTTGCCTTGGAGATTGGGCAAGATTTTTACACACTGATTGAAAAGAGATCCATGATGAGTCTTTTGCCATTAACCTCTTCCAAGTCATTCTGTCTACAACAGATCTCTACAGCGATACATGCCAGTAAGGTTACTTGTAAACTAGGCGTTGGAGGCAGGGAGGAACAGGGGGAAAAGGATTCTCTTTGGCCCATGACTAAGGAATGTGGATGAATACAGGGACTCCTTGGTACTTTATAGCCTGGCAAGGATATTATCTGAAGTGACAGGACTTCTTCTTTTTCCCTGAGTCTCCCACTTACATGCTGTCCATGTGTCAAGGCAATTCTCTGCAGACAGCTGGCAGAGTGCAAAGTTTAGTAGTATTGCCTGCAGATGAGTCAGCAGAAGAGAAATAGCTGGTTCCTGTAAAGTGCAATGATCTTGTAGGCAAAGCAGCGCATGACAGTCACATCTGACTGTGCCAACGCCTCCCAGGTTCAGAGGGACAATGATAGTGCAGCCTTGGAGCAGGCAGTGCCACCCAGGGAGCTGTGGGTGTCCCAGGGCCTCACTGGTCCTGCTGGCAGTCTTGTGCTCGAGTCCCGGGTAGGAATAACAGCAGCCTTGGACTGGAGCGTTTATCCAGCTGTTGCAGTCAGCTCTTGTTTTGCACAGGCTTTCAGTTTAAGTAGCAGGATTTATTTTGCTATGGCATGTAAATCTGCAAGTGAAAAGCAAAAGAAGTGGCAGAAGAAATCCTGCTGCTGATGTAAGCTTTCAGATAATATTTTTCAAGTTCTTTGAGACATCAAAAGACCATGCAGATGGGCCAGGTACTTGTGCCATCAGTATGCTCAGGGTGCAGAAAGATCTGATCTGCTTCTCTGGTGTAGTGTGGGCAGGAGTTCTCTGACACCACCAGGGTTAAAAAACATCAGTACTGTCCATGAAGATGCAGTGAAATAAGGCTTTGGCTAAGCAAGAATATTTGCCATGGCTATTCCGACCTTTTACACCTGCCAGAGCTATTAACTTTGATGTTGTGGTTAAATTCCAGCTCTGACGATGGTGTAGTTAATTCAATAATTAACACTAATTATATTTATTTATTTATAAATAATTACAATAATAATAACAATAATTGTAATTAACAATAAGGGAGAAGTTCGATGCTTGTCCTTTTTCCCTCCCAGAAGTGGCTGCATTTTGGTGGGATTCAGTGGGAGAGTGACTCTTCTGTCTGGCAGTCGACTGTTCGCAGAGCCCCTACAGGTCTCTCTCTCTCAGTAAGCCAGCTGGTAGGTGATGCAAGGCCCTTCTTTGGTATGGGATATGCACCAAAGAAGTAAGTTTAAGAAGCAAAACCCTTAGTGTTTTGTAAAGTGGTGCAGAGACTGTGATTTGCCCCAAATGAGACACTTCCAACCTTGCTCCTTGCAAGCAGTTTCTCGTATTCAGCCATGGACTCGCTAATGCAGGAGGTGACGCCTTAAAATAGAACAATGTTAATATTTTACAGCAGAGCTCTTTCTTCTCGTTATGCTTGGTTTCTATCTTGGAGTGTTCAGAATGAGCTTTGAGAGTTATCTTGTCTTTCCTCTTCCCCATCTGCTGCAAATGTAATTAATTTTAGAACAGGCAGTGTTTTATGCATTTGGGGGAGCAAAGCTGTGTCCTCATGTGTTAAGCTCAGCTACAGATGCTGGATCCCATTGTTAGTAATTGTTTAGGATGCTATTTTCATCCCTTGGGTCAAAATGAAATGTTCTAAGATCAGTAGCTTTATCGCAGTAAGGTGTGTTGTGTTTTTGGAAATGTGTTCCTGGTTTTTAATGAAGACAAGTTTGGTGTTGGGAGGACTTCCCAGAAACGCACTAGCCACCACCTAGAGATTTTAAAGTTCCAAAGAGTGGTAAAATTATTGTTTAATTTCTGCATTAGTTTGAGTATTAACAGAGCTACATCACTCAGGTGCCCAGCCCAGCTGTCCAGACATTGCAGAGTCTTCTTCAGCAACATCTAACTTGTAAGATCAGAGCAGATAGAGCACATTTATCCCATCCTTGAAGCAGGTTTCTCGCTCAGTATATCAGGTAGAGCTGCTGCTGCTTTGTGGCTGGTACTGTCTCACCACTGCTGCTTATTTAAGGCAAAGCCGATAATAGAATATCTGAGGTTGGAATCCATTCGCTTATGTTACTGTTTGCCATCATTTGACTACGAATACCCTGAGAGTTGGAAAAGGTAAGGTGGAGGAGAGCGGGTGGTTGGGTATGGGAGGGGCTGGAAGAAGCTGTTGGAGTTTTCTCCCGCGCAGGGACAGTGCTGCTGTGCATCAACCTAAAGTACAGTGTTGCCCTGTGCTGTAACTTGCAGTCTTTGTCTGGCTGTAAGCTCTGCACCCAACAGGAAGGTGATGGTGATAATTCAGCAAAGAAGTTGGTTGCTGTGGTGGGCTGACGTGGGAAGAGCTTCAGCTGGTTGTGTGTAGTGACTGCTGTGTCCGTACTTCAGCACCAAAACCTCTGCCAGCACTTTGAATGTTTTGCTGGGCAGTGGTTCAGAATGTCCACGTTCGGCATGTGAGCAAGCTGTTTAATTCTCTCCGAAGGGAAGGGAAGGAAAGGGAGTGGTCAGAGACCAACAGGGGACTTGAAGCACAGTGAAATTATTTTGACCAAATAACAAGAAAAGCTGCTGCTGTTCCCCACCCCTGTTTCCATGGGGTTACTTGAGCCAGGGACAGATGTTCGCTGCTTTTTGCGAACTGAATGGTTTCTGCTGGGACCATGGCGGTGAAGTAAATGACTGATACAGTGTGCTTGCAAGGTGACACCTTGCAAAATCTAAGAATGACTTTTGCCATACCTTGTGTTTTCACAGAGGCACTTTGGAATCTGCTGGTTTTATAGCACCAATCTTGCTTGAAAGTTAAATGTTTAGTTAAGTGTTTGAAGACTTGAAGCCAGGGTTGCAAACTCGTTTTGCCTGAGGTTGCTTTTGCATCCTCACAGATGTTTGTTGTTAGGAAATGGTAAATTAATTACTGGAATCAGGGAAACTTGGCAAGCTTGACTCACAGCCATTATGGAGTGAGTGCTGGATGGGTCCTTGTGCCTGCTCTTCACTGTCACTTTTATCTTCTTCACAGTATTTTCTTGGCTCCCCACACACCTAAGATTCTCTTTTCCTGTTCTTAGTGTATTGTGTCAGGTCTAGCAGGGCAGCCAGGGATGCTTAGATGCATGTAGCCCCAGCCCAGTTCAGCTGTGTTTGGCTCTAACCCTGTCCCTAAGGTGTTGTCTTGCTGATGCTCAGTGGGGAGAGCGGGATGTTCATGTGTTGTTTAACTGTGTTGGACTCCTTACTTTGGAATATTCCTTAACCTGGAGTCATTTGTGCTTGAGTAAGTCCAGTCACTAAATCTGTTTCTTAATGGTTCTTCCACAAAGCACGCCTTTCTTAGCTACCAGCAGCAGAGCTTTGCCAGTGGCCCGTAGTGAGGACAGTCTCACTCTCAGCTCATCCCAAGCAGGAACATTCAGCAAAGCCCCTCTGCTGAGGAAAAGGGTGGTATTCAGAGGGGCATCTGCCCTTTCTCATACCTTGCACTTGCCCCACCTAGCACATTCCAGCACACCCATTGCACGTGGGTGGGGAGAAGTTTTAAATTCCACACTGCTCTTGTTATTAGGGGGTTGAGGCATGCACGTAAGGATCATTCCTTGGTGGAGGGGTCATGCTGCTCTCAGGAACAGCGGGCCAGAAGTGCCATTTGCCGCACTGGAGAGGTGCACACTTCAAGTGAGCAAGAGACATAATGCTGATCTTAAGTTTTTCCAAATCTGCCACCCATTTCTAAATCCTGTAGCAGCTGAAAAGGGAATAGTTGCTGCCATGCCTTCCTATAAACCCATAGTTTTGCTTCAGCTGTGTGAAGCTGGGCTTTCTAATGCTCCAGGGCCCGTTTGGAATGGTATGGTGACTCCAGCTCAAAAGCACATATAACTTACTTCCACATAGCTGTCACAGTTTCTATCCCAAATTGGTGGTTTCTCTGTCTGTCTGTTCATGACAGAAGCAGTTCAGCTGTACCACCACCAATGACAACCTGGTACATAAAGTGCCAGAAGTCAGTGTGCCCTAATGTGGTGTCAGCAGCTGCTTCAGCATCTGCTGAGTCACCACTGCGGTGGGGACAGGGGACAAGAGGGGAGCATGGTGGCAGCCATCTCAAGGTGAGCTGTCCCCACTGGGGAGCTGCAGCTTGGTCTTACACAAACAACAAAGCAAACAGCAAGCCAGCTAGTCATTTAAATTCTGACCCCTTCCCTCACCCTTATCCTTCTGCTTAGGCCTGCTCCTTCTTCTCTTGAGGTTTCTACAGGGATGCAGCACACCCAGCCAGCTGTCTTGGGAGGCATAAAGGGTAAAGAGTCCAAATGACAGCTGGGGGAGGGCTGAATGTCGACTAGGCGTGCCATAATCCTTAGGTTGCTTTTCAGATGTGAGAGAAATATAATTAGCCTTGTAGTAATGATTTATAATTTGTATTGCAACTCTTGTTTCAGTTTCTCTCCAGCCAGCTGACTGCTGCACGCTTCTCTCTGCAGAACAGCTCTGAGTTGCATTAAATGATTCAGTATTCCCACCAGGCACTGTTTGTCAAGCCTTGGCAGCTGATGCCAAATACAACTGGCTAAGCCCCTTGTGAGGTGGCTGTGTCTTTGCACTGACCTTCTGTACACTGTGCCTGCTGTTGACTGAATCTGCTTTGGAAGAACTGACAAATATCTCTCTTTTCTTTCTTTTTTTTTTTTTTCTTTTTTTTTTTGGTTTGGTTTTTTTGCCCCTCCTTCATTTTGTTTCAGTTCTTACTGGACGTGCTTGGCAAGATGGAGCCGCCGACCTCCTCCAGGCTGAATTCCCGAAAGAGAAGAAAAGATGGATCTGGCCCTAATGGGGCAACAGAGCTGGATGGAATCCCTCCAAAAATGTCCCGACGCTCACTCGTAAGTAAGCAGAGATATGAATTTTAGGACCATGTGAGATTAGAACGTGGAGCTGTGGTGGTTTGTCTCTGGACACAGAAAACAAGGGGGGGCAGAGGAGAATAAGCACATGACAGTAGCTATCCTTCTTGCAAATCCAGTTTGAAATCTTCCTTTGTTCATACTAATAACATACTTACAACGTGGGCTTAAATTAGGTCTGAGGCAATCGCTAAGCTGCTTTTGTGGTGTGTCCGGCTTGTCACTTAAGCTGAAGTAGAACAGGCATGCATACAGATATCCATGGAGTCACTTCTGAGAGGTGTGTTTTGAGTGACCCAGTGGGAGGGAGAAGTACTCCAAACAAGCCCGTGGAACTGCAGGAGGGTCTGAAGTCTGTAAGCACCCACAGAAGTAATCTGTTGAATCCATGCTCTGAAGCACTGTTTGAAGATCACTGTTTGATTCTCTTGGTCTGGAGAAAGATTGCATTTATGCTCCTGGTACTTCAGGATTGTTCAGGAGCAATAAAAATAAAAGCACAAACAATTGAAAGGATTTCCCCTAGATCAACCTTGGGACAGCTTTAGCTCTTCTGAAGGGGGTCTGGGCCTGTTAATGCCAATGTAAAGGGCTGACTCTAACTTGTCTTTACCACAGTATTCTGACAATGGACTTTTTACATTTCTCCTCTGCCCTATTCCTGGAGCTGCCCCTGCATCACGTGCTCTGCTTGTTCTTTCCTTATCTCTGTCAAAAGCCAGCTGCCATCCCTGCCACGTTGCACTGGGGTCATAGTCCTTGGCAAAATAGGGTGATATGTTGCAGCTTTCTTCCTCAATGGCAACATTTTGCTCTTCAGGACCTTCAGCCCTGTCCCACAGCATTGGTGGTATTGAAGTAAGAGCACTGCCAGCAGTGAGAACTGGGGAGGCAAGCACTGGGAGTGGAGGCTTGAGCTGTTGTGTGACTTATCCCACAGAGCTTTTATATCCTTGACTGTTGTCAAACCCACCCTGTCGCTCTTAAAGACCCCATGTCTTTTCAGCAAGGAAAGATAAATGTGCAGGTTATTGTTCCATGGGAGTCACTTGCTCTTCAAGTTGGTGTCTGCCCTGTATCAGAAATAAAGCAACTGTCTACAAATAGCACAAGACAAGTGATATCTAGCCACTTTCTAAGCTTCCTGCCTGTTTTTTAGCCACAGGGCAAACACAGATCTCCTGATGAAAGATTTCTTTTTCTTCCATATGCAAAAGTTTTATTTATTATAGCAAGAGTAATAGTGTTGCCTAACTGTGAGATTACCTTGAAGGTTTTACCACTCCCAACTAAGCAGCTGGCTGGCAGAATGTTCCCCTGAAGCAGCAGGGCTCAGCAGCAGATGGTGGTAACAAACCTGCTGACACATAAGCCTGTTGGACTGTGCACACCACATTAGGTTCTGACCCTCCCAGGCCCTGCAGGGGAAGGGCAAGTCACTGGCAGGACCTTTTAAGAACATTTCTCTGTGTTCCTCTGATAGTTTTGATAGGGCTTTTTTTATGCCTTTTTTTTTTTATGCTTTTATGCCTAGCTTCATATCAGATGTGTGCCAACCAAACTATAAAGAATCCGGTTATATTCACAAGTCCCAGATACAATGGCAGTGAAGAAAGGAGAGGCCTGCTGGCCTTACCTGATAGTAAGGATCCTGGCAGAGGAGGTGGTGTGTGAAACACGGAGCCTCAGTAAGTTAAAGGAGATGCTCAGCACTATCAGTTTGCTTGAATGGAGTGGTCAGTGGTTGTTTTCCTGTGCTCTTCTCTATAAGCACTCTAATGAGGAATGACATTAGCAATAATAGCAGCGGTTTTTCTGGTTGCAGTGGTGCTGGGCACCGTGGCAGGATTCTGCAGGGGGACAGGAAGCCAGAGAGGAAACTGCTGATAAGACTTCTGCAGCTTGTAGGTGTTATTGATCTGTAAGCTTGTTTCCTAGTGTGACTGTCCATTGCTGCCCCACGACTTCCAGCTAGAAGGAAATTGAGCTGTTGTTTTGTTATGAGGAGGGCTGATGTTTTGTTTCCATTCAGAGCCAACCAGAAATGATACCTGGACTTCAGCTGTTGGTTAAAGGTACTGCTGTGGTCTAGCTAGCAAGTTAGAGGAGTTTTCTTGAAGCAGCTGGAGTATTCTGCCACAGATTGAGGTCAATCTCTCACTGTGTATGGCTCAGAAATGGTGAATGTGATATAATATGACAGTACACACATTAGTGCTGCTGTTGGTATTGCTCTTCTGCTTGCTCATATGCTCAAATCAAGGAGCTGTTAGAATATGTATGTCGTGGCACAAGCACTCAGGCACAGCAGAACGATGGTCTTGCCAGAGTGGGCATAGCTGAAGCTGTGACAGTGAGGTTTGAAACTTGGCTTGTGCTACTCTGAAGTGCTGTGTGTCCAAAGTTTGGGTTTAGCAGCTGCAGATCTGAGCCTCTGGTTTTCTTGGGTCCAATATAACTGCTGTCATCCAAACTCTACGTTGCTTTCTCTCTTACTCCCTAAACTCAGGCTCATCACCCTGCAGGGCTGTTTTGAGGTTTTACACTAACTAGTCTTTTAGTACACGTATCTGAACTGTGCAGAGATGCAGTGAGTCACTCAGTGACTAGGACACTGCAGTGTCCACAGCTGCTTTGAACTGCCTTCACCTTTGCGTTCTCACAGTGAAACTTCCCTGGCTGTTTAGGGACTGAGGGAACCGGCTCCGTTTTCAGATGAAGTGGAAATCGACTACAGCAAGCCATACATCAGAGTAACCTATGAAGAAGCGATGAGAGGGACCCCTTGTAAGTAAAAAAACAGACTGGAAGAAGGTTGTGTGAATGTTGGGGGTTTGGGGATGGGTGTGATTGTGATATCTCTGAGACCGAAACAACCTTGTGTGTTGGACCAGGTTTGCAGCCAATGACTTAGTTAATGCTTTGGTGATTAGATAACTGTTCCCATGTGAAATTGGGCCTGTCAGTACAACTGAAATTCAAGCTTGTATGTGTGAGGAACTGTACCTTCACCAGTAAGAGTATTTGAAGCAAAACGGTATTTGTTTTAACTATTCCTGTGCCACTGACAGCTATAGAGTAATATCAGAGCTGAATATTTTCTGTACTACTTTGTCTGCAGTAGCTTGAAGTTAAGCACTTTAAAAGTCATCTTTTCGGAAACTTTAGACCTTTTTGTGAAAAAAAATACGTATCTGAATGTCCCATTCTAGCCTGGATTTGAATTAAAGTCAGTGTCATTAAACACAGTTGGCCAGCCTTACAACAGCAATGTGGCAGAAACACTGTTCTCTTTGCAAGTCCAAAGCAGAGGCAGGACTGACTCCTGAAGGATAACTGCCCTCTACTGCCAAACAGAGTGTGCAGATGGTGCTGTCTTATTTAGCCTCTGTTGTAGCTACAGAGACAATAAAAATGCTGCCCTTCTATCTACCTGACTGCTGCTGACAGATGAGCCAGCTCAGATTGAGACCTGGCAGTGGTTTCCCACCAGAGGTTCTGGAAATCCAGTGTATTTCACAGTCCACATTCATTTCCCAGCTGCAAGTCTCCAGCACCTGCACAAAGGTCTCTTGATTTCAACAGTGGTAGGTTTTCTGCCTGCTAGGACTAAAATACACTTCATGCTTCCTTGTTGCTGTTTATGGCTGTGCTCAGGAACCGTAGCTGCTGCAGGTACAGAAGAAAGGGAAGGATGTCCCAGCCAGTTTCCAGAATGTGATTGCACCTTCATAAAGGCCTTCCAGGACCAGCCCTCTTTTGGCATACAGAAAGCTTTTGCAGTCACATATCTCCAGATCCTTGACTCTTCAAAGCCTCCTGGCATCTTCAGACTGAGGTTGCAGAGTGGTTGCAAGAGGCTGTCCTCAAACTGACTCCTCTGCTTAGCTTGAACTTGACAACCATGACCTTTGCATCAACTCCTCTTCCTGCTGCCTCCCAGGCTCTGTCTCTGGGTACCTTCAGGGCCCTGCCTACAGCCCTGGAGTCTCAGCAGTCCTGCTAGGTCTTATCTCTACCCTGTCCTCACTGCAGCTTTGGTGTGCAAACGCTCACACCACTTCTCTGAGTCTGTCTGCCTGAACCAGGCTAGAGAGCAGCAGGCTGTTCCCAAGTGTGTCAGACACAAAGATTGTGTGGCTTTCTGTTACCAGCAGCAAGAGGACTGGAATCCTGTGCAGTCCCAAAACCAGAAGTCAAGGAGCCTCGGGCTGGACTATCTCACTTTACCTCTGTGCTTGACCTCAAAGAGCTGAGCTACAAGTTCCCATGGCAGAGGTAGCCTGAGGAAAGATTTGTTCCTCATTTATCTATGGATTTAGCTGCAAAAACCAGAAGTTCAGCAGAATTATGTGTGCTTTTCTTTGAGTAGTCCAGCTGGGATTTTGGATAGAGTCATTTGGTCTAGGGGAGCCAATGATACTGGTGGGGAATTAGAACAGTCCAGTCCCTCAACCAGACTGTAGCTGTGGCAGAAGGCTGCAGAGGGGGATTCTGCAAAGGTCTTGAGATGCCATCCTGGCAGGCAGGAGGAAGTCAGGCACCTATGAAACATTTGGGCCAATTCCCCTGTGGTAGTTCACTGCTGTGAAAAAAGTTAATTCTGCATTTGGATTTCCATAGAAAGGAAGTGTTCAGGATTTGCTTTTCCTTAGGTTTCCCTTTATCTTGTTAGGGTGATATATGGTAGGCTTTCAGTCTATCTTTGAATGTGATTGTATTTCAGCTCAGATGCACTTGTTTCCACATGGGAAGACAGAGACAGTCATTTCTCTTCACAAATCTGTCCTGGCTATGGCTCTGTGTTCTGTAACACCCCCAGGAGTTTAAGCAGCTCCTCAAATGCAGGCATGAGCAGCAGCTGCTTCTCCAGAAGACATCTTCACAACTGTCTCTCTGTCCTTTTGGCACAGTGGATCGCCCAGTCAGAGTTTATGCTGATGGAATATTTGACTTGTTTCACTCTGGACATGCCCGGGCCTTGATGCAAGCAAAGAACCTCTTCCCAAACACATACCTCATTGTTGGAGGTAAGGAGTGACCTTGTTGACTTTGGCTGTTGCAGGAGTACAGTTTACCTGCATCTGTGGTTGTGCATACAGGGCTTTTGTCTTTGTGGCCTCTGTGGCTCTCACTGCAGCTGGTTGTCCCAAATGTTGCTGGAGTGTTATTGCAATATTATGAGGGTTGGATATGTCTGGAGAAAGATTCCGTGCACCAGGTGAGCGCTTCCGGGAAAGATTTTTGATCACGCTGTTCTAATTTGACCCTTCTATTTTGTGACAGATACAGGTGAGTTGCACATCTGAGTATCAAAACATATTAGGGATTAATTGAGCATTTGACTCTTGAATAAGACAGCTGAAGAATGAGTAACAGTCCCTCTGTGACTGCTTGAGCTTTGTGTCAATTTGTATTGCTATGAACGTCACTCCCCAGCTCCAGCTCCCTGCTGGGGATTGCTTATGAGAATTGCTTAATGCCAAACAGATCCCTTTAGGAGCATGGAGATCAGAGTGATTTCTTGGGCATGTGCCTGGACACATGGAAGTCAGTGAGGCCCCATTTCTCCAAATAGAAGTTCACCGTTTTGGCTGTTAGGTCACAAGTCTTTAGATGATGCCAGAAATATCCTGCTGAGTGCTTGAGGGGATCTAACAGAGGCATTTTAGCCAGGCCTCCTTCAAGAATATAAGCGGAAAATGGATACTCTTCTTCTGGCTGCTGCAGTACACAGGCCTCTGTCCAGGCAGTGCCTCTGTGCCCCTCAGGCTGTGCGTGTTGTCTGTGGAGAGCTGACCCCTGGTCAGGCTGTGTAGTGATGCTAAAGTGTGAGAGCTGGGAATACCTTTAACTAGTTTTCTCAACTCCCACTAGCTTCCTGAAGCAAAATGAAGCCCTGATCCTGCAATAGAACAATCCTAACATCCTTGGGTGGTTTGTTTCCTTATCACAGTTTCCTCGCTGCTGAGGGCATTTTTATAGTGGTACATCTGCATTTTTTTGTGTGCACTACAGTAGTGTCTGGAAGGGGAAGGGAGGGAGGAGAGCTGAAACAGTTGTTCCAACTACAAAAAATACCCTGAGCTTAGAAATCTTAAAAGTGGAATGACGTCCCCATGTACATAAACATTGTAAAACAAGCAGGAAAATAATTTCAGGACAAACTATTAACATGTTAAAGTATCAAGGAGTATAACCACACTCTCTGCCTCTCAGAGACTGGTGAGGAGGTGGAAGGCAATGAGCTGCTCCCCTTGCACGAGGACTGAGACAAGAGGCCACAGCCCAAGAGAACATGAGCTCCAAGCTGGGAACAGTCTCACCCGCTCTTTATCATCTGTTTGTCTAGAACGTAAATACATCCAATACCAGTGAGACTGGTAATGCCCTGTTTACTTTTGAGTCTGATAATCAAATAAAACTCCCTCCTTGATACCTTGCATTGCAGATTATGAAGAGTTGTTAATTTACTCCCACACAGAACATAATAATTAATAATAATTAAGCTAACTTGAACTGTGAATTCACCTTGTGTTTTAATACAACTTTCCAAGAACTGGACTGTGTTATGGCGTTTTATGAAATTGGAAGTTTAGGCAGTGGGGTTTTTTGTGGACTTCAGATTCCAAGCCTGAGGCATCCATAGGCTTAAAAGCCCGGTAGGCTCCCAGGTGCTGTTTCATACAGGAGAGTTGTCTTCTGTGTTGGCTGGTTTTCTTGATAAGGGTTGTAAGCTCTAGAGACCCTGAAAGGCTTGGGGTGTGGGTCCCCAGCTTGGGCAGAAATTCCCCAAACAGCCTGCCCAGAATTGCTCAGGAGTTTAGTGCCCTGTACTAAATAGGGAGCCCTGTGCTCCCTATTTCTGGTGCTTTGTGGGTGGAAGAGCTGACTGCCAGTGCCAGCCTCTGCCAGCAGAGTTGTGTGCAAGGTCCTTTTACTGTAAAGCACTGAGGTAAGTGCCTCAGGCTCACTATTGTCTGCCTGTTTCTCCAGTCTGCAGTGATGAGCTGACCCATAACTTCAAGGGCTTCACGGTAATGAATGAGAATGAGCGCTACGATGCTGTGCAGCACTGTCGCTATGTGGATGAAGTGGTGAGAAACGCGCCGTGGACACTCACGCCCGAGTTCCTGGCAGAGCACAGGGTAATTTGTGATATCTGATCTGTTTGGAATTTTGATTAGCCTCTTGTCTGCTCACAGCAAGAATTCATCTTTGGCGGTGACCTCTGCCTGAGCAAGCTCTTTCTGTTGAAATTCCTTGAATACAGAAGGAACTGGCTTATGGGAATCGAGTGGGTTTCTTGGGAGACTAGAAGCATTTGCTGAGCTGGCAGGTAATGTTAAAATAAGGTAGAGATTGTGACGTGGTGAAGAAGCCTGAGAAGGTTCTTGCTGTTCCAGGAGAAGTTGGTGCCGGGTACAGATATGTGTGAAATGCAGTAGGGAGAGGATAACATGGGTTGGAAGGGATTTCTGGGGGGTGTCTGGTCCAACTCCCTGCTTACAGCAGGAGCAGCTTAGATTTTCATGAGTTTTCCTGCAGCAGGAGACTACGCAAGCTGCCTTGAGAGTCTTTTATCAGTTGGTGAGATAAAGTGAAAGGAATCTCTAACATCTGTTGAAGTGCTTTGAGGGGTGAAGGAGTCTCCAGGGGAGACTTGTTGTCATTAACAAACCATTTCTCTGTGGGGCTTAAAACAGCTGTGTCCTTATTCCCAGCCTTTCCTTGCCTCTCTGACATGCGCTTACAATTGATAGGCAATTGCCAGTGAGAACTGCTCAGTGTTGTTTTGTAAGAGGAAAGTGTCTTGCTGTTCTCTGTTGCACCCCTGCGTGGAGATGTTGAGCCAAAAATTAGCCAACCTTTGACAGAAGCAGGAGACCTGCACATTCAAGATAAAATGTTGACTTGCTTTCTTAATTTTCAGATCGACTTTGTTGCACACGATGACATCCCCTATTCCTCTGCTGGCAGTGATGATGTCTATAAGCATATAAAAGAGGCAGGTGGGTCTGAGTCAGATTCCCCAGGGCTTCCTGTCAAAGATCTGCTGTAGTTTCTCCTGTGCCTGTGTATGGGAGGAGTGTTTATGCCTGTGGAAGTGGCAGTGCCCCTCTGGGAACAAGGTCTGCCCAGGAGGCTCTGAGGGCAAGAAGAAGCAGCTTTAGGCCCTATTTCATATCATTAGGACTGTCCCATGTCCCAGGCCACGCATGGCCCAGCATTAATTCCTAACTCCAGTCTAGTTGTGATTGAATTAACTGACACCTTTTGAAAACATACTACAGTTTGATTTACAGATTGTCACAAATGGGGAATTTCATGAGCTTAGCAAAGGGGCTCCTCTAACTGTTTGCTGTAAAATTCACTGGGGGTGCAGCTTTCTTATATCTACCCAAACTTAGCCCATACAGCATGTTATATTTCCACCCACTAAATTGTAGGGCCCCTTGTCCTGTCCTTGTCCCCACACTATTCTATATGCAGTGGGTTATGATTTTTAGCTGTTTTTTATACCAGCTAAAGTAAAGAACTTTTCATTAGAATACCTGGTATTTTGACAGGGTTTTGACAAGCTTTAGTCTTACTTAGATCTTCCTTATAGTCCCAGACTCTGGTATTGTACATTCAAGGACAAAGATGTGGTGATGGGAGGACAGTCAGGAAAGGAGCTCTTGACAGGAGAGATTGTTTCCTAATAGAGGTGGCAGCAGCTTTTGCCATGTGTCTTGCTACAGCTGTCCTGGGTCCTGTTCCCCAACTTTAGGCATGTTTGCACCCACTCAGAGGACCGAGGGGATCTCAACGTCAGACATCATCACACGGATTGTGCGGGACTACGACGTTTATGTCAGACGGAACCTGCAGCGGGGCTACACAGCTAAAGAGCTCAATGTCAGCTTCATAAATGTGAGTTGAAGGGGGTCTCACCACACGCTGCAGAGTGTGAACATGCTGAGTCTTGTCTAGTGATAGCACAGTCCTGCCACATGCCAGTAAAAGGCCTGTCTGCAGAGCTAAGCATTTGCACCAAACCGGTGTCCTTGGAGTAGAAATTAGACTTCTTCTGCCCCTGAAATCACCTCGGGGACCCACCCAGAGGAACTGGAGATTTGTTAATACTGCTCCATTGTCAGAGATATCCTAGTGACATTTCACCTGTTGAAAGAGCTGGAGAGAGGGTGTGTGGCGAAATGTGTGCTTTCTTGAATTGAATGAAAAGTGGGTTGTTTTTGGCAGCAGCTGCTGTCTTGTCTCTCTCCTACTCCCTCAACCACCTTCTTAAGGTCATTTGTTAGGATACAATCTGATCCTGTTCCCACTGTACTGTTCTCTTCCTGGAGCTGCAGGAGTAGTAGTAACTGCTTGGGTAGGACAGAAGGACATGCCCTGATCCTCTGCTGAGCAGCTCTAGCCCACAAACAAAATACATGGCAGAAGACACTTCTGATGTTGGAAATGAAGTAGTAAACATTTCTGTATCACTCAGATACCATGCCTGTAAACAACAATGAAAGAGGAGAGGTAACGGCTGCTTGGCCTCTCTTTGGCATGTAACTCTGCCTCTGTTTAAAAACACCCAGCAAAAAGACTGGTGCTGTTGTGATAATGCAGAGAGACCTACAGCAGGTCACTCAAATCTAATCTGTATGTTGTATAAATATTTCCTTCTTCCATGTACTCCTATTAGATAGTGCTTATCTCTGGCTTTAGTTTGCTCTGTGTGCTGTGCCAGTGCCTGCCACAAAGTGTCTCACAGCCCCACTGTGTCTGCCATGTAGTCTAGGGAAGAAGTGTCATGGAAATGAAGGAGAAGTGTCACCAGACTAATGGAGATGTTGAGTCTTAAGTAGCAGTTCAGTGCAGTAACACAGAGCAGAAGTGGTCACCACTCAGATCTGGTGAGCTGTGTTCTGATCCACCACTTTTACTGTGCAGGAGAAGAAATACCACCTCCAGGAACGCGTGGATAAGGTGAAAAAGAGGGTGAAGGATGTAGAGGAGAAGTCAAAGGAATTTGTCCAGAAAGTGGAGGAGAAGAGCATTGACCTCATCCAAAAGTGGGAAGAGAAGTCCCGAGAGTTCATCGGCAATTTCTTGGAGATGTTTGGTCCAGAAGGCGCATTGGTAAGGAGGTGGTCTGGGAAAAGGGGATCTCAGAGAGATCAGTGCTCATTGTAGGTCTTCTGCAGAGTCTACAGAGCGAAGGTTTAGGGTTTAATTGCAGTGCTCAGTGTGCTGCCTGTCTCCAGACAAGTTGTCCTGGGCTTGGGAAGCCTGTTTTCAGGGGTCCCTTACCATTGCCAACTAGATAACGCCAGTTATGGTTGTAGGTGAAAAGTTCCTCTGTCCCACGAGCTGGCCTGTCAACTCCAGCTTGTGCCCTGCAGGCCACTGAGCTGCCAAGAGGATGGCAGTCACTTTGTTACTGGCTTGGCATGAGTCTGAAGCTACTTGTTTATGCCAGGCTTTCCTGTGCTGCTGGGTAAATATCACAGGCACTTCATGTTAGAAGTGCTTGAAAATGTATGGTGATTACTCTGAGTGCAGTTTCCAAAGCCCAGAGTGATGCTGGGGCTTTTTCTGCTCTTACATTGCACGAAATATTGAGGGGACACAACTCTTGCTGCACAAGCTGTAAGTAGTGTTCATTTCCATGCTGTTTAAATTGTGCTAACTGTCTTCCTGCTTCCATTACTAGAAACACATGCTGAAGGAGGGCAAGGGCCGGATGCTACAGGCCATCAGCCCGAAGCAGAGTCCCAGCAGTAGCCCCACACATGACCGCTCCCCATCTCCCTCCTTCCGCTGGCCCTTTTCCACCAAGACTCCTCCTTCCTCACCCGCCAACCGCTCCAGGAATGAGTCTGCAGTCACCTATGACATCAGTGAGGATGAAGAGGATTAAGCTATGTGCCAGGATTTGCTGTGAACTGCTAATCACAGAATCCTAAGTCCAGACCCAGCGGGGAACTCTGAATGAGCAGGAGAGCCATAGGAACAGGGCTGACGGTGAGCACAGGGCCTTGGAGGCGTCCGTTGCTCTTAACAAGGGCTGCTGCCTGGAAGCACATTCAAACCTCCTCTCCCTTCTTCTCCCCAAATCCCCTTTTTATTGTTTACGTTCTAATGGTTTCCAGGGTGAAGATGGCTTTTATATTTTAAAAAAATACTCGTTAAAAGTGCAAAGAATAGCACTCAAGCGTGGCTTTTGTTTTGGTTTCTTTTCCCTTGATAAACTTCCAGGCAAGAGGGAGAGTGGGAAGATCCATCTATCTCTTCTTTCCTTCAGCTCCTTTGTCTTATCCCCCCCACCCCCAGGCAGTATCTGTGCCACTGCCAAACGAAAGACCCCCTCAGTTCCTCAACCAGCATGACCTCGAGAGCACTCACAAAGCAGTGGTGTAACAAGGCTTCTAGGAAATAGAGACCTCCCTGCTGGGCTGGAGTGATAGGAATCTATCCAGCAGACGCTGTAGTGCTCACATGGCTCTAAACTGAGCTTCCCAGCGTGTCACAGTGAGAGTGTGCTGGGTAGGGGTACCAGCTTGGCACGCAGGAGTTACACCCGGGAAGGACTCATGGCACTGTAGAGTGGCACACCCCATAAAGCATGCAGCATTCACAGCTCCAAATTATACAGGGGCTGCAGGGGAAAGGCCTGTCCAGCTAACCTCAACAAGACTGATAAAATTGAGCCCTCAGTTGCTGTTGGAGAGAAGAGAATGAATCTTTGCTTCAGGGCACTTGGTGTCTATGTGTTTCCTTGGGTGTGTGAGAGCCCATGTAGGAATTGAATGTGTGTACTCTTTTGAGAAGTTCCTTGTCCCAGTCTGTGGTGTGTTACACGTGTCACTGTCTGTGCAGATGGCCCCTCAGCACTGTGCTCTGTGCGTGTTTGTGTTTCAGTTGCTGTGCTCTAAGGGCTGGGGCAGTCCTTTACACTGGTGCTGTGAGGTCACTGTTCTAAGGACAGGGCAGCCAGTTTGCTGTCCGTGTCGGTGTGTGCAGCTGGACAGATGAAGGGCACGTTTTACCCCCATGAAGGGTCCCAGTTCATGTGACAGTTACCTGGTTTGTGCAGCAAATGCACAAATTGGTGCAGGCTCACTCTGATCCTTGAGGCAGGTTAGAAGGAGCATCAGAGAGTGCTGCAGCTTTTTAAGTCTTTAAATGTGTAATGCTCGTTTGAATCCATGGTCCAGTTGTGCCTGCTGTTGTGTCTGTGGTAACACTGAGCTTTGTGGGCTGCAGCTCCCCAAGGGCACTCGCCCTCCTGTGCCTGAGCAGAGCAGGTCAGTGCACTGCCCCACAGCCAGCTCTGGAGGGATTGGCCTTGCTGTGGAGCTCCCAACTCACTTTTCTGTCGGGTTTGCCTGTGATTCTGTGGTCTCTGGGTGGAGCTGCTGGGCCGAGTTGCCTGTATCCTGCAGGGCTGGGAGCAGAGGACTGCTCAGAGCCTGGTCAGCGGTGCTGCAGGGAGGTCTCCAGATCCGGATTGTGAGGCTTGGGAAGCAGCAGGTGCAAGGAGGAAACTCATCATGTACTGCCACAAGCTCTGCACGATGTGATGCTTCCAGGGTACATGGTGGCCCTCTGGTAGGAACAGGCTGCAGCTTCTTTCCAGTTTTTATCTTGCTGGTCTTTTGTCATGCTGCCCAAAGGGCTTGACAGAGACTCTGTGCTTGTGTTGAGTTCAGAGCCAGTATGGGAAAGGATATTTTGGGGATCCCTAATCTTCCACTTGGACTTCTTTCAGCAGGGATGTGTGTGGCTGTGGGAGCATGACTGGCTGCTGTGGATTTTAAGCTGTAAGGAGCAAATGATGGTCACTTGGCAGAAGCCAGTTGTTAATCCTCTGGTTTACGAATGGTAGAGCACTTACTTTTTGTCATCCACATAGTCTCTTCCCTCATCTTCCCCACCTTCCCTTCCTCACCCTCCCCTCAGTATGGGTGTTGCATTGCTTTCCTGTGCCAGATCACAAAGGCCAGGCTGCTTTAGAGCCTTACTACTGTTTAAAACACAAGTTATGCAACAGTGTTCTGTAAATTTGGGTAACAGTGGTGTTTTGGGTGGTGGCTTGTTCTGCAGGGACCTTAACATATTTGGTCTCTGCAAAACCTGGGGTGCTTGGTAAGAAGCCAGGCATGGTTTGACATGTAGCTTGGAATAACAGAGCTGTTTCTTGTAACCAATAATCCCTGCTTCCTCCTTGCACTGAAATTAAATTGGACACTCAAATCCCAGTCTAGTCTTTTTTTCTTTTTTTTCTTTTTCTTTCTTTTTTTTCTTCTTTTTCTTTGTTGTTTTGTTTTCTCCTGGATCACTGGACCAGTCGTCTCCAGCACTGTCATGTCCTATCAGGAATAGGACATTGATCTTTCAGCAACAAAAGTGACCAAGTTTCCCAGGATCATCTTGTTCCCCAGAGATATACCCAGTGCTGCTGCTTCAGGGCTGTCCTGCACACCCCTAACCCATCCCTCACTGTTCAAAAGGAGCATCAAGAGGTACAGTGGGAAAATAAAACTTTACTAGCATGCAGAGAAGAACGTGTGGAGTTTGATGCTGCTAAATCCAGAGTCCACTCCTGCAAGACAGCCCTACCTCACTTCCTCTGTAGAGCTGGTGTAAGCCCCTAGGAGGGGATTTTCTGATGGCAAAGAAGAGCAGCAGCAGAATAGAGCTGATAGGTGCCAAGGATGCTGGTAGAAGCAAGGGCATCAGAGGGTGCTGCAACTTTTTAGGATTTTAAACGTGATCTGTTCATTTAAAAACACGGGCTAAGTTGTGCCTGTCGTGATGTCTGTAATGAACACTTGGAAGTCAAAAGATTACCCAGTGGTTTCTGCAAGTTGCAATTGCTCCTGATGTCTGTCCTCTGTTCTAAGTACAGAGCAGACACTGGTACTGGGGCAAGGCTGGTTAAGGCAGCATTAACTACTTGCCTGTGTTACAAAGGCTCATCGAGGCTCCTTTTGCCTGGCTTCAGGCTGGCAAGTGTGGATGCTCCATCTATGCTCTCAGGAGCAGCCACTGCCATGGAGAACATGCCCCAGGGACAGGCCAGACCTATCCAGAGGTCTTGGGAGAAATCACCATCACCTGGCCTTGCCTTGGCTCTGGGACCCCAGCCAGCAGCACCCAGCGGTCATTGTCACAGCTGGATGTTGGGCACCCCATGATGGTCCCATGCCATGGCTGTGCTGCTCTGTACTTCATCCTCCTTCCCCTCTATGGAGTCATCTCCCACTTAACCTGGGCAGAGATAGTATCACCAACACAAGACTCAAGTACAAATTCATCTTTACTCAGTGCTAGACAAGAGCCCTCGTGCTGGAGGCGGCTTCACAAACCCCTTTGTCTTATGGCTTTCAGGATTCAGATCCTTTCACTCGGTCCCAAGATGCTCTTTCCCCTCCTCTGCTCCCAGCAGCTCCCCAGGGCCAGGGGAGGAGATGGTTGTACAGAGCAGACCAGCCCTTTACCCCACTCTACCCCTTGGCATCCCAGTTTCTCCCTCCCGTTCATGCCTTGATGTCAGTGCCTGTGGGTGCGAAGGCGACGGGCTGGTAGCCCGGCTTGTCGTCCTGCTTGCGGTAGTACATCCGCGTCAGCACCGCCAGGATGAAGGTCTGCGGGATCAACAGCTGCAAGTTCATCTCTGGAAAAGCAGAAGGGTCATTTGAAACTTCCGCCTTCCACTGTGCTCCCTCCCCATGCCACGCTGTGTGACAGAGGGGCTCGGCCAGGAGCACACGGTGCCATTCCCCCGTCTCCTGACTTACGCTGCGATCTGGCCTTGGAGGAGAAGGGCGGCGAGCAGGCGATGCTGCCGCTGTTGGCCAGGATGCTGAAGATGGCGGGCTGCAGTGCCGTCAGGACGAGGAGGAGCTGCAACCACCAACACCACAGGTGGTGGAGGCAGCACTGCTGCCAGGATCCCACCCTTCACCTTTCCCACTGTCTCACAGCCGGACTGGGCTCTCTCCCAGCAGCAGCTCCTGTCCCACCATCTTCCCCCTTGCCACCTGATCCCATCTATGCTGCAGGAGCACCTCATCTAGGAAGGAGCAGGGCAGGACAAGGGCTCACCTGGAAACAGGTGAACTTGCCCTGGATGTTCTGCTCAGCCAAGTGTTGCCGGGCCTGCCGGAAGAGGATGCCCAAGGCCCACAGCCCAAAGAGGGTGGAGGCACCAACCAAGGTGTTGATCCAGAGGGCCACACTCTCCGCTGAAATCTGTAGGGGCAGCACACAGAATATATTCCTGGGCTAACAAAGCTGCTGGGAAAGGCAAGGGCAGGTGGAGGCTCCCTGTCTAGGAGCTCGCCCTGCCCAGCCCTGTGCCCTGGCACTCACGTCAGCAGGGTTATAATTCCCATCAGCGTGCAGGACCAGCCCCAGGAAGACAGCAACTGTCCTGCAGAATGCATACTGGAAAGTCCCCAGCATCATCAATTTAAGCTTTTTCCTGGCACAGAGAGAAGGACCGATAGCACTCTGAGGGCCCCAAGCTCCTTCCCAGGGACTTCTCTTCCAGCCCAGCAGAAGCAGGGGCTGAAAGGCCTCCCCAGGGGCAGGGGTTTATCCCAGCTGTCCCTCACCTGTTCATGGTGATTTTGGGCAGGCAAGGGCAGCAGCAGCAGCAGGGCCCAGTGCTGACCACCATGGGCACATCCTTCAGAGTGCTGAGCACTGCCTCCTTTCCCCCAAAGCCCTCCACCATGACCTGCATCAGGAGGCAGAAGCAGATGGCAAAGTACCTGGGGAGGAGGAGGAGGAAGGCAAGTCAGGCCCCATAGGCTCCACAGTGCCCTGCCCTGGGGTGGGTGACACTCACGTCGTGGTAGCCATTTCCACCACCATCATGGAGCGCGGGAACCACAGTCCAAAGCAGCTGACCACAGACACAACCTGGGGGAATGCAAGCTTGGCACATTGACGCTCCCCCCTCCTGTGGGCTGGCACCCCTTGAGTCCTCCGCGGTGATGCCCCCACCACCCCCACACCCCAACTCACCATAGGGGCCGAGCTGCTCCAGCGAAGGGTCTTCATCTTGATGGGGCAGCGGATCTTGCGGGTGAGGTAGAAAGCCTGTTCCACAAAGATCGCGATCGACAGCAGCGTCATGATGGTGCAGAGGCCCATGATGGTGAGTTGGGCCATGTCCAGCTCTGCCGGGGCAGGGGGAGAAGCTGTCTTCATCCTATCCTGTCCCTCCTGGGGCCACTACTGCAGAGAGCTGCCCCCTGACCCACCACCCCACAGGTTTGGGAAGCTGCGTGCTGGACCCTGCACATCTGGCTGTGCCAGAGCTGGTGTTTC
The DNA here is from genome assembly GCA_013397135.1 of Pachyramphus minor. Lineage (NCBI taxonomy): Eukaryota > Metazoa > Chordata > Aves > Passeriformes > Tyrannidae > Pachyramphus > Pachyramphus minor. Next base: position 417,432 of record VYXB01000792.1, on the reverse strand, counting down.
TGCCACGCTGCTCCCTGTCCCATGTGACCTGCCCTGGTGCTGGTCCTTCCTGGGCCATCCCCGTCCCTGCAGGCAGGACTGGGGGATGGGAGGCTAAGACCCTGGCAGCACCACACTGCCTCCCCCTTCTTTGGGGCTGCTCCTTGCTTGCAGCTGCCACAGCCACCCTACCACCTTCATCCCTTGTTGCTCCCACCAGCAACAAGAGGGTGTCCCCAACCCTATCCCCCCACCTACGGTGCAGCAGCTGCCGGGAGGTGGGCGGCAGGGAGAAGCAGGCTGCTGGCACGCTGTAGTTCCTGATCAGCATCTCCACCAAAGTGCGGGAGAACCTGTGGAGCAGAAGGGAGTGCTGCACAGGGCCACAAGGACTCAGGGACACCCAGCCCTGCAGGGTCCCTGCAGTTCCCTGGCTGACTGGCCTCACCCACAAGTGGTTCCCTTCCTTGACAGATGGAATAATCTGAAATTCTGCTGCAAAAAGTTAGATTTGCCTGGCTGAAGACAGCATGGGGGTCTCCAGCACCCACCTGGGGTCATCTGCCAGCTCAAAGGTGGGATCCATCCTGCTCTGCCCTCACCGGCTCCGTCCCAGTGTCTGTGGGGCTGCTTGTCACTGCCTGCTTCAGCTCCCCTCGCCGGCCCACGGGGTCAGAGTCCCCAGGGCAGGGACCGCAGCCGCGCCTCGTTCCAGTTTAACCAGAGCCTCCAGTGCTCCCCTCCCTCTCCCGCTGCTGCAGTCACCCATTGGTGTCCCGGCCCACAGAGAGCCCCGGCCGCCCGGTTATCGACCCGGAGTGCTGGGAATGCGGCTGTCACCCGTGCTGGCACTCCTGCATGTCCTGGGGCACCTGTGCTGGGGTGACACTGCTGCATAACCCCAAGGGCAGCCCAGAGATGGGCTGTGGTGCCATGAAGGGTCCAGGATGTGTCCTTCTGTCCCCTCAGCAGCAGGGGGGGGACACGTGATACTGTGGGGTGGTGGGAAGCCCGCCAGCTCCTGTGCATCTGTGTGGGCCCTGTGAGAAGCTTGTGGTGGCTCAGCTCCAGCAGCCCCGGGGCTGAGCCCTGCAGGGAGCAGCTCCCATGGCACTAGGGGGCAGGACTGGCCCAGTGCTCAGCCCTGGCTCAGCACCCCGGCCCCTGGGGACACCAGCAGCACCCTGGCCTGAGGAGGGGGACAGCGGGCTAGAGGTGGCACACTGAGTAGGGAGCTGAGGTGTTATGAGCCGTGTATGCTTGTCTTAGAGGGATCTCAGCATTCTCGTGGGTCCCAGGGGTGCCCACGGCTCCAGGTGTCCTTCCAGCACCCCAAAGAAAATGAGTACTGGTTCTACTGGGTCCCTTTGGAGCCCTCACCTTTTGCCCCTCTGGCAATGAGCTCCTGCTGAAGCCAGAATGGCACCAGGATGCCAAATGGGTGCCCTGCATCTTGTGGGAGCAGGATGCTGCCATTTTCATGGGAATGGGGTGGTGAAGTGGGGGCATGCCTCAGTTGCTATGGGAATGGGATGGGGAAAGGAGGGTGTTGCTGTGGAGGCTGCACACACCTGGTCCTCCCCTCAGCACCATTAACCAAGCCCCATATCCCTGTCCCTACACATCGTACAAGCCCCCTATCCTGCCCTATATGCTGTACCCCCATACTAACCTGGCACACTACACACCCAGCCCTGTGCACTCACACAAACACACACACACACACACACACACACACACACTTACCCCCACCTTGCACAAGCAAACCCCTTGCAGGGGGTGGCCAAAACCCTGGTTGCTCCTGGACCCACGTGGTGCAGGGGCCTTATGGGGGGCCCCCCACCCAGCACCCCTGTGCCACACCAGCATTGCCTGCATCTGAAGAAACATGTCAACTCCTGCAGTGTCTGTTGTGCCGGCTTCTGACGGTCACTGCTATGTCATGGCAGTCCTGCTCTCCTGCCTCATCTACCTGGTGCTCATCCCCCTGTGGTCCATAGCCACAGGCATGATCTGCACGTATCCATGGCCCCAGGGAAGCAGAGCCCTGTCACAGCACGCACGCACACGTGCTGCACAGTGTGCTGTGCACACAGGCTGTGCAGGAGCCTGTTCCCCTGCCTGCACACAGCCCCGGGGCCAGCACCACCCATGGGTGCCCACTGCACGGGGGCACATGCGGGTCCCCTTGACCCAGCACACCTGGGTCTGTCTGTCCCTGACTCTGCTCCGACATCATCATGACCCTCCTCGCCACTGAGGTAGTACCAAAGCATGACTGAGCCCTGGGTCCCCTGCGTTCCCGAGCACAGCACACCCTGAGGTGTCAGGTATGGCTGTAGGGCAAGGAGCATCCTGCCAACCTAAAACAGGGATGCAGGGCATGACTGGACCCCAAGCCCAGAGCAGAGTGGCAGCCCCACATATTGATGCTCTGCATGAGCTGGTCCCACCACGCACGCACACGCATGCAAGGAGGTTTCCATCATTGCACACACTCCCCTCTCCATCCTCTCTTGGTGCTGGATGCATCGGTGACACCAGCAGCACTGACCCATCTCCACCAAGCCTCCAGCCCCACCACCGTGGCCAAGACCCCCCCATCCCACCCTGCAAGGGGCCAGGACACATTCACACACCATGACACCATCCTGCTGCGGACACCGCCCCAGAGCTGGGGACACGGAGGGCTCTCACCCCTGCAGTTACCAGCGCCGAGCCCTCCCTGCGCCAGCAGGACAAGACGTGCCTCCAACTTGCCTGCTTCGACCTGCCCTGGGAGCTGGTGGAGATGGGTGTGGAGAGGGGGAACGCAGCAGGATGGGCTAGGCCAGGGTCTCCCCAGCTTCTTATTTACTACAGCCTCTATCTATGCTTGGGATGCATGGTTCTGGGGCCATGAGGGTCTGTGGGCGCCCTTGTTCACCAGTGTTATACGTTTAACCCGTTGATGAATTTTCTACACACCAACACAGTTTTGAGGGAAAAGCAAGCAACCTTTCTGCTAAGGAGAGATAAACATCAAGGTTCAATTGTCTTTCGAGTTCGGATCTTAACGGCTCTTAATGGCTCTCCCATTGAAGGGCTGATGGCTTTCCCTGCAGAGGTGGAATTTTTTTGTTATTTCTGCCTATGCCCTGGGGCGATGTGGGGAGAGCAGGTACCGTGGGTTTGGACTTGGGAGGACTTTGCTCACTTCTTCCCTGGCTCGGGAGCGGTGTGGAGGGGGTCTCCGCATTCATCTTTGCCTGTTCCACGCGCCTCTGGTCCCATCGGCTTTTAGCGCTCAGCTGTCATAGAATCACAGAATCAGCCGGGTTGGCAAGGACCTCTGAGATCAAGTCCAACCTCTGATCCACTACCGCCGTGGTTATTAGACCATGGCACTGAGTGCCACATCCAGTCCCATCTTAAAAACATCCAGGGGCGGAGAATCCACCACTTCCCTGGGAAGTCCATTCCAATGCCTGATTACCCCCTTGCTGGGCTCGCAGCGGCTCCAGGAGGGTCCCGACCCTGCCCATCCTATGCTGGTTTTTTTGGCGGACCGCTATCACCGCCGGAGCTCGCTCCAGATTCAGCGGGGGCGGACACTGTCCGTGGAGGAGCTTCCAACACCACCCCTTCCCCACCCATCCACTCCGGGAAACGGTGAGAGGGTCCTTGTGCTGCCCACGGGAAGGTTCCCACACCGTCTCCGCATTCTTGGTCAGGTGAGTCCTGGGACTCGGCACCGCGCTCTCGGCTGATCCTTTGCCTCCCGAAACGTGCCATCGTCCCCTGCTGTCCGTGGTTATAACTGCACCGAAAGGGGAAGCAGTATTTAGCTGCTTCTGTTATAGTGGTGGTGTTTATTATGTTTTGTTCTATATATATTTGTAGTAAAGAACAGTAATTCCTTATTTCTACACTTTTGCCTGAGAGCCTCTTAATTTAAACGGATAATAATTTGGAGGGAGGGGTCTTCTTTCCATTCCAGTCAGGTTACCACCTTCCTTGGCAGACATTTGCCTTTTTAAACCAAGAAAACCAGTCACCCGTCTCCACACAGACCGCTACCACGGTGGCAGGATGGGCAGGAGCCAATAGCAGGTAAGCATCCTCTGGCACGGACAAAACTGGGGAGCACCAGATAGGTCAGGCTCCCACCAGCTGGACCTCAGCCCCAGACTTCCAGGATGCCCCTGGCCGGAGCAGCCCCAGGTACAGGGAGCCCCTTTCCTGCCAAAAATCCCTTCAGCAGAGAGCGAAAAAGGAGCACTGAGATGGGAGCCATATTACCAGCCCAGGGCAGGGGTGGTTTGAAGGCTCATGGCTCCCTCAGAATCAGGGTGGCTGTTTTGCCCTGAGAAGCTGCCAGAGAAGCCAGCAGCAGTGGTGGAAAATCTCTCCATTTGCTTGATTAGCTTTTTTATTTTAAACAGAACTCTTTGACCACTGAAATTCTGCCCTCAAAAAATAGCCAAGTGCTGCTGCTGTGTCAGCTTCCACAATACTTGGAAAATCCCTTGAAATGCAAATATTTGCATGGGTTTTTATACAGTTTTCCACCCGTTTCTAATTCCCTGTGGTTATGACCAGAGGGGCTGACCTTGATGGGCACAGCAGGCTCCCAGCAGACTATCACCAGCTTCCCCATGCCTAGGACATGTCAGGGAAGAAAAATCCTCATTAAAAGCCCTGGTAGGAGCCAGCAGGAAACAAAAACACATTCCTCCTCATACTCTCCTCTCCTATCCGGAGCCTGGGGCCACTGTGGATGACAGGGACGCTGAGGAGTGAGAACCTCACATGAGCTGAGGCTGTGGTCCAGCCAGACAAGTGGACTATAAAGATCTGCACTCTGAGCTTTTGGTGATTCATGTTCACTGCTGTCACAGGATACAGAGGGACAGACCCTGCTGAGTGGGACACAGCAGTCAGGATGCTCCCTCTCCCAAGGGACATCCCTCACTCTGCCCAGTCCCAGTGCCAGGCAGGACCAGCACCCCAAGAGCAATGGGACCTCATAGCATGGGGGAATGTCTGGCCCCACCTCTGGCGAAAACCACACTCCACAGGCATCTCGTCACAGGTATGTCCATGCTTTGCATGGCCACAGATGACCCTGGTCCACCACACCCCTGGGGTTTTGGAGAGAGTCATCCCCACCCTGCCAGCTTTCCAGCAGCACCCTGCCAAGCCACTGGAAACAGGAGGGTGGGCGCAACTCAAGAAAAAAATAAAACACAGAGGTCAATCCGAATCGTGAAATTGCTGATGAGAAGTTGGTGGAAGTGGATGAGGGGTGCAGATCCTGCTGGCAGTCATAAGGCTGCTGCCACCTTCAATGCCCCACCAGAATCCACAACCTGCCAGTGCGATGGCCTTGGCTGGAGCCCTGCAAATCCATCAGTGTCACAGTACAGGGCTGGAAAGGCATCCCGGACCTTCAACTATCCCCCTGCAATGGTCAGCGTGGGGAAGTGAGAATGCCCCCAGCCCTGGCCCCAGCACAGCAGGAACAGGGCCGGCTCCCCTTAGCCCTGGGTCTGGAGACGCCCCACTGATAGGGATGGCAGGGAGCCCTGCCCTTGGATGGCCAGCAGATTAGGGCCATGTGCTCCCCACTGATTGCCCCAGGAGAGAGCTGGTGGGGTGGGAGCTGCCATCCCTGGGAGATACGGTCAGGAGAGAGCAGTGAGTGAGGAGAGCAGGGGGTCTAGTACAGAGGTATGACACACCAGGCCCCCGCGGGTCCCCTTTTCTGGGGACAAAGGCACCCTGACTGCCCTGACAGCACAGCTGGGGTGGGACAATGTGTGGACCCCCTGGCAGAGCAACAGCCCCCATCAAATCCTCCTCTTCCCAGTGGGGACCAGTCTCCCTGACACTGGAAAACACCTCCCAGTGCCCTGAAAACCCACAGTGCTGCATCACGGCTCACTGCAAGGCAGGGTCAAGGACCCCACCGTGCCTCAGCTTCCCCATCAGCTTCCCCAGAGGTACAAGTCCTGTGGCATGAGGGCATAGAGGGCTCAGTTTCTCAGTGCTCTGATGCCTGGGGAGAAAACCATGCCAGATGTTATTTATAGACTTAGCTGGCATTTCAGATGGGGGGGACAGGCCCGATAGCCAGCCAGCTGCCTCCAGTCTCTGCCTCAAGGTCACCAGGAGAAATGCTGGCCTTGGAGGGGCTTGGGGTAGGAGTCCTGCTGGCCTCAGCCTTCCCCTCCTTTGAAGGGAAAATCCCCTTCTGTCAGCATGAGGCAGTAAGGGTCATTCCCACTAGAGACACCAGCTCCTGAGCCTCCTGCCTGGCCGTGGGTGATGGGACACACCAGTGAAGTGGTAGGAGGGAGTGCAAGGGAGAGCTGGGGATTTTTGCTAACCAGAAGAGCACGCTGTTTCACGGAAAAGCCAGCCCCCAGTTGCCTCAACTTCTTGAGAGGCAGAAGTGATGGAGAGAGTGAGAGAGCAAAATCCTCCCATGCCCTGCTCCCTGCCAGCTCTGGCTCTCAGAAAGACTGCCAGCCATGGCCACGGGACCAGCTCCTGTGCACAGCCCTGGTGACGCCTCCAGGGACCCTCTTGTTCCTTCCCCAGACAGAGCTGGGTGCCCCCACGGATGCTGCCACCCTGACCAGGCTCCTGTGCTGCCAGGTTAGAACAACCAGGGCATCACTGTCTGTCCCACAGCACCTAGAGGGGTCACCCCCAGGGAACCAGCTTGCAGACCCTCAGCAGCCAAACTCTGCAGTCCAGGTTAGCAAGATGACTCTTCCCAAAACTGCTGAGGGTTTGACCATGTAGATACATTCATGGAAAACCCACACACAGTGTATACACATGCATCTATAACTATGTATGTGACTTTCTATACTATCTAGGATCTTGTGTACTGGATATAAACTGCGATGAGCTGGGATGGGTGTGCCCCTAGGAGTGGAGCAGCTCGTCCCCACAGGTTTGCTTATCACCCAAGCCATAGCCTCAATCACACTTCCAAACCACTGCTCCCGGTGCACTGGCCCTGCTGCTCCAACCCAAGGGTCCCCCCAGCCCCATCAAGGACCAAAGGGGCTGCCCAGGGCAGGGGGCTGCCCTTCACACTGCCCAGCACTCTGAAGGTCATCTCCCACACAGAGAAGAGGAAGAGGATACAGGGGCTTGTCCCTGGCTTGGGAGGAAGCGGAGTACACCATGAGAAGGAAGAAGCCCAGCAGAAGCTGGAGGAAACCTTTCTCCCGTCTGGATCAAGGCCATCAGAGCAGCTTTGATGGTTCCAGCCTTCTCCTCCCTTTTGAACAGAGCCTTACAGATCGGGTACTTGATAACACCCCCACCTTCTGCCCAGCCCTTCTGGCCCCCTTTCTGTTTACTTTTCCTCCCAGCAGCCCCACATCCAACAGTGCCGCGCTTGGCCAGAGCGGAAGTGACCAAGCTGTGGGGCTCAGCGTGGTGAGGCCTTTGTGTCCTTCAAAGGGGACGAACAAACAGCTGGCAGTCCCCAACCCGGCTGGGGAGATCCTGTGGAAATACCACGGTCAACACCCTCAGGAGCCGCTTCCGCCCTGCTCCAACCCTTCAGATGCAAAGAAGTGTTTTGCTGCTGTAGGGTAATGTCTGCATTTCCAACAGGTTGTCCCAGTGACATGCCACTGGTTTCTCAGAGCCGCCTCCAACCTCTGAATGAAAGGGCACCTTGTTTGAATAACAGAGGAGCTTTCTTGTGCCACAGCTACCTAAAATACTGCACATCACTGACAATGTTTGCTTTTGGAGAATGACGAGGTTAACACGCCCTCTGAGCGGGTTGTGAGCGTTTGCTTTGGTCAGGAGCTTTATTTTCACACCCGTCTGCCTCTTGCAAGAAGCTTGCAGGTGAAAATGCTGAGGCTTTAAAAAGTCCTGCCTCAGACAGACAAATATTTTTGCAGAGAGTCAGCAGAGACACAGTATGTTTGTAGAAGGGGGGTAGTGCCCCCCTGATGGCCCTGAGCCCTCCTGGCTCCATAACACCAATCCACCAGCCTCAGCCACCCCACGGTGACCTCCACAATGGCCTGGATCAGACATGGGAAGCAGTCCCACTCACTGGGGAAAGCCTTCAGCCCTTTGTGAGTCTTCTTCAGCTGTCCCTAAGTGATACTTCCTCCCATTGCAGGTGGGAAAGCATCTGGAGTGCAGCTCAAAAGGAACCAAGAAAAACACCTCCCTTCCCTTCCTGTCGCCTCCACCGGTGCCAGGTCCATGCCAGAGTGTCACGCAAGCACTTCCACCTACTGCCTGCTTGCTCTTGCTTTGGCAGGGGAGGAGGCAGAGAGGTGGGAGGGGATGGACATGCCCAGAGAGGTGTGGGCACACACATGGGTGCTCATGTATGCATGGATATGGGCATATTTGTGGACATACATGTGTCTGTGCCCACATTTGACATGTTGATGTGTGGGTACATGTGGTTTTGTCCATCCTAGCTGCGAGCACAGCACCCTATTGCACCCTACCAGGTGAAGGGAGCTGAGGTAGAGGGTAGCAGAGGCCAAGAGTCACCAACTCTTGCTGACAGCAAAGCAATACTCAGCCCTTGCCAAGCCTCTCTCCTGCGTGTCACTTCTTCCCCCAAGTCCCTTTCTGAGGGATAAAGCAAAGGGACAAGGCATTTCACCCCCAGTCTCCAATTATGAAGGAGAGAAGGGAGGGCTGGGGCAGCTCTAGGAGAAGTGCACATTGCCCTGGGCCCCTTTGCCCTTTTTGCATCACAGAGTAATAAAAAAACCCTCCAAATTCACATCTGCCATAAAAGCCACTGGGACATGCACAGGCATAGAAAGGTGCTTTCTGCAAGAGGGGTAATCATACCCAACAAACCCCACAAAGGCATGTGGCCGAGGAGGGAGCTGGGATGGGTGCCTGGAGCAGCACAGAGGGCTCAGCAGCCCCCAGGGCAATTGTCGAGGACATAGTGAGCCAAGCAGAGCTAAAGGACAGGCTGGTTCTGAAAACAGTCCCTGCTGACCATTCTTTTACGGACCAGAGATGACTAACAGTCAGGAGTTAAAAACAAATACCAGACTGCTCTTCACTGGGGAAGCAGAGAAGAGGGCAGGGGAAGTTGTTTCAATTGGTTTGCCCAGGGAGGTTTTTTTAGCTGCAGCAAAGACTTTGACTTTTAGGTCACATAGAGACAAAAATATAATCTGACATATTTTTTTTCCCCTAGGGTAAAGTTAGCTTTTTCCACCAAGCAGGGGCCTGCCCTGCCGTGTGTGCATCCCAAAGGACACCTCCTGAGACAGGGGGTGATGAGCAAGGTTGTGCCTCCGCATAGCCCATTGTGGACCTTTGGCTTTGACACCGTGTCCCTTGGAAGGGCACGTGAGGGGATGGTGCCTGTCTGGGACAGGAGGCTGTTGCAGGGCAGACCAGTGGGGATGGGAAGGTCAGCAATTTGGCTGAGGCACAGGGCTGCTTATCTCTTGTTTCCAAGAGCTAGAGAGTCAGCCCTTCTCAAAGCACACACGTCCTGGGAGATTTGCCCTTGAGGGACCGGCCTGCTTCACATGTCCCAGGGAAAAACCATACCAGACTCATGTTTATATCAGCATGCTTCCTGCCTGTGCCTGGTGGCAGGGTCTGGCTGGAAAATGCAGCCCATGGGTTCAGCTCAGCCTCTGGAACCCCACAACAGCAGAAGGAAAAGGTATGAGCCCCCCAGAGCACCCGAGTGCCAAAAGCATCCCAAGCCCTCTGGCTGCCGTAGCCAGATCGAGCTCCCCCGGTTTGAGCACCACATCTCACCCTCTGCTCCATACATCTACAAGGCCTCTGGCCGCGCCTGGGTCCCCATGGCACAAAGCTGGCACACAGGCAGCCAAGGGGTAGGTGTCCCAGAGTGCAGAGAAGAAGCAATTAGCAGGTAAGGAGAAAACTCCAGCTCTCCCTGCTCAACCCTGTTGCACTAATCCCACCCCAACTAAAGCCCTCCCTTTGCTTTCAGATATTTCTGTGAGAGATTAATCCACCTTAAAAAAAGGCCAACAAGACAAAGCCAAACCTCAGTTTGCAAAGGCTTCTGCACCTGCCTGGAAGTGCTTAATTACCCTGACAATGGCATCAAGAGCAGAAGGGCCATGAGAGTCTTACAACCACAAATCCACAAAGGAGACACAGGCTTTGGCTGCTGCTCCCACATGCCTGGGGCCGGTGCCTGCAGGCTGCAGCTACTTCCCAAGAGCAGAACTATCATCCAGCCCTCTTAGGGACACTTTTTTCCCCACAGAGCCTGCAGTGCTGCACAGGGTACTGGCTTCTTTATGTTGTGGTTTTCCTTTGTCCTCTGGGCTGCTCTTTTGCCTATAAATGCACTTTATAAAAACACAAAGCAGTGGACAGTTCTAATCTCCTGAGTCAACATGCACCCTTATCACAGAGGGTGGTTACCACTGAGCAGGCTCAGGCTGTCCTTTATCCAAAAGCAGCAGTGTGTGCACACACTGCAGAGCAAATCAGAGGCAAAACTTTCCTGGGCTTTCCAGGCTCTTCTGAGAGCCCAGGAGGGAGCAGACAGGGACTCTTGCAGGACTGGATCCTGCTAGAGACGTACAGCAAGTACTACAGGACCCTGTTAGGCAGGCACGTGGTCCAGCATACCAAGTAGATCCCACCCACCATATCTTTATTTCTTTTCATGGCTCTGTCCAGGCACAGTGCAGAGCTGTTTCCAAGGCTGTTAGGTAAAAGTCACTTTCCTTCTGGCCACATGTGCTTCTTGACTGAAACACCACAAACTGTAAATGGTATGTCTGGCTTTCTAGGTTTCAAACTACCTGGAACAGAAAAACCCCGACAGCCCCCAGCTATGGCAACTGCTGAGTCAAGAAAAGTCCTCGTAAAGTTGCACATGAAGCACTTTGCAAATGGAATACCTATCTGGAGGTGCACTGAAGGAGGAGAAAGGGGGAGTGTGCTGCACTCCAGATACAGATCAGCAAAAGCCAGAACAAAGCAGGACCAAGACAATTCATGAGAAATCCATGATCTGGAGGCAGAGACCCTCAGGACTGTGTCCCAGCTCTCATGTCGGTCCTCTCCCTGTTGTTTTTTTTCCCCTTTCCTCTTCCCACCACTCAAACCCTCTTCCCCTTGTGCCGACACAATGCCGAGGCCAGGTCTATGGGTAGCCATCAAACACAGGGGCTTTTTCTGCAGCGCAGAGAGACGGACCTTTGATGTGCCCCAGGGTGGCCACGGTGTGTCCCCGTGCTTTTCAAAGGCCGGTCCTTGGCTATTGTGCTCACGTCCTGAGCTTATTTGTACACTTGTCGGAGGCCCCCAGCCCCTCAGCCCCCCTGCTGCAGCCACAGCCGCCCTGACCACTAGATAAAAGCAGCCAGGCTCACTGGGCAGAGTTTGCTATCAGAGCAGGGACAAACAGCACAGTCCCACGGCGCAGCCAAGATAGCAGGAGCTCTGCCGGGATGACCCCACGATGTTAAAGGCTCCAGGTCAACAACGGCCCTTGCTAGATCTTCACTGGCCACAGCTGCCCACCACAAGGCTGCTGGGCCACTTTGTCTGTTGGCAGGACCGGTATCAACCTCACGCACGCCAAGGAATGTCCTCGTAATTCTGCTCTCCCCCTTGGCTGCACCTGGGGAGGATCAGCATCTTGCCAAAAGATGTAACTGCCAGGTGGGAAGCAACACTAAAGCCTTGCTCTTTGCTCATTGCCTCATCTCCCTGTGTCCTCTGGGCAGGTCTAAAGCCAGGTAACAGTCCATCCTCCTCCCTGTAGGCAAGGTGGGGTCATGCAAGGAGCACAAAGGCGTCCCCAGGACTTCGGGGCTTAAAATCTCAGTGAAACCTAGTCTTTGCAAGCAAGGAAGTCCCATTAAAAGAGCCAGACTGTTTTAGTCCCACTGGGGCAGTGTCCAAGCATAAGCCTCTCTGCTGGGCCTCCATGCCAGCCCCATGCAAGCAGAGCAGCAAAAATGAGCATCACCACATCCACGTCCCTTGATGGGAGGGATGGGGAGATGACCCCCCTTGCTGCAAGGAGGCAAAAAAAAAATCTTTCTTTGGTCTTTGAAGAGGAGGTCCTGCTCTTGCTGCAGGTGCTTTCCAGGTCTGCACCTTAATAGGAATGAGAGCCTGCACTACCCTTGGCCCCACATCTCTCCTCTGGGTGCTCAGTGCTTTCTGCTTCTTCTGCAGCTAACAGGAGGGAGCACCAGGCCAACTGGGGACAATGAGAACAGCCAGGCCAGACCCAGGTGCTTCCCCAGGAAGGATGCAAAAACGGATGTTTGAAGGGACGACAGCACTGCCTCAGCTTTCAGCATTACCTGCTGTGTTTCCAAGCTCTCAAGTGCCTTTTCCCTTGCCTCCTCCACAGCCCCTTTTCCGCAGGAGAAGAGGCAGCATATCCTCTTCCACATGCCAGTGACTGGCACAACTGAGAAATGCAGCAGCAAAGGCCAAAAACACATGGTCTTCTAGAGGATGGGGATATTTGTGGTGTTGTGAAATTCTTGGATGTCGAACTGTTGGCATGTGCAGACAGGAACAGAGAGGGCAGGCTATCCTGGGAGCCATGCTTGCCAGCCTTAATCTGGATGGAGAGGGGTTGCAGCACGACTGACACTGCAAAGACCTAGATTTCACACATCCCTCCTGGGACATATAATAGCTGATTGCACCCCGGTGCAACCCACAAGTTGAGTAGGGAGCACAGGCAGTGTATTCCTTAAATCTGCTCCCAGGAAGGCAGGAGCTGGCACTTTTCTGAGTTGCTGTGGTCCAGAGGAAGCAATTGACAAGATCAAAGTCTTTCTTTTGTCCACAGATGCCCGTTGCCTGTCTGGCCCTGCACCCTGGGGTGCCTGGAATGCCCCACAACCCCTGTTGGGCAGAGCGCACGGCCCATGGGAGCCCTATAAATACCTCCCACCTCGTGGTCCACTGCATCTCCTGCAACCCTTGGCCTCAGCCCAACAGCACATCCAACTTAACACCACACTCCAGCACTTGCTTCTTGGCTTTTCCACCTCTTCCAGACTGAAGAGCCATGTTAGTCACAGCATTTCTTGCCATAAAAGTGTTTAAGTCACCTCCCAACACCGTTCTTGATAAGCTGCTTGGAAAGCAGCTATTAACTGCTTTTTAACTGCCTTAATGTGGGTGAGATAACTGGTCACAAGGGGGTCAGCCACGCTGCAAAACTGAAGTGAAACTGTATGTTCCTTCCCATATTTTGATCTCATGTTTCAGCATTAATCCCATAGGAAGGACACTGTCACACCACGGGGTAGTGCCTAAAAGAATGCAGAGTCATTTGAGTTGAGTCAGGGGACTCACAAGCCCCCCAGGAGTTCAGAGGAAACAGGGACAAACATCTCCTAAAATAACAGAGCCAAGACACAATGAGAACAGCCTGATGCTGGGATGACAGATCAGAAGTCAGCAGTCACTGATCCTACATCCTCTTTCCTCCTTGACCATTTCCTAGCTCTGGCTGTCTCTACTCCTTGCAAAGATTTTTGGCCAAGCTGGGCAGCCTGAGCACCTGGGCTCAGGATCACAGCAGTATGGGCACCACTATGTGAACTACACAGGTGCCAGGCCTGAGGGAGGTGGCATCAGCCACCAAGTGCCAGTAGCCAGCTGACTCCCACTCCCTGCCTGCAAGGTGAAGGGTACCCCACTAGTCACAGGTACCATGCTGCCTTTGAGGAACCCTCATTTTAATGTATTTCACTGCCAACACCAGCTGGGGTGCAAAAATATCTGAGTTTCTACAATGTCAGCTTTCTTATCTTTTTCCTGGCAGGTGTAGAAATGGGGAACTGACTACTGAGCACACACACATTGTGAGAGGGAACGGAAAACACCTGCAGCAAGCATCTGCCAGGGCAGGTTGGAGCCGGCATAGGGTGGCACACAGCACCTCCCCTGCTACCTGGAAGGGTAGCCCAGCAGACAGATGCCACAGAAAGGAATAAATCAAACTGCTGCTGCTTGCCTTATGTGCATTTCAGCATTGCTCCAAGGAATGTTCCTCCTCTAGCAGGACCTCAGTGTGGAATCGCTGCTCTGCTCAGCAGTGCTGGTGGGTGGTGATTGCAGCCCTGGCACAGTGTGCCCAGCCAGCGTGCACCAGTAAAGGTGCTACCAGAAGGTGAGGGCTTGGAGGGGGAAGCCCAGGAGGAACATAAAGAACTGAGCAGAGCTGGGACGGTTTTCCCAGGTTACACTTTCCTGACCAGCAGGCAGCATCCAGACCATTACACTGAGAAACTATCAGAGGATCCATCTTGCAAGACTGATCTAAACTCTTTCTGAACCCTCTTACACCTTTGGGCTTCCACCAAGGCACCCACCAGCAGAACATCCCACAGGGCGATCACACACTGAGTGACAACAGTTTTCCCCTCCATGCCTGGCATCATCATACTGGTGAGGGATGGAGCTGGAGAAGAGAGAGCCTGGGCACTGGAGCCTGGCTCAAACCTCCTCTGGTAAGCAGAGCTGACAGGTCCACCAGCGTGTCTTGCCTGAGAGATGCTTTAGAGGCTTGTCTCTAGACAGCCACATAGAATTTCAGGTCTAGTTAATCCCCCCTTTATCAGCGCAGGAATGTATTGCTTTTCACAAAACATAATCCTCTTTGCAATCATGTGTTCTGCAAAACTACAAACTTTCTGCTCCCGTCCTTCTTTCCCGGGAGAGGATTTGAGGCAATAATCCAGCCCTACTGATTTATTTTTTTAATGAGCCAGGGACAAATGAGCACAGCACTGCTGAATATGCGCACATGCAAACCCTGAAGTGCTCCCTGTTCCTGGCATGCTTTTGAGGGATGCCCTGAGCTGAAGGACAGAGGCTGGAAGCAGTGACCTTCTCTCATGCTGGGCCTGACATGGGCTGTCCATGCTTCTTGTGTTTATGCACTACAGAGTCTGGAACTCATAATGCCTGTCACACTTCCCATAGTGCAAATAAAATAGCAATCTGGGTAGCCCAGTACAAAGGAAAGGCACCCTGGGTGTCTCTGCTCTAAAAAGGCAGCCCTGAGCATGCATGACTTGCTGGGACCTGAAGATGCTCAGAGCTTCCCATGCCAGAGCAAGTCCTGTGTTTGGTTTGCACCACCCAGGGGAGGAAAATATTTTTCCTGCCCTCATCCTTAAAAATGCTGAGAGGGTGGGAATGCTGAATCATAACTTGCTCCTTCTTTTGGCCACGATACAAGCATCCCTTCCCACAAAGAGGTGTTAACCTCACCTCCTGCCCTGCATGGCGGGTGGTCGCTTCACTACCAGCTCTTCCCCTGGGGAAGCCGGGACTCTGTGGTGTGAACCCAGTGAAATACATCCACTGGGCAAGCGGCTCCTCCGTTGCACCAAGGGTATTCGAAGGCAACTTATAAAGAGCACGGCTTCAATCTTTTTAAAGAAAGCAGGTTGTAAAGAGGTGGGGGCCGGTCTCTTCTACCTCGACTACAGGGAGGGGATAAGAAGAAATTGCCTTAAGCTGAGAAATTGCCTTAAGCTGAGAAAGCTGACACAAGTGAAATTCAGAGCAGATATCAGAAAATTTTTTTTCACTGTTCAGGTCGCCAGGCATTGGAACAGGCTGCCCCGGCAGGTGGGGAAAATGACCTTCCCCGGAGCTATTTTATCGCACTACTACAACCTGGTCCTGCGGACGTGCGCGGGGGGGCGGGCCGAGAGCGGCGGGCGCTGCCGGGATATCGGGGAGGGCGGTCGCTTGCTGCCGGGATTGGCCGATCCGTGAGCTCACGGGGGAGGCTCTGCCCCCGCGGTGCCGCAATTCAGCCCCGGCGGGGCGCGGAACGGCGGCGGGTGAGCGCGGGCGCGGGAGCGCGGGGACGGGACCGGGAGCGCTGGGACGGGAGCGGGCGCGGGAGGATGAAATGCGAGGAGGAAAGGAGGGAGGCGGCGCGGAGGNCCGGCACGGGGGAGACGTGCCCTCGGCCCGCGCCGTATCGCCCGCGCCCCTTATCTGGGGTCTGCAGCCGGGCCCTGCCCGCGATGCCGGGGACGCCCAGCTGCGCGGGGCGGTTGCTCCTATGCGCCTTTTTCTTCTCTTTTTTTTTTTTCCCTTTTTTTTTTTTCTCTCCTCTCTTTACCGTATTTCTGAGGGATTAGGGGCTCGGGGTGATGTGCTGGGGGAGCCGCGAGCATCCCTGCCAGTTGCGGTTCCTGGTAGGCCCTTTGAACTTCGCTGCCTCCCTGGGTTAGCTTTTAGGAGACCTTCTGTGTGCTCAGCCGTGTTGTGTCCTGCCTGCCAGGTGAGAGCCTGCGGCCTCAGGTTGTCACTGGAAGAAGGCTTCTCGAAACGGTCGGGGTTTCATGTTCACGTGTTTTTGCAAATAGTGGAACGAGCAACGGCCATTATTAACCTTTGATCCCCAAAACCTTGCAGAGCTCCCAGGTGTAATGCTAATCTACGTGCACCTGAAGACCAGTTCAAAGCAACTTCTTAGTAGCGCTGCTTGAGGGCATACTCAGGTTGCATGCTTCCAGCCTAAACACCTGTCTAGGCACTCACTAACTTACAAAGCTTTTCCAAGCATCTTTTCAGGAATAAATGCTGAAGTAAATCAGTTACCATTTACTTGTCAGATATGTTTGCCGTCTACAGAGAAATTAGAATTTTAAAAGTTACTGAAATGATTTTGGAGACTTGCTTTCAGCAACTCACAGAGACTGTTCAAGACAGAAACTGCCTTCATAAAATGATAGAGAATATAGCCATCTGGAAGGAGTGTTGCTATTAGAAGTGTTCTAGTGGGGTTGGAGCTTATGCTGCTTTGCTTTATGTCTTGCACCACTTCTTTCTACCAGTTGGATTCTTCCTGTCATTGAGACAGACCTCAGGAACCTTAGATATCTGGAGTCCGTTGTCACAGTTGAACAAATGCCTCTTTCCAGCACTCTGTGAGTGGAGCTGTCCCTACCATTAATAAGACCCTTGGCTGAACTTAGCCATTTGAGGCCCCCCACTATGCCTGGAGTTCAATAGCCAGAGCTGATTTGTTCATTGGAGCTTATATTTGCAGTGGGAACTTCTAGGTTGCATTCAAGGTTGGTGTTCGCTAACATTGTGACTTACATAGAAGTATACACAGAAAATACATGGGCAGGCAGTGCACTGTATCAGTGGCTGACCTTGGATGGGTTATGTTGTGGCAGGGGAACAGCCTAACTTGACTTGTGTTCTGAACTTCTAGGGCTTTGGTCAAGTTGGTGTGCACTCCTCCAGAGGGCAATGGACCATGCCAGAGCAGCAATCTCTAACTTGGTAAGACACAGTCCTCCAGTGCCATTTCACCTCTTGGTGGGCTGACAGTACTGCAGAAGAAAGGTTTGACAATGTCCATGTCAGTATCAGAGAAGATGATGAATCCAAAGCAGTGTTGGGTGCTGCTGTGTGGGTTGTGAGCCAAATGTCGCTGTAGCTAGCTGGCCATGATAAAGGAAGTGGTTCAAGTGGTTCAGTGTTGGTGGGGTTACCATTAACTGCTATCATATCTTGGGTCTCTCAAGAGAAGGGAAGAAAGAGGGGAGGGGCAAGCCTTGAACAGTGTTCCAGGAGGAAGTCTATTCTTCCTTGGGGGGTGGGAGTCCAACCACAAGTCCAGCTTTTAAAAGCGACATGTGCTTTGAAACAAATGTGCAGGAGGAGCTATTTCTGAATTTGCTCATCCAAACCTGCTGGTCCTGGAGAGCTTGGATTATGAAATGACCTTAGGCTAGGACTGGGAATGTGGTGGTTTGGTCTGTGAACAAGTAGGGAGGATATGTGAAGGTTGGTCATGTCCTCTGTGTGAGGACATGCGTCAAGTGTGAGGGAAGCCAAGCTGTTGAGCAGCTGAGCAGGGAGACTGCTAGGACAGACTGCAGCATTGCCCTTTCCAAAACACGAACAGCCAGCCACTTCATTGTGGGTTGTGTGAGCCAGAGTGGAACTGCCGGTCTGAAATGACACTGGTTTCCTTTGACCAGCTGAGCAGATGTCTGGTCTCTTCACTTCCAGCTGCTGATGTGTAGTTTGAGAGTGAGCCGAGAACTGTGGATGAGCTGCTGAGGTTGAAACAGGGCTTGGGTACCTGTCACCAGCTGCTTCTCCAGTACAGTGGAGAGGGGCTGCAGGACTGTTGCTCCCAAAGCTATTCCTCTGGCCTTTTAGCCTGTCTCCTGCCAATCCCCAGCACAATTGTGGCTGCAGGCAATTTCAGCATCTCTAATGGAAGCTGAGTGGTTCTGCAATGCCCGGAATTGAGTTAATCTGAGCATCTGCCTTGTGTACAGGCCATTGTTCTGTGGGGGGTTGGGCTGTGCATTGTACCTGTTTAGAAGAGTGGGCTCCAGACTGGAAGTTCTGCTTGGGCACTGGTAAACACCTGTCAAATGGTGCAGGAGGTGTAGCCTCAGCTTTCATGTTAGCTGAGGTAGTGTGATTCCCAAGGGTAATATCTTTTCAGCCTAGCTGCTTTGTAATACTACCAATAGTGTAATTTAAGAGTAGCCTTAGGCAGTGTAATACAAAATTAGCTAGATGCTGGATGGGAGTATTTACGTCAAAGTGGATGTGGCTCGAAGGCACAATCATGGAGGGGTTGCCTTCCCTTTCCTCTGTCCTCATCAAAGTGCCAGTTGTACACACTCAAGTCAGATCTGTGCTCTTCTGATTCAGACTGAGGGTTTCTGTTTGAATCAGCCTTTGCCATGGGGTCACATGGGAAATGCCAGTGCTGTTTGCTGTGTCATATCTGTAACACACTCCACGCTAGACTCTGATCAGTGTGGATCTGAACTTGTGCGGGGTAAATAGATCCATTCAGGGTCTCCAGAGTCTATTTAGCGTCTGTCTTAACTGTGTTTAAAACAGCCAGGTTGACTTATTGACAAAATGCTTGTTTGCACTGGAGCATCTGCAGCTGAACAACCTGTGTTTGGGTTGGAGCTGCTGACTGGAAGGACTGTAGGCTGGTGGAGCAAACTCTTCCATAACATGACTCTCTTTCAACACAGTTTGGTGGCGAGCCGATGTCGTACACGCGCTTCAGCATTGCCCGGCAAACAGATGGAGACAACAGCCATGTGGAGATGAAGCTCTCTGCTGATGATGAGGAAGGAGGGGAAATCGGGAGATCAGAGCACCTGCATGCCACCATGCCTCCTCCACGGAGGAGTGGCAAAAACCTTTGCTTCCTAATCATGGCAGCAGTCCTCCTCCTTTTGATTGGTAAGCAAGGGTGGGAGGCAACTGCATGAAGTAGACGCTGGTATTGAAAGTATCTGAGGCTATTAACATTTGAATTGGTATTGTTTTGGGAGACAATTGGGGATCCAGTCTGCAGCCTCTTGTTACTAAGTATGTCTGGCTCAGCCTATGGTACTGAAGTGTGAAGTTTGTACAGAATTGGCACAAGGAAGTGTGAAGTTAGCTGAAAGGCAAACTGGTCCTTGTGGAAGTCTTACTGGTTTTCCCTCCATTAACTCTTAACACTTCTGTAGAGATGTGGGTCAGCAGATCAAAATTTGTGCTCATCTCTTAAGGTTTTAACACTGCCACTGACCTAAAGTAAGCATTCTCCTTCCCAAGTGCTGGAGGGACTGCCAAGCGCAAGATCGGATTTACAGTGCCCCTTAAAACGTGCCAGCTCAGGCAAAATGTCAGGCTGCATATTTCTGTCTGTCCTTGGGTAAGCCAGCTGGTCAAAACTGGTGTGAGAGCAGAGATGCATCTTAACCCTGAAGCTGTGTGGTGTAGGGCTGGTTCAGTCATCTTTCTGCAGCACAAAGAAATACCTGTTCTGTCCATAGGGTTTCTGATCGGCTACTTGAGTTACCGTGGACGAATGCAGAATGTTAGCAGGTGTCTGGATGGAAGTGGCAAGTGTGAGATGACTCCTACTGCATCTTACTTATCGGATGATGACGAAACTGAGGAAGAAGAGGTTCCTGGACCACGTGTCTTATACTGGCCTGACCTGAGAGCCATGTTGTCAGATAAACTGTCAGCTATGCAACTTGAGGCGAACCTGAGGTAACAGTTGCAGAAAGCTTAGCTAGAGCTTTGAGAGAGGCACAGCCTGTGAGCAGAACTCGAGCTCCTTTGGAGAACAAGGGCCTTACAGGTGATGAAGGGTGGCATGTGTTAAACATGGGCTTAAATGGCTTTGCAGGCTGCAGTGCAACCTGGTGCTGTAGCTTAAGCTGTGCATATATCTGTTACTTACAGGCAAAGAGAAGGTAAGACATCTTTTGAAGCTGGCAAGGTTGAAGATGAGACCACTGCCAGCTACATTCATGACCAGTTCACCAGCTTCCGTTTGGATGAGGTGTGGAATGATGAGCACTACATTAAGCTGCAGGATAAAGGCAGGTATGTTAATGAAGAGATGGCATCTCTTCCTCACTCAGCATGGATATCTGTAGTCTTGAGCAAACACATGATTTCTGCTTAAAATGGTGCGAAAATTGTGAGCCGGTTACCGCTCTCCAAAGAAGGCCTCAATCTAGCCACAATCTAGCTGCTCTTCCCTCTTCTCAGGCTTTCTAAATCCAGAGGGTCTGGTAGCAGCAGATTTTTCCTGGGACAGCTGTTTCCTCAAAGTATGCTAAGGAAGTAGAGAGAAAGCAAACTTGAGTGAAAACTCGGCTGAAGGGCAGATTCCCTGTGCCTAAAACTGCTAGCACAGGTGACTCCATCTTGTCATGGAGACAGGTGTTGCACACCTGGCAGTGGCTCCTCTAGTAGCTCAGGAGGGTATCAACAGGCATTGTGTTGTCTGGCAGCTTGTACCCTCATGTTTTACTTGCCCCTCTGTGTCGGGCCAAAATGAATCTGCTTAGAAATCAGCCTTCATTAATGTCTCTGAACAACCCCAGAGATTCTTGCATGGACATACTGGGATGAGTCTGCCTGTTTCATGCTCTGTTGACTTGCTCAAAACAGTTAGAATGCAGACTGAATATGGGAGTTAGTTAAATTCTTGTATGAAAGAGTATAATGCTGTCTCTTTATGTTTAACAGTAGCAACAACCAAGTGTCTACTGAGCTAAATGGTGTCGAAGAGGTTCTGGAGAGTCCCAATGCATATGTGGCATACAGCAAGAGTGGCACAGTTGCTGTAAGTGACTCCAGGAGGATCCTGGAAATGTTCTTGCACACTTACCAGGTGGCAATGTCCAAAATATGTCCATTTATGATACAGAGTGTATAAAGCCCTCCCCAGTCAGAGAGCTGGAGGGGGTGAGAGTGGGGTGAGGAGAGGGCCCACATAGTATTATGACTTCAGCAAGATGAACAAGTAACTTTAAACTTATCTACTGGGATCCAATCAGGAACCTTGGCAGAAGTGCTGCTCCAAGAGGCATGTTGCATGGGATCAGTTGACATGGCTGAGCTTCAGCTTCCTGCTGTTAACAGGAGTCACTGTTACAGTGACTCTGTAGGCAGTTTCAAGTATCTTACTGCTGCATTTCTAACCTGTGTTTCTGTTCCAGGGCAAACCAGTCCATGTGAACTATGGACTGAAAGATGATTTTGAGAAGATACGAAATCTGGGTGTTTCAATGGAGGGAACTATAGTCATCTTCAGAGCTGGAAAAATAACCCTTGCTGAGAAGGTAAGCAGTCTGTGCCCCAAAGCCTGGCCAAACTTGGCAGCAGGAAGCTATGCTTCCTCTTCTTTGAGGCATAAAGGTGTGTCTTTATTAGGTTTGTAGAATTCATGTACGTAGGTTTGTCCTTACAGGTCTGGTCTTGCTTGTTTGCTCTAAGCCTCCACGTGCAGGTCTGGATGCCGTTCATGGTGCCATTCTTTTTGGCCTCCAGCAGTCTTGCTGGAACAGCCAGGCATCTGGAGTGGTGGAGCTGGGAGGCAGCCTGGGAGGTACAAGGTGCAGAGCTGCATCACTAGATGCAGCCATAGGGCTGCTAGAAGCAGGATGACCTTGCCTCCAGAGCACCTCTGGCTGCTGCAGTCAGACACTTTCAAAGTTCGGCTGCAGTGTCTTGCTGACTGTTCACTTGGACCAAGTGATGGTGCTGGCACTGCATGCCCAGCCAGTGGCCTTCCATGTTGTCGTAGTGTTCCCTCTGTAGGGAGCAGATTCTGTATGTAAACCTGTTTGAGGTCTGACCCAGAGCTGCCCCTCAGATAGGTGCTTCTGGGGAGGCTGGGGCACAGGACTCAGCCTGTCTGCATGCATCAGACACAGGCAGAGCTGAAAAGTGCTTCCACAGAGGGTGGTTACTTGTTCTCCAATCCCCCCTGCTTTTCAAACTTGTCTAGCCTTGCAAGAGTGTTTGTACCAGTGGCATATCAGAGGCAGCTGGGTTGTAGGTGTATTAAACAGGGACCTGGCTAGACCACTCTGCCTCCATTTTCCATGTGAAGATGAGCCTCCAATGGCTGCTTCTCTTGAGACTAACCTCATCTTGGGAAAACAGGTGGAGTATAATCAAAATTAAATAACATCTGTCTTTTAAGCTGCTCTGAGGAGCAAGCACGAGCTGAAGGAACCGTAGGGTGAGACACTAACTGTGGTGTGTCCTAACTGTTCAAGACAGTGCTAGACACACTCTGCCCAGAGTAGAACTGAGCTGCTGGGATTCAGCTGCCTTGTGTAACTGTCAGTGTCATGTAGCTGTTAAAATCTATTGTGTAGTTGGGGATCAAGGAGCACAACCCTTCCCACCATTATTCCATGTACTTGCCTTAACTCCACTTGCTTGCAGCACAGATATGCGGTAAATGTTTCTCTTTGCTTCAGGTCGCAAATGCCAGAGAGCAGGGAGCAGTTGGTGCCCTGATGTACCTGGACCCCTCTGAATACAAGAACACTGAGAAACTTGTCCCCTTTGCACATGTGAGTATGGAGCTGGCTCCCGTTTGTTCTTGTCAACCTCTCTTGGTTCAGCCTGCAGCAGTCCTGCTGGCCTCTGGCTCAGAATTGCTTTGTGCTCTTGTGTAGATGAAAACTGTTGGGCTCCTCTGAGACTTGAGGACTCTTCTTGCTTTTCACAGGCCCACCTTGGAACTGGAGACCCGTTCACCCCAGGCTTCCCTTCTTTCAACCACACTCAGTTCCCACCAGTGGAATCTTCTGGGCTGCCTCGCATTCCTGTTCAGACTATCTCTGCCGAAGCAGCAGGCAAGCTGTTCAGGTAACTGTTTCTCCTGGCTTACAGGCTGAGTTGCTGGGCCCCTCTTGTAGGTGGGAGGATGGTGTTCAGGTGCTGTGAGCCAGAGCAGCTCTCTGCTGCTCTCTGCTGTGTGTGGCAGGGAGTGTGTTCTGGAACTGCCTGGAGAAATGTCACTTGTGTCTGTGTCTCATGTCTTAGACTGAACTTAATCTAGTGTTGGACTCCTTTGACTTCTGCACCCTACCCCTCCCTGCATAATTAGCGGTGCAGGACTTCAAACTGTTTCCTAGGCAGGCCTTGAAACAGGTTGCACCTGCAGTTGCAGATGTGCTTTTTTCACACAATAACTAAATGAGATTGGAGCTGGATCATGAGTTCAAAGGATCTCTCTTTTCCCCTCAGCAAAATGGATGGGCACACATGCCTTCTGGAGTGGAAATCCGGGATCATGGGATGTAAGGTGACAGTGAGCCCCACAAGCACGATGACAGTGAAACTGACTGTGAACAATGTTAATGTGGACAGGAAGATTCTGAACATCTTTGGTGCTATCAAGGGATTTGAAGAACCAGGTAACAACAGCTGCCTTGTGGCTAAGTCTTGAGGGGAACCCTTTCTCTTCTGTGATCATCAGAACCTGACAGCTGCTCCCAGTCAGACAACCACTTCCTCAGCAGAACTAAGACCTTTCCCTGAGGATCAAAGAGAAACCTGAACCATGCTGCCAGGGAAAGGCTAAATGAAAGTACTTGGCGTGCCAGATTCAGGGGTCAGACTGCAGACTCTCTTCCCAGTACAGAAGCTGAAAGCTGCTCTTCTAATAAATGGTGTTTGCAACCTGAAGCGTGGAGTTCAGATCTTGATGTCTCCTTTACAGATCGGTATGTTGTGATAGGAGCCCAGAGAGATTCCTGGGGCCCAGGAGCAGCCAAGGCTGGTGTTGGCACTGCCATCTTGTTGGAACTTGCCCGTGTGATCTCGGACATGGTGAAAAAGGGTAAGTATTTTTGAACAAAAGCATGAGGGTGGGAGGTGATGCAGGTCTAGCTCTGCATGTATTAACACTGGAGAGCCCAGTTGCGAAACAATGCTTTGGAAGGCATAGGGAATCTGACAAAGCTTCCCAAGAAACTGTTATTGACTTGTCCAGTACAGACAGCTTGTCTGCAGTGAGCACGTGCTTCCAAGGGACTGCCTCCCTGTACCTGGTATGGTCAAATGCAAGAATGTCCTTGGGTGACACACAACGCAAACCTTAAACTTGAGTGGTCTGTTGGACAGTGGGGCCTGAAGGTGGGAAAACCCTGGAGTGGCTGACCAGCTGGAGCAGTGGGGACTGCATGGTGGCACTTAGTGTGAGTGCACTTGTCTCCAGGTTAATTTTGGGCTCAGGCAGCTAAATAATGGGGGAAATGCAGAGAGCATTGTTTTCCTCTGCAGTTCTGCAGCATGGGGGAGCAGGGTACAGTGTTCACACAGCCACTGGTGTGCACATTTGTCTGCAGCAGCCAGAATGCTTTGGTGCTGTCTCAGGACCAGGCAATTCATCATCCCAGGCCCGCAGTGCTAATCTGCATCTCCATGGGGGAAGGGCAGATGTCTCAGTCTCCCTCTCTTTGCAGATGGCTACAGACCAAGGCGCAGCATTATCTTTGCTAGCTGGAGTGCCGGAGAGTTCGGAGCTGTGGGTGCAACTGAGTGGCTGGAGGTACTGTGTGTTTAATAGAATTCTGTGTGATGACTGCACAGTTGTTCCTGTGGATTAAACATCCTGGTGTTGTATTGCTACTGCTGATTTTATTAATATACTTGATTTGTTCCAGGGGTACTCCACCTCGCTGCATGCTAAAGCCTTCACTTACATTAACTTGGATGGTGCAGTCTTAGGTAACCTGCTACTCTTTAAGTTTCTTGAAAATGAGTGGGACTAGAATAGCTTGAACAGACATGGGGGCTGTGCCAGAGGCTGATGGTGGGTGGCTGGCTGGATGGTGGGTGCTTGGCTGAAGACTGGCATGACTCCATTTATTCTGTTGTCATTAAAGGCAGGAGGCTGCTGCAGCCTAAGCCAGAGGAGTCAGCTTTGCTGGGTCCCAGTAGACTGTCCTGTGTCTGTTGAAGATCCTCTGGCAACAAGCTGTAGAGCAGGACTGAACAGCTCTAGCAGGAATGGTTGATTATACCAGCACGTTAAATACCATTTTCTTTCTTGCAGGCTCCAACCACTTGAAGATTTCTGCTAGCCCATTGCTGTACTTGTTGCTGGAGAGAACTATGAAGGGGGTGAGTTGAAGGGCTTTGGGCTGATCAAGGTGACTGGTTTTAGGTGGAACTGAAAGAGCTGTGCTGGGTCACTTTCCTCAGCTAATATCTTCTGTGGAGAAAGCCCCATTAAGGAGAAAAAGCTGAGATATTCTGGAGGGCTCTGTCTGAAATCAGCTGGGCTCTGGAAACTTCAGTTCAGACATGCAGAATCTAAAATCAGCAAGTGCCACAGTTCTGTGGGAGGTGAACGCCTGTCCCGCATGAACTGTGCCTGTCAGGTCAGGGGAGCATACCTGATTCTGGCATCTACACAGCAATGCAAGCTCCAGGAGGGAACATGGAAGCCCAGGCAAAGGTCAGGACAAGTGCAGTGACTGTCATTTCTGTGCAGGTGAAGGACCCAACAAAGGATTCAGGAAACCTGCATAACAGAGTTGGCTCTGAATGGATGGATAAAGTGTAAGTATTGTTATCCATCTCTCTAGGAAAGCAGATCTCCATGAAGGAGCAAACCAAATGGCTTCTGCTCTTTGTGCTAGAGTGTCATACTGCTGTCTGAGGTGGGCTCTGTCTCTCTCTGCTGCCCCAAGCTGCCTGTAGGCAGCCCAGACACCTTTCTGGAGGGCAAGAAGAGCCTTGTACCAAGTCCAGTGGCTGGAAATGGATAGGCAGCCCTTGGTATTTGGCTGGGACTCCTTCAGTCTTGTCTACAAAGGGTAGTCCAGCTGGCTCAGAGCTTCAACTGTAGGGCTTCTAGCTTTTCTCCTGGGATGCCCAAAACAGTTGGTAACTACTCAGTGCTTATCTTCTGCAGCGTTTCCCTTGATCTGGATAATGCAGCGTTCCCTTTCCTGGCTTACTCAGGCATCCCAGTGGTTTCCTTTGGTTTCTGCAATGTAAGTATCATGTGCCTGCCTGGTGTACACATTCTGTGCAGAGTGCTGTAAGGATATGTGCTCTCCAGGACGGCAGAGCAAAAGGTGCTGTCCCAAGCTCTCTGTCCATGCAAGAGCCTCTGGGGGGGAATTAGGTACATCCTCTGGACCCAGTGGCTGTGGCAGTACTTGCTGTGAAGGCTGCTCCTGGGACAAGGCTGGCCTACAGTCTCTGTTCCAGAGTTCTGAATGCTTGTGTTTTTTTGGGAGAGGCAGCACTTGCTCTTCTGGAGGCTCAGATGTCAATGATTCAGAAGCTAAAAGCACTAAAAAGATGTCAAGCTGTTGCTGCATCAGTGAAAGACTGTACTGCAGCCAGCTGGTCAGCAAGCAGAGGGCAGGGGGGAAGTGATATTGTTGACCAGAACAAGTACTAACTCAGACTGTTTGGGTCTGCTGCTGCAGCTCCCTCTCTTATGAATGCTTGGGTTTGTTAGTGTTAGACTTGTTCCACAGAAAAACTTCAGTAATCCTGACTAGAAGGGTTGGAGGGTGCTGCCACCACATACCAGATGGGGTGGTGAGATTTGCCCACCTGCACTTCTGCAGTGATCTCTGAGGGGGTAAAGTTGTCTATGTCTTCAGGTCCATAAAACTAACCAAACATCCTGCTGATTGCTGGAAACTGTGAGGGATGAAATGTAGGAGCTCCATTCCCTTCCCCATGCTTGGATGTTTTGCCACTCCAGTCTCATGTCTTAGCAGCACGGGGATTTGGCATGTGGTGGAAGCAGCAGGTCACCTGTGGTGGGGGATGAAAAAATCTAGCTGGAAAACCGTTCTTGGCTAAATTCAACACCTTTTTTCTTGCAGAAAGATGAGGAATATGCCTTCTTGGGCACTAGTGGAGACACAGTGATGAACCTGAGGAAGATTGACAAGTTGTATTCTCTTATGCGTGCTGCTGCGGAAGTTGCTGGACAAGTAGCTCTCAGGCTGACCCATGATCATGAGCTCTTCCTCGATTTTGACAGATACAGTGAAGAACTGCTGTCATTCCAGGAGAGGTTTTTGTCCTTTGATGAGGAAGTGAAGGTAAGGAGGACTTCAATTTCACTGAATCCCTGTAGAAGGTCAGGGGCCATGTCCTAATAAGGCCCTGTGTCAGTGATACAGCAGGGTGGATGTCTTACCCCTTTGGGCATTGGAGTGTAACAAAGTGTGATGAGAACTGATGTTCCTCTGGAGCAGTGCAGACAGAGTAGCTGTGGCAGACAGATCCAGCTAATCTGGCTGTGGTGAGCTCTTAGGAAGTGAATGTGGGTGATTTCTCCTCTGGTTATCATTCACAGCATAGTGCAGCTTTGCCACTCATTTGCACCTCTGCTGAAAGCCTACAAGAAACTGTGGGTGGGGATTGACCTCAGAAGAGCCTGCCAAGAACTTGCTCTGCTACTTGGTTAAACTGAGGGGAAAAAGAAACCCAAAAAACCCCCACAACAACAAAAGAAAAATCTTTCTTTTGGTAAGAGAGCAGCAAAAGAAGAAAATCAGGTTTGCTAACAGTTCCTTGCTTGCAGGCACTGGGGCTGACCTTGAACTGGCTGTATTTTGCCCGTGGTGACTTTCAGCGAGCTGCAGATGCACTGAGAAGAGACATTGCAAACAGTGACAAGGAAAACAGGATTGTCCGCAGAGCCCTGAATGACAGGATGATGAAGGTGGGTATCTACAACTGGTTTTTCTTTCTTCAGGAAGGAAGAGAGTGCTTGGCTGAGATGGGCCTTTCCCTAAGGGGCCATGGGCACTATGCAGACTGGTGTCTCTTCCACTTGCCCAGTGTCGACCTGGCTCAGTTCTGCACTTGCATTTGAGAGAGGGTCTGGCCCTTACAGCCCTGCTGTGGGAAAGGGCTGACTGGGGATCAGAGCTTGGCAGCTCATGTTGAGGCAGATTAGGAAAAAAGAACTTGGGAGGCCAGAGCATAACCCTAAATTTGCCCCTCTGCTCAGGTGGAGTATGACTTCCTCTCCCCGTTCCTCTCACCAAAAGATGTTCCCTTTCGCCACATCTTCTTCGGCAAAGGCTCCCACACGCTGCCAAGTCTGCTGGAGAACCTGAAGCAGCTGAGAGACAACAAAGACAGTGTGGATATCAACATACTGAAAGAGCAGCTGGCCCTGGTGACCTGGACCATTAAAGGGGCTGCCAATGCTTTAGTGGGTGATATCTGGAACACAGACAACGAATTCTAGACACAGCAAACACCTGGTTAAGGTACAGGATTACCTCTCTAAGGTACAGGAGAGCTGTGTGTGCAGGGGCTTGCTGTGTGGCCCTAGTTCCATCTGTGGCAACACACAAAAACTCCCTGTACCTCAAATTAGGCATTGGCACGATTTTTAAATGGCAGCTTCCTGCAAATTTCCACTACTTTATGTATCATGAAACCTAACTGAAAACCCCTGAAACCCAAACAAAACCCACTCCCTAACATGGTATTAACTTTCTGTAGATTTTCTGACAACTTTTTTTGACCGAAGTTGAACACAAAATTTAAATCTCACCTTGACAAATTCACAGGAGGCAGTTTTAAAGCAGGTACTAACATTACCATGAAATCTCCTCTGACCAGGCTCCCATCTGACCACAGTCCCAACTAGTCAAGTACAGCTGCTTCTAGGGCTTGCTCTCCAGTGTACTTGAGAATCAAGAGCTTGGGTGACTCCTGAACTGGTACCTTGAGTGGGAAGGTATATCATCTATTTAGGCTTTTAATTGTTGGCCCCCTAAACCTAGTGACAAAACAAGGAATGGATTCCTCTAAACACTTGTGATGAGGATCCCTTCTCTGGCAGGGAGCTGTAGAGAGCTGTAGTTCAAAAATTAAACATAGTAATACCCACAAGTGCTGGATTATCAGCAAGCTCTGAAGTGCCCAGCCTGCCTTTACTCAACAGCAGGGTCTCAATGACATCTTGGAGGCTTGCTTCTGCCAAGGCAGTTATCATTACCCAGGGAGAATGACCCAAAGATTATCCAATGTCCCATTTATACCCTTAGCTGGCACCTCAGTGAGTCTTGCAGCATTGAGAAATGGTCTAGACTGGCACTTCAGAACTTGCTGCTCAGGGGCCTTGTGTGAAATTGAGTCTCTTGCTGGCCAAACCCTGTTTGACTTGATGTCATTTTGCAAGATGGCTCTTGTTTGGCACTGAGATATTTATTTGTTTATTTATTTATCAGTGACAGTGTTCACTATAAATGTTTTTTTATAGAAGATAATTATCGGAAGCAGTGCCTTCCATAATTATGACAGTTATACTGTCGTTTTTGAATAAAGCAGCATCTGCTATTACAATCAAAACATGATACTGGAACTTTGCATTTAAAATAATCAAAACAGACCCCTCAAAAAGTTATGGAAAACTAGCAATTAAGCTTTCTGTGGCAAAAACACCCCTCTGAAAAAACCCTGAAGGTGTCAACCTGGTAGTGAGTCTCCAGGTTGTGCTCCAAAGTAATCCCTGAAATGCTGAAAACCGGGGTGGAAAACTCAAATACTAGAAATTTGGCTTCTTTGCAGGGTCTGTGCCCCTGTGTGGGCTCTGGATTCCTTCCTACTCCCCTTTCTGGATGATGTGTGCTCTCATGTGGAGCACAGCTTCCTTCCTGGCCCCAGCCCCAGAAGAGGGACTTGCTGTGTAGCCCTAGTTCTACCTCTGGCAACACACAAAAACTCCCTGTACCTCAGATTAGGCATTGGCACGATTTTTAAATGGCAGCTTCCTGCAAACTTCCAGTACCTAATGTATCATGAAACCTAACTGACATTATCGGGGGCAGTGTCTTCCATAATGTGTAAAGAACAAGGTAGTTTTTGCCTACCACAGTGTTATATCGGAGGCAGTGACCTCCATATGTTGCACTATGGGTGTACGTAATTATCGGGGACAGTGTTTCCCATAATTGTTCTATGCTTAACATGCAATGTCATCTGCGAAGCTTGATGGTTAGTATCTAACATGGATTAATCTCCTGCAGTCCTATTTTTTCACTCTCCTGTGGTGATGCAGATACAAACTTCAATCTGTTATGTACTTAGACTCTACTTTCCCCATAGGCTGAACTGTTTCAAATAGCTGTGCTGTCTTGAATTGGCTTCCTGCTTCCAGCTACGGTAGTGGTGCTTGAATATTTAGTGGAAACTAGGCTAGTTAGGCTGTGTGCATTAGTAGTGATGTAGTAGACTTCCTTCAAATCAGTTACAAAGACATGAGGAATTAAAGGTGAATGTAGGGCTTGGGGCTGACAGCTGTTTGGTGGGCTCAGGTCACTGCTCTGGATGAGTGCACATAACGCACATAACACTGTCCTGCTGTGGGACTGGGAGAGTGGTGGTATGCCCACGTGGGAAGCCC
The DNA here is from genome assembly GCA_013397135.1 of Pachyramphus minor. NCBI lineage: Eukaryota > Metazoa > Chordata > Aves > Passeriformes > Tyrannidae > Pachyramphus > Pachyramphus minor. Next base: position 386,726 of record VYXB01000792.1, on the reverse strand, counting down.
ACTCTCCAGTTCTCGCTGGAAATTCCAGTCTTGCCCACCTTGGGTGTTGAGTGGAGGGGGGAAATCAGTGGCACGTTTCTCATGGTGCCGCTCTGCTTCCCGATCTGAAGCTGAGCACTGCTGATGTGTGATACCTGCTGAACTGTGTGCCTGTTTCCGGAAGAGCCCTGGCTGGCTATCACCAGCCCTGTACTCTGCAGTTTGATCTCACATTTAACCCTAAGCTGCAGTTTAGTTTTAACCTAAGCTCTGCACTTTGATATGGATTTAAATCTAACCTGAGTGAGTGACCTGAGCCCCAACAGTAGTCCTTGAGGGAAAGAACATTATTCAGGAATGGGCAAGGACAGGCCCCCAGCCTAGTTACTGAACTCAGTGCTCACCAGTTTGGAGGGCTGGATTTTCATCGATCTCTCTAGAACCCTGATGCCCAGACTTGTGTAGTTTGTTGCTCTTCCCTGAGTTCTCTTAACTCTTTCCTACAGCCCTGTCTGTGTTAGTGTTTCCTAGTGACACTTCTCTGGATGGCATATAAGAGCTGCTGTCTGAGAGTCCTCACTGTAGTGTTTGCATGCATCTTGATGTCAGACTTAATCTTGTGCTTTATAGCCAGCAGAGAGAGACAAAAGACAAAGTCTGTCTCCACAGCACAACAGTGACTACAGGGATGTTGGGATATCTTGCTCAGTGCTGGCATCTGACTGCTGTGGGATACTTACCTGTTGTTTGCTTCAATAAATATTTTGCATCTTGAACACTCAGCTTCTCTTGTGGGTTCTTGTTAAAGCCATTGGTGCTGTTGTGGCCATGGGTGAGCTTGGGCAGCTGAAGAGAAGCTGCTCTCCTTCCCCATTAGGGCTGGTACCTTGCAGCTCCAGTACCACCACAGTGCTGTTCATCTAAGTCCTGCCTCATCCCAGACAACTGGGATAAGGACTCTGGCAATGAGGTGGAGGAGCAACACACACAATCTGGGCTTCCTGCTCCTTTCATGGTTATGTCCTGCCTCTTGGTCATGGCATTGACTCTGAAGAGCCTGCAGTGTTGGGGTGGATGATGCAACGATGAAATGTCAGATTTCCCACTGGCTGTGGCTTTGTAGGTCTCTGCTGGGGAGAAGGTGGCTGGACAGGGCTGTGTGTGACTGTGTCCCAGGAAGCTGCCCCACTGTGTCCTGCCTTGTCTCTGTCCCTCATCACGCTGGAGCTCCCCTGAACCAAAGTTCAGATGGGTATGTGGATACTGCTTAGAGCCCCAGGAAGCTCTGTGAGAGGAGGAGCTGCATCCTTAGCCCCAGAGGGCTCCTCAGATGAGACTGCACAGATTTGGGACTCTGCATTTAAATGTGCTCAGTTTCTTTCTTCTGTCTTCCCCTGGTCTTAAGTGCTGGTCTCATCTCCTGCTTTATAAACAATGCATCCCGAGAAGGTGAACTGTTTGGGGCGAGAAGCATCTTCTCCAGGACACCAGCTCGCCCCTTATGGGCTGTCCCGTCATAGCTCTGGTCCCTCCTCTTCCACCGGGATGATTTACTTGTTGGAAACACGTCGTTTCCCGCAGCTCCTGCCCGCGCCTGGCAGGGCTCCTCTCCCTGCGGTGACTGTGCGAAGCGCCCGGAGAGGCCGGGGCTGCGGGAGCCCTGCTGCAGCCGGGCAGCGCCAGCCCCGCCGGGGCAGAGGGAAGGGGGGCACAGCCCTTTCCCACTTACCTGGGAGAAGGGATTCGGGCAGCGCAGGGCATCCGGTGTCCTGGGGCCCTGCAGCGGAGCGGTCCCGGGGTCTGGTGCTGTTCCGTGGTGAGTCTGTCTGTCCATCCCGGCGCCCCACTGCTCTACCACCCGTCCCGCTGCCCGCCCTTCCTTCTGTCCGTCTGTCCGTCCTCACCCCGCCGTTACGTAAAGCGGCGCCGCGGCGCCTTTAAGGGCGGGGCCGGGGGCCGGCCGAGCTCGCGGCGGGGCAGGAGGGGAGGAAGGGAAGGGGGCGGTGGAACCGGAGCTCCAGGGCTCCAGCAGCGCGGCGCGGGGGGGCTTCCCCAGCGTGCGGGGCCGGGGCGGGGCCCGCGACCGCGTGCACCATCCGGGGGCAGGGGGCGAGCGG
>VYXB01000792.1:189377-384291 GCA_013397135.1 Pachyramphus minor | reverse complement strand
TGGGTGCGGAGGGGCCGGCAGGAGGAGGGGGAGGCCCGGGGTGGGGTGCAGGAGGAGGGCGAGCTCTACCCGGGGGAGCAGGAGCACCCCAGCGGCAATCCCAGCACGAGGACCCCGGCACAGCGCCCGAGCCGCAGGAGGTCCGCCCGGGTGTGAGGTCGGACCCCGTGCCCGGTGCCTCGTGGGTGATCCCACCCCGCGTCCCGGCCGTCCCCGGCGTCGATCGTCGCACCCCGCCCCGGCAGGTGTGTGGGCGCGTCCCGCCTGGCATGCCGGTTGTCTGGAGTGCCGCCGTGCCCATCCTCGCCCTCCGGTGACGCTGCAGACTCGGCGCAGGATGCGGTGGCAGTGGCGGTGAGCACAAAGGTAAGGAACGAAGCGCGACCGCGTGTTTGGGGGCCATGCGGCGGCCAGGGAGGGGGGTTCAGGTTTGGCACTGTGGAGGTGCCCAGTCGACATCGGCGTGTGCCGGCTGCGCCTCGTCGGGAGCAGCTGGCACCGTGCCCTGCAGCACTGCAAGCTGCGGTGCTGCCCTCGTGCCCGGGCACTGCGGGACTGCTGAGCCCCGGCCAGCAACGTGCCCGACCTCCTGCTACCAAAGCAGAGCAGGCAGCAGGGTCTGGTGTGAGTGGGTGCCCGGTGCCCTTGAGCTCTCCTAAACTACAGCGGAAACTGGGGGAAGGTTTGTTGTTTTTTTTTTTTTCCTGGAGAAAAGGCGGCTTTGCTCTTCCTCTTCCTTGGGCTCGTGGGAGCTGTGGCAGTGAACAGAGGATCCTTGTCCTCCGGGGCCAACCCTGCTTCTCAGGGTGTTGTGCTGGGGCTGAAACCCTGAGCAGCAGTGAGGTGTGGGGAACCTCTGACCATCAGCGCAGTGGGCAGCACCGTGGCTGTGTCTAGGCATATTGCAGCAGGTTTTTCTCTGAACAATCTAGGACTGTTTGGGTTCTTCTGATCTTAGTTGGTTTTACTTTTTTTAGTAAAGTTTTCAAGTTAAACCTGGTAAGCTGGTGCTGACAGTCCAGGCAAGGATCCCACCTTGTCAGGTAAACCCTGCTTAGCTTCTCCCAGAACTATCTGGTAACTGCCCTCACCCCCATTGAAGTGGTAGCTGGGAGAGGGGGTTTGCACGTGGCCAGAGGAGCCTGGGCAGGGGCAGTGTCTCTGGCGGCCCTGCGGGGCTGGGCTGTCTGGGCAGGACGTTGTAGGGCAGAGCCTGGCACTGGCACTTCCCCACACCCTCACTTCCCCAGGGCTGCCTTGGTGCAGTGGGCACGTCAAAGTGCCACGGTGCTGTTGGGCTCTCCACTGGCTTGATACCCTGCAAAGTGTGCGTGTGCACCCCTTGCCAGATGCTGTGGGCTCTGAAGGTAATGCATTCCCCCCTTACTCAGCTCTTTGTTGAGCTGGCTCTGGGCAAAGCTTTGAACACAGTTTTTGAGCACCAGACTTTGCAAAAGTCTCCTAAAAACAGGACCTGCCTGGTGGAGTGTCTTGGTTGGAGCAGGGCTGTACTGCCAGGCCCTTCTTTAGGAAGAGGGTCCAGGACGGACCCTGAGTGCTGCATGCCCACCATCTGCTGCGGCCCTGCTCTCACTACCAGTCCCAAGCCCACTGCTCCCCACAGGGAGTGGGGGACAGAAACAGCCTCTGCATCCCCCATCCCGCCGCACCAAGGCCTAGGGGTGTAGGGTGGGGGCTGTGCAGGCTGTGCAACCTGTTACCAATCCCTGGAGCTACTGGAGCCTTGTTAGCCCGGTATTCGTTAGTTTGGGGTGGGGTGTTGTGGGTATGGCTGGGGGGGCTGGCAGTGTCTCCCTCCTCCTCAGGCAGCTGCCAGCCTGCTCTCCTGCTGTGACTCAGCCTCCCCAGGGCAAGAGGGGCCCTCCTGGGCAGAGGAGCAGCCCCCATAGGACCAGGAACTCATGAGCTTGTAGCCAAACCCTGTCCCAGCCACACTGCAGGCCAGGCCTCCAACTGTGCCTCAGTTTCCCCCTGAGAGGTCTCATCCTGCGTCTGGAGTACCTGGTTTTTGACTCCAGTCATGTCCATGAAGGATGATAGCTGTGCACAGGCCCTGCTGGGACAGGAAGAGAAAGTCCTTTTGCTGAGTGGCCAGCGGGGAGGCACTGTTCGTGCTGCAGCCTGGCTAATTAGAGTGCTTTCAGTTAGTACTAATGACTGACAGCTGCTGGATGGTCTGGCCAGGGCACTGCACTGCTCTGGTGCTGGGGAACTGGGTTGTGCCTTTACCCCCCCTCTTCCAGCTCCAGGGGTCCAAACGCTCCTGCACATAGGGGAGATGCTGTTGCTGTGTGGATGTGTCTCTGTTCCAGCCTGGCTTGAGACCTGACAAACTTGTTCTGTGCCAGCTGCAGCCTGGCCCAAGTAGTGATGTGAAGATGGGGGTACTGCTGGCAGCATCCCAAGGACAGAGGGGCTGGTTCGACAGAGGGCTCAGGGGCTGTGCTGATGCCCCCCTTCCCTGGGAGGACTGGGGGCAAAGCTCACCAGTAGGGCAGGTCCACAAAGGCTCTTTCAGCTGCTTGGGCAGAGTGGGGGGTGACCCTGCATGTGAGGAGACTTAACCTCCAGGGAGTCTGGGACATCTGGGGTGGACAGATGGGGGTACCAGGCTGGGAGGCCTAATCTGACCTCTCCCGCCTGCTTTGCCCCAGGGGGACCCTGTGGCCAGTGTCACTGCAGCCCTGCCAGCCCCATGGCCGAGCCCTGACACAGTGACCCCTCACACACTGCTCATCTCACTGCAACACTGGGGCTGGCACTGCCGAGGGACCCCAATAGCACTGCCCCTGTGGCCCAGGTGAGATGGGTGCAAGGGCCGGTGGGCACAAACCAGCCTTGCACTGGGGCAGGGTGGCAGGTTTCCCACAGTGGTGGTGATGCCAAGCCTGCTGCCCTCTCCCCCTCCCCAGCACTGCCTGTGGGCATGGAACTGAGGGGTGAGTGCTGTCGGTGCCAGGGGGTGTTGATTTGCCTGCTTGCCCACCAAAGCACCACTCCCTTCCTTTGTGGGAGAGCTTGNGGGGGTGTTGATTTGCCTGCTTGCCCACCTGTCTGTCTCCCTTCCTTTGCGGGAGAGCTCAGGGATCAGCTGTGGGGTCAGCAATTCCTGCCCATCCCCTGCCTGTGCTGGGGAGCTGGGAGGTGCAAGACAGACTAAGCCTGCCCCAGCTCGACCTGCGGAGCGGATTTAGCAGAGGAAAGAGGCTTAGGGAGGGGATTGGGGTTGTGGGCGCTTGTGTCTTTCCTTCCCACGCAGCCACTGCTGCAGACGGGCTCAGGGCAGGGGATGCTCTGTGCTGGGGGGCAGGAATGGTCCATGGGGCCAGGCTCTGACAGCCCAGAGATGGTAGTGAGGGGGAGCCTGGCACCTCGGCCTCCCCGGCCACCCCCGCCACGGGGGTCACCAGCCCTCCGTGCTGGCCCCCCGGGACTTCCTGCTTACCCCATCCGGCCAAGCAAGCAGCATCAAGTGCCAGCACCGAGGGAGGCTCAACACCCGCCGGTATGGGGGTATATTGGGTGGCACAATCCAGCGAGGGGCTGGGGATGGTCCGCGGGCAGCTGGGTGGCAGTAGCATCCCGCGGGCAGGCAGGATGCAGCCGGCAGCCCGGCCTCTGGCGGGGGCAGGGTGCGTTTGCACGCATGGGTATGTGTGTACCTGCGCCATGACAGCCGGGCTGGGAAGTGTGTCACCTCAATTTGGGGCCGCCCTCGGGGCCCCGCCAGGGCTGAACGAGCCAGCCCGGGGTGCCGGCGCGGCCGCCCTGCTGCCGCCGCGGCCAGTGAGATCACTTCCAGGTGACACGACTGCCAGGAAGGTGGCAGGAAGGCAGCAGGCGGGCTGTGACAGTGGGCAGAGTGATGTGACAGAGGTGAGTGGGGGACGCTATCCCCCTCTGGGAGCTTGGTTTGGGGACCTGCCACTTTCTGGGATCCTTCGTGCTGGGTGGTGGGCATGGGAGATGCTGTGGCACCGGTCCCAGGAGTGCGGGGCCAAGTGTGGCATCCCAGAGGGCTGGGGAGCTCCAGTGTCCTCACAGAGGGGAGGGACACCCTGTGGTCAGCGTGAGTGCCACTGCCCTGGACTGCAGAGGACAGTGCGTCCCATCCAGCAGTTGTCATTGTGGTGGGACCACCCCCCAGGGTGGGAATTGATGGCAGGTGAGTCAGGGGTGGGTGGCACGATGCTATTCATCCCCTTGTAGGAGACATAATCATTTTGGTGTCAGTTGAGCCTGGACAGGACCTGATGTGATGGGGGTGTGTGACCCAAATCCATGCCCAGGACTGTGTGGGGACGGAGGTTGTTCCCACACATCTTGGGGACCCCACAGCATCGCCTTCACTGGGCAGGCTGGTGAGGGTTTCGGGGCAGCGCCGGGCAGCCGGGTCCAGAGGGAAGGTGGCATAGCACAGAGGGCAGGTGGCATAGCACGTGCATCAGTCACCATCCCGTGGCATGCCAGCACGGTGACGCCGGCGGGCCATGCGCGGGGGCGGCTCACTGCTCCCACGCCGCGGGCTCAGCCTGCCTCGGCTCCGCGGCTGAGCTCACCTCTGTGGTATGGCAGGAGGAGTCGCCAAGGGGCTGCCTCCACCCAGCCCCACGGCCAGAGCTGGTGCCCACCGGGATGGGGGGTGTTTATTTCTCAGGGGGTAGGGGGAGCAAGGACAGGCTTGTGCCCTCTGACCTGTCATGGTGACAGCCCGGTGTCACTCCTTTGGCTATGGGGCTCTGTGGGGGGAACAGTGAGGGGTTCGTGGGGGCGCTTTTGGAGGTCAGGATGGATCACCATGGCCCGTGGCGTTGGCATGAGGAGCAAGTTGGTCCCTGGGGGCTGTGGCGTGCCCCGAAGGATAGGTAGGTCACAGGGGTCTTTGGGGGGGCTGCAGGGCCCCCCCCCCGGTTTCAGCCCGCTTGTACCTCTGGACAAGGGGCAGAGAGAGGGGCTGTGGTCGGGCAGTGCCAGGGTACAGGCCAGTCCCGATGTGCAGCTTGGGGGGGCCCCCATCGGGGGGGTGGCTTCCCAGTGCCACCTGTCCCTGCTGGGGGCTGTGCCTGGTGCAGCACCTGGCAGAGGTCTAGGAGACCCCCAGCTCCTTGCAAGGGGTGGGAGGAGAGGAGTGATCCTGGTGTGCGCTCTGGACCCTCATCCCAGCAGCACCCAGTGGGGCCTGGCTGCTCTCCCAGCCCTGCCGTGCTTGCGCCAACGCTGCTGGTCGCTGCGGAGCAGCCATCTTTCCAGTGCATCCCATCCCCCTCTGCCTGCGCAGGGAAGCGGGAGGGATGCTGGGGATGCTGCCAGCCCCAGCGCCCCCCCATCCCTCTGCAGGTGCCTCCCTAGCCATCCTGTCTGCCACAGAACCCCGACTGCTGGACGATGGTCCCCACTCGTCCACCTCCTCCGCCCGGCTGCCTGGTGCACCGTGCCAGAGTGCGGGGAGAAGGGGGCTGCGATCACGGCGCTGGGGCTGGCGGCGATGCCACCACCTCTCCACTCAGGAGCCGGAGCAGGGACAGAAGGTGGGCAGGTGGGCTGCCGAGCCGGGAGGAAGACAGTGGTGCCAGGCTGGGATCGGGGTGAGGACGGGTAGTCAAGGGGTTGCCCCCGCTTCTCTTTTCCCCATCTCCTCCGCATCCCTCCATCCGTCCCCCCTCCCCTCCATCACCGTTGCGGTCACCTTCACCCTCTCGCTGTTTTCCGGAACTGCAGCAACTTTCTGCCATGTGATCCCAAGCCCGGCTCCAGCCCTCGCCGCCCCCAGGCAGACGCGGGCGTCTCCACAGAGCCCCCCACTCGCCGCTGCGCCACAGCCGCTGCCTCAGCCATGGGTGAGAGATGCGACTACCAGCGCTTGAGCAGCGCCGACGAGGAGGAGGAGATGCTCGGCCCCCTGCCCCACAGCTTCTCGGACAGCACCGGGCAGCGGGCCCTGCGCCTGGGCAGCAGGCGTCCCACGCCACCCCCCCGGCAGGACATCGCCCCGGGCATGCCGTGCCGGCGGGTCAGTGCGGGGGAGCCGGTGGAGGGGAGCAGTGAGGAGCACATGGCTGTTCCCCAGAATGCGCAGGGTCCTGATGGGGCACGGGGGGTTCCTGCATGGCATCTCCCCTCTGGAATGCGCAGTACCATGCAGCATCCAAGGCAGTGTGAGGATGGCCCCCCCCCCCCCGCCCCCGCTTGGCTGTGTTCCCATCCTGACCCACGGGAGTGGGGCTGCCTGCTGCTTCTTGCTGGGGAAACTGAGGCATGGGGCAACGGTGCGCGACAGTGCGGCTCAGCCGAGCCTGGCACAGCTCGTGGCAGTGGGGGGGCAGCACAGGATGCCACTCCCCAGCCGCAGCGCTGCATCCAGACGGTGGCCACGCCGGCTACCATGCCCATATGGGGCTGTCCCTGTGGGGATGTCGGGCTGTGCATGGGTGTGGGGAATGCATAGGTGCAGGTGCCTTGGGGTGTCGTACAGGTGTCAGGGTGTCATTATGGGTAGAAATAATTGGTGTATGTGTGTGGGGTGGGGGGGAGGATTGACCACCCTTGTGCCAGCTCGGACAGGTTGTGTGTTATGCCAGGCAAGCGCGGAGGCGAGTTATGCGGCACAGCGGGGGTGGGCAGCCGTGGGTGCGCCGGGGGGCAGGAGGCTCCAGGTGTGTGCGGGGCGGAGGCAAGGAGCAGGCCCGGTGATGCCGCGGGCTGTGCGGGTGTTTGCGCACGTGCGGCCGGGCAGGGCGGCGGTAGCTGAGGGGTGCACGGAGGTGATGTGCGTGGGGGGCGGCTGCGGTTGTGCAGGTGGCGGGAGGCACCGCGGGGTGCGGGGGGTCGCGCCTGTGTGGTCTCTGGGTGCACGTGAACGTCCTCACCGCCCGTACATGAGACTGGGTGCACGTAGGGCGCATCCCCTGGTGCTGCAGGGGTGGGTGTGTGCAGCATGGCGGGTGTGTGCAGGACACCAAGGGCCAAGCAGCACCTGTGTGGGGACCTGCTGGGGACTTGGATGGGTGTTTGTGGCTCCCACACCTCAGGATGGGAGTTTGCTGGCAGGACTACTTGCCCGACCAAGAGCCACAGTTGCAGGATCATCCTGTGTGCCTGTGGGTCTACCACAGAGAGGGAAACTGAGGCACGGAACCACCCCTGGCATGGTGGGTAAGGCTGGGTTTCCCCATTCACAGTGTGGGTACTGAACTGGACGGCCTTACCTGGGATTTTGAGGTGCAAGAGGCAGCACACTGGGTGCCAGTCCCAGTGGGTATCATTCCTGTCTGATGAGAGTGATGTTCCTTTCAAGGCAGGGCACCCCCTCCCCCCTCGTGTCCCCTGAGCTGGGAAGGGGGAAGCTGGCGCGTGGCAGAGGTTGGTGCCGAGGGCACTGTGCCCAGTTGTCCCTGGTCAATGGGTTTGTTGTGCCCGGTGCCTGTGCTGCCGGGTGCCAGCTGGGATCCCAGTGTCAGTGGAAGCCACTGGAGACTCCTCTTCTCCTGGGAATGCACTTAACTCCTTCTTAGCTGCCTGCCTGGCACAGCAATGGTCACAGTCTGGGGGGAACAGGCAGGTGGGGGTTGTGGCAAGAGGTTTCTGTGGTTCTTTCCTTTCTTGTGCTGTGGTTGCCAGCATGGACAGTTGTTGTCCCTGGGTCACCCGTGGGCGGACAGCACTGCTGGGGTTGGGTGCCGGCCCCACTAGGGAAGGGGAGCAAGCACCAGGGTGCTGGTGGCACCCCACGGCAGAACCCCCCGGGGCCTGGCAGCTGGGCAGCGGATATGTTTGCCGAGCCAGAAACTCCCCCCGCAGTGCCCATTGCCCTGGCATCATGCCTGTGGCCTCGGTTGGGGAGCGGAGAGCCGGATGTCTCCTCTGCCTCCCTCCCTCCCTGCTTCCTGGGGGGGAAACTGAGGCCTGGGAGCGTTTCCCAAGGCCGGGGCGAGTTCCCATGGAAATGGGAGCGGGGGTCCAGGCTCCCAGCTGCCGGCAACCGCCGAACAAGGGAGAAAGCGGCACATTGATGGGAGCCCGGCCCCTTGGGCGCGCGTCCCAGCCCAGCTGAAAATAACCCTCCTGGGGAACGCTGCGGGCAGCCGGCCGGGACTGAGCCCCGCTGCCAGCGGGGGGTCCCCAGGAAGCGGCTCCAGCCGAGGCAGTGACCCCCAGCCCTGCCTGCTGCCACCCCCCCGCCCCGGCCCCGTTGCGTTGGGGAAGGGGAGGGCCGGCCGGCCAGAGGATTGAGATCCGGATGGAAGGAGGGGCAGAGCCACAGCCCGCGTCCGGCCGACGGACAGCCCGAGCCCCCGTGCCCGCTCCGGGGGGATATATGGGGCGGCCGAGCCCAGGGGGCTTCTCTGTAGCCCAGGTGAAGGGGCTGCGGGTGCCCCAGCTGCAGTGAGCGGGTTCCGCCGTGGGACGCCGGCACCGGGGAAGGGACATCAGCGGTGCCAGGGGCCGGCGGTGGGCAGCCAGGCAGGATGCGGCGCTTCCAGGCTTTGCACCGATCTTTCCCTTTCCTCACCCGCTTCCGCCTCTACCGAGTAAGTGCCGACCCTCGCCCCGGGCAGACCCGTCACCCAGCGCTGTCCCCATTGCCTGTGGGCAGGGGAGCTGGCACCTCCTTTGGCCCTGTGTGCCCCCGCCTGCCCCCATGTGCCCCTGTGCCCAGCTGCTCGCCGCGCCCGCCGTATTTTTAGCCCAGTGCCGAGGGTTGTAATTGCGGTGACGCGGCCGAGGGAACCGAGCACAGCGGGTGAAGACGCCGGGGCCATGTCATCTCCCGGGAAAGAGGAGAGGATGGAGGGGGCTGACGTGTTGTGGAGGCAGGACAGCAGGTCCCAACTTCCCTCGCGCCTCTAAACAGTGGGAAACACAGCTGTGTCCCTTTCCAAAAAGGTGGCAATGAAAGTGGGGGAGAGCTGGGACAGCAGGCACAGACGGGGAGTGGTGGGGTGCATGGAGAATTGTGTGTGAGTCCTGTCCCTTCCCTCCCTCCCTGTGTTCCAGCACAGATAGGAGGCAGCACTGGGGTGCCCTGTACCTCAGTCCTGGGGCAACAGGACCCCCCCAGTGACCCTGATGTCCCTGTCTGCCCAGCGAGGTACAACCACCCAAGGCAGAGGAAGCCTACCATAGGTCTGTCCTACAGTGTGGCCAGGTGGCTGGGGACAGCTCTGCCCCCCGTGCTTTGCCCCTCCAGCTGAGCAGAGGGAGCCAGGCAGGCACATCCATCCTGAAGCTCTGTCCCGTCCAGGAGCCTGTGCTGGAACAGAGGGGTGGGCTGGTGTTTCTATGGGCACAACAGGGCAGAGCGAGTGGCCCTGCCTGTCCCTGGGTTTCCTGCTGATGAGGTGCCTCTCCCAGCCTCCCGCAGAGAGCTGGTACAGGCTAAGGAGATGAGTTCACTAGTGTCTCTCACAGCAGCACCCCAGCCGTGGTTCTGAGCCCATCTGGGTGACTCCATAGCAGGGATGGGGCAGACAGGAGCAGAGCATGGTTCCCCCTAACCTGGCATCGTGTCTTGGCAGAGGCTGAGCTGTAGCATGCAGGCAGAGGAGGGCACGGACTGGCTGCTGGAGCTGCTCACTGAGCTTCAGCTGCAGCAGTACTTCCTGCGCATCCGGGACGAGCTCAATGTCACACGCCTCTCACACTTCGAGTACGTCAAAAATGAGGATCTGGAGAAGATCGGCATGGGACGCCCTGGTGTGTACACCCCCCCGTATCTCCCCCCTTATCCCCGGTTGGGTTTGCAGCATCTTTTGGGAAGCCCAGAGAAGCATATGGTCCATGGGGCTAGAGAGGACCTCTACCCTGGACTGGGTTGTGACAGTCACTGTGTCCCTGAATCCTGCAGGCCAGCGGCGGCTGTGGGAGGCAGTGAAGCGGAGGAAAGCCATGTGCAAGCGGAAATCCTGGATGAGCAAGGTAGGGATGAGAAAGGGACAGGTGTGGCAGAGAAACTGAGGCAGACAGGAGAAGCTGGACCTCTCCCCTTACACTTCCCAGGTGCCTGGCTCTGCCCATGCCACCAGTCCCTGGGGGAGTCCTGCCTGTGGTGTGATCCTGCCAGTGTGTGCCCTGGTCCCACGCAGGCTCCTGGGTCACTTCCCAGGGAAGGGCAGCCCTGCCGCCCCGGCACTTGGAAAATTCATTCCCTTCATGTTATTTGCCTCTTTGCCAGGAAAATTGTTTGCAGCCAGCGAACCACAGAGCCTGTGCATATTGCTCCAGCCATCTCTGTGGGCAGCAGCACTGCCCAGGACTCTGCCTGTCCTGCTACCCTCACAGTGAGGAGGCATAGCCTTGTACCTGCAGGCTGGGGCATACCAGGACAGGGGACCTTGGGATGCTCACATATTCACCAATGACATCCCAACCAAAGCTGGTGCAGCTGGCACCCCCAGAAGAGCAGAGCACTTACCAGCTGGGCACTGGGTCATGGCCTCTCCCCTGTGTGACTCATCTGTGCTGGGACATGGTCAGGATGGGCTTTTAATAGAAGGCTACTCCTATTAAAGAAGAAATGGCAGAAATGCCGCCTCCCACCACAACCACATGTTGGGCCCAGCCCCCACGCACCCTGCAGGGGTCCTGGCTGCCGAGAGTGGGATGGACCCCGTCCAGTGGGGCACATCATCAGTCCCAGCTGAGGGAGATAGAAGGAGAGCCCATCCCCTCTGGGTGGTGGTAGAGGCGGATGGCACAAATTGCAAACCCCATGTCTTTGCAGGGATGTGTCACACTTGGCCCAAGCTGGAAGTTTCCCTTGGATTTGTGCGTGGGCACATTGAGTGGCCATAGCCTGGCCAAGGAGTGCCCAGGGCCCTCTGGCTACTGGCCTGGTTTGCTGTGGCTGCTGGGGAGCTGCTGCAGGGCTGCTGTGAGAGGCACAACCCCTTCCCTCCACAGGAATCACAGCCTAGCATGCAGGCTGCTGGAGGAAAAGACCTTGATCCCACAACCAGACTGCCCTGGGTCATCACCAGTTAGGGGTCATCAGTGGGTTCCAGAGTGTACAACCCAGACAAGGGGTGGTCCCAGCACTGCTTACTTACAGATCCAAAGGTTTCGGGTATCTTCACATCCACATCTCACCTACCTCCATGTCCCACAGGTATTCAGTGGGAAGCGCCCAGAGTCAGAGCTGCCACCCCAGCCCCAGAGTACCTTCCGCAAACCCCCCACGCCGCCGCCCCCCGAAGCTGCGGGCCAACACTCCCTCACCTGCCTTGTGCGGGAGCGGGACCTCTCAATCTTTGAGAAGCTGGGTGACGGCTCCTTCGGTGTCGTGCGTCGCGGCGAGTGGTGCACACCTGCTGGCAAGACGGTGAGAGGGTGCTCATGACGGGGGTGGAGAGCTGAGCAGTGGGACCACCCACAGGGGGAAGACACTTTGGGGCTCACTCCTTCTTTGGCCGTAGCTGAACGTGGCAGTGAAGTGCCTCAAGACAGATGTGTTGAGCCAGCCGGAGGCACTGGATGACTTCATCCGGGAGGTGAATGCCATGCACTCCCTGGACCACAGGAACCTCATCCGCCTGTATGGTGTGGTGCTCTCCCACCCCATGAAGATGGTGAGTGTAGGGGGACAGGGCCAAGAGTGATGCCACCCCATGTGGGCCCCACATGATGGCATGAGCAATGCCAGGCTGTGTCTGTACCCCAAGCCCTCTGCTGGCATCTCCAGTGGGGCACAAGGAGAAGCCAGCCCAACCAGGGTGCCCTTGGACTGACTGGTTTACTGTCGTCTCCCTATGGCCCAGGTGACAGAGCTGGCCCCACTGGGCTCCCTCCTGGACCGACTGCGGAAGAACCAGGGCCATTTCCTCATCTCCACTCTCTGCCAGTATGCCATCCAGGTGGCCAAGGGCATGGCCTACCTGGAGTCCAAGCGCTTCATCCATCGCGACCTGGCTGCCCGCAACATCCTGCTGGCCTCCAATGACCTCGTCAAGATTGGGGACTTTGGGCTGATGCGGGCCCTGCCCAAAAATGATGACCACTACGTGATGCAGGAGCATCGCAAGGTCCCCTTCGCCTGGTGAGCCTTGAGGAGGGGGACACTTGGGGGGTGCAGCACCCACAACCTGATGTTCACATCCTTCCCCATTTAGGTGTGCTCCTGAAAGCCTGAAGACACGCACCTTCTCCCATGCCAGCGACACCTGGATGTTCGGAGTGACCCTCTGGGAGATGTTCACTTATGGTCAGGAGCCTTGGATAGGCCTCAACGGCAGCCAGGTAGGTGTTCAGCAGGGACCTGCCCCCTTACCTCACCCCGCTGGTGCTGAGGGGGACCTGGGAGTCCTTGACAGCACCCCCTGCCCCACAGATCCTCCACAAGATAGACAAGGAGGGTGAGCGGCTGCCACGGCCTGAGGACTGTCCCCAGGACATCTACAACGTTATGCTGCAGTGCTGGGCGCACAAGCCCGAGGACCGACCCACCTTTGTGGCCCTGCGTGACTTCTTGGTGGAGGTGGGTGAGCAAGGAGGGGGACAGGAGCCCTGGCACCCCATCCACTGGCTCTGCTCAAGCATGAGTAGAGTTAAAGATACCGCTGAGGCAGGAGTTGACATGGGATAACTCAGACGAGGCAGAAAGGGCAGGTGGTGACATGGTCACAGCAGGAGAAACCGGGGTGCTATCTTGCCCTGACCCACCCCAGGGATGTGACAGCTGAGGACAGGCTAGTGGTGATCCATTTTTGGGGCCCCTGTGTCCTGCCTCTAAACAGGGCAGGGATGGACATGGGGGGCTGCATCCCCTATCCTTATCCACCTCTACCTTCAGGCCCAGCCCACTGACATGAGAGCGCTGCAGGACTTTGAGGAGCCCGACAAGCTGCACATCCAGATGAACGACATCATCACGGTCATCGAGGGCAGGTACTGCATGGGAGGGTGGCGGGTATTGTGGGGAGGGAACACACTGGCAGCCAGCCTTGATGGGGACAGGGCACCCCGGGAATGTGGAGACTGTGACCACTGGCAGAGCTGTGGGAATTGGGGATGGGAAGGGCTGGCTCTGCTGCTGGCACGACTGGCCATGTACCTCATGAGTGGGCAGAGCTGGGGGGTCTGTGGTCCCCCAGGCAGCACAGCACCAGGGGGCCACACCAGTGTGGGGGCACAGCCCTGCCCAGAGTGCCCACAGCTCTGCCTGCACTGTCCCCGCTGACTCACTGCACTGTGCCCGTGGCTTTGCCCTGGGAAACCGCACGCCCCAGGGCCGCTCCCTTCTGATAGCGGTAGAGACATGCTGCCAGCAGCCAGAGACTTGCCGGTGTCGTCGGGCTGGGAGAAGCACCGTGGGCTTGGTACCATGCTGGCAGCACCCACTGTGCTGTGGGCTTCGCTCCTTGGTCCGTGCTGAGCTCGCCAGGGCACAGCAGCCTGCCGCAGGGACCTGCGGACTGGAGTGGGGGGGCCTTCTGGCCCCGCATCCCTATTCCAGAATGTGCCTGTCCCCTTCCAGCTGGAGGACAGTGGGGATCCTCCAAAGGAGCTCAGTGTCTCTACGCTGACGCTGGCCCCACAGCCCCGAAGGGAGGAGGAGGAGGAGGGCTCTGTCCCCGTCCCTCGCTGTCCCCCGCCCCGGGCCGGCTCCCCGCGGTTAGTCACGGCTCGGGGTGAATCAGGCCGGGTTTGTGTGTCTGCAGGGACCGGCTGCTCCCGGTCCGCCGCCGCGGGGATGACTCTTGCCCAGGGTCTGGCGGTTTAATTGCAGGGAGGGGAGGGGAGGGGAAGCGGCGTCGGCGGAGGGAGGAAAGGAGGGAGGGAAGGAGCGGCGGAGGGCGGTGCAGCCGCGCCAGAGCGCCTACATCGTCCCCGCCGCCGCATCGCGGCCGGTCTGCGGGTCTTGAGCCCCCCGCTCCACCGCCGGCCCCAGGTGAGCCGCGAAGGGGGGTATGGAGCGGAAAGGGGGCTGGGGGTTGCCTATGGCTCGGGGGGTGCCGGGAGTGCGGCAGAGCCGGGGCGCAGCGTCCCCTGCTTCAGTTTCCCGGGGAAGGCCGGTCCTTGGTGACCCCCGGTGGGCAGGTTTTGGGGTGCAGGGTGAGGGCAGGTGGAGTGGGCTTAGGAGCCGGGGGTGGCAGGAACCCCAGGGGCTGCTGCTGCTCCCGGAGGGGAGCCCCCTCCCCGTGCCTCAGTTTCCCCCACGGGTGCTGCTCTCCCACTGCGCTGCCGGCAGGGATGCCCGGGCAGGGCTGGGGTGGGGGGGCTCCTCCCGGGGGCCGCATCCGGCCCCGCTGAGGCTGCCCGGGGCACCGTAAACACCCCCCACCCCTTTTCAAGCCGCTGCCTGTCGTTCGGCGGGCGCAGGGTGTGCGTACGTGTGTGTGGGCAGGGGCAGGGACCTCCCTGAAAGCCCCCCGGGGACCCAGCCGGCCGCGGGAGGGGGCTGTCGCGGGGAGAAGGAGCCAGGGCAGTGCTGGAGCAGATTTGTGCTTGGGGTCCGAGCTCAGGTTCGGTGGGACCAAGCTGAAAGCAGAGGGGTGGCCCGGCTGCAGCATCCCTTCGGCGGGATGCGGCTGTGAGAGGTGCAGGAAGGGAGAGTGGAAGGGACCTCCCAGGGAAGGGAGCCGTTCCCCCAGCTCCCCCAGCCCGCCCCGGGTGAGGGAGGGTGCCCAGTACAGGCTGGGCTCTGCCGTGGCTTTGCTGAGGGGTCCTAAGGCTGAGTAAGGCGGTTGGCTGGCGGCAGCGGGAAGGTAAACAGGAAAAGGGCTGAGCTGGTGGCCGGGGGTGACTCACAGGTGACTCCAGGAAACTGCGGGGCCGTGCCAGCCTCGCCAGGCTGGCACCCACATTGCCACTGCCCCCAGCTCACAGCATGCCCTGCCCATGGGGAGAGGGGGCCCCTGGCAGGCAGGGGGGTGGTTTAGGGTTGGACCCCTCCCACATTAATTTGGCACAGTGCTGGGTGGGGGACACCAGTTGGGGTGCCTTTTCTTGCCCCATCCCTGTGCTCCCCAGCCTTTCTAGGCCACATCATCCACTTCATCCCATCCAGAGGTGACTGTGTTCTGGAGCAGGTGACTCCTCGGGGGCACATTGGGGACCAGCACCCAAGGGTGATCTGGCCCACTCAGATGGCTCCAGAAGGATTCACAGCCTGCGCCCCCCACTTCTCTGTCTGCTCATCTTCCCCTGCCCACACCAGGACTCACTAATAATGTAGGAAAGGAGTGAGGAAGACCCCACAGCCCCCTGTGTGGGCCCCATCAGACCCCAGGTGTGTCCCATGTGCCATTCTTGACTGCACGGGGCACGGTGATGCGCATCTTGGTGCAGGCATCACCCCAAGGTTCCTGCACAATTTGAGGCAGCAGGGAGGAGGGAGGAGCACATGTTTTTGCACACAAGTATGGAGCTTTGTTCCCTACCACCTGTGTTCCCAGCACCACTGGGTGCAGGGACCATGTGGGGTGGGATTCAGAGCATACTGCCAGTGTAGGGTTGGGATCCTGGGCACCCAACTTCCCTTCCCAGTTGTGTCACCGCATGCCTGCGTGGACTTGGACGAGTCACCTTGCCTCCTCCCTGTCACTGGGGCAGGCACGTGTCACCCTCCCATCCCCTCATCAGTAACAAGGTCCTTTTTATTCCTTAGGGCCGAGAATTACTGGTGGCGGGGTCAGAATAAACGGACCCTAAAAGTGGGCCAATTTCCCCGAAACACGGTGACCTCGGTGGCAGGGCTGTCAGCCCACGACATCAGCCAGCCGCTTAAAAACAGCTTCATCCACACAGGCCATGGAGACACCAACCCGCAGCACTGCTGGGGGTTTCCCGATAAAATTGATGAGTAAGAAACTTTTTGTCTTCTCTGCATCCTCTGCCTGCTCCCTGCCTTCCCCGCTGCCCACTGGGCACGGGAGTGAACCGCAGCTTGGCCCCCCTCTTTCCCCATGAAGCATTTCTTTCCCCTCTGCTGTACTGGGAATGGTGGCTCTGGGTAGGGTCCCTGCAGCTGGACTAACTTGTTTGTCTCTTCTTACTAATGGGGTTAGGGAGGTGGGGGGCTGCTGTGCTTATGGGGGCTGTCCTTGGGGGGAGACCCGCGTAAGTACCACCCTGGAGGTGGCCACATTACCCCAATGTTTTTGGGTGTCCCAGGGCTGATGGGTGTGTGTGGCTTGCAGCCTGTCGTCACGCTTTTCACAGCATGAGTCTTTCTGAAAAGCAAAATGTGAAAAAAATCCAACAAAATGATTTTTTTCCCCACCCTGCTCCATCAGGAGACACCCTGGCTGAACTGTGATGAGGGGGAGGGGGATTGGGTGCTTGTGACCCAGTGTCTCACGTGCCCCCCTGCCAGGTGGAACTTGTTGTGCCCAGCGTGGGCACTGGGTGAGCAGGAGCATCTTGGCAGGGGGCATGGGGGGTTCTCTGCCAGCACTGGGCTGGAGGGACGTGGGAGGGCTGTGTGTGGGGGGCAGGATAGGATTTCAAAGCCTGGAAAGCTCCCACTGGGTAGGGCAAGCTCCTACACCAGGCTCGCTCCATCCCTTGGAATCACGATCCCCACTGCTGTTTGGCATCCCAGGCCTGGGACAGCTCTGCTGGTGTCCTCAGTCCCAGCCTGACCCCTCCACAGCACCCTGGTGTCCCGGGCTGTGCCAGCGGCCCTTGGAGGGCTGAACGGAGGCGCTGTGCACATGGATCTGGCTCGTGCCCCGGCAGGCCTCCCCGCGCCCCGCTGCGTGGGCACGGGCGCTGGGTACGTGCTGCCGGGGCTGCCGAGAACGCATCGAGTTCAGCACACACCCAAACCTTCGGGCTGCACCAGCTCCTGCCGGCTCCCTGGCTTGCGATGGCTCGCCCGGGCCTCCCGGCACCCCCCTGGCAGTACTGGGGCGCTGTGCCTTGGGCGCAGCATCGCACCACAGCGCCCTGCTGCTGGAGGGGTGTCCTGGACACCACACCCCACACACGTACCCTGGACACAGAGCCCTGCCTGCCGTCCCCTGGGCACAGCGCATCATGCACGTGGAGCCGGAGAGGAGTGGGTGACACAGGGACAGCACCAGGCTCTGTGCCGTAGCAGCTAAAGCCTCTGGGGTGTGGTGTCCCAGCATTGACAGGGACGGTTCTCCTTTGGGTGTGGTGTGTGGTGGAGGAACTATGGGTTGTCCCAAGGCACAAGCCTGGGGAGCGAGGGGTCCTGCATGGCCCCTGCTGACTCCCAGGTGCTTTCCTCTCTCCCCACAGGCTGTACCTGGGAAATCCCATGGATCCTCCTGACATTTTAGGTGTGGACCTGAATGCTGCCAGACCCACACAGCTTCCAGGCAGGGCTAAAAGTGAGCGTCTTTTCTCCTTTCTCCTGGTCATCAGCTGCACGAAGCCCTTGTCCCCATGCCTTGCTGCCAGGCTGATGGGCTGGACCCTCTCCTTTCTGTCTCTCTGCTGGCACTTTATTTTTGCAGACGCTGGGGTAGCTGGGGTGATGGGGCGTGTTGTCACCTGGCCATACGCCACTGCCAACAGCGTGGGCGGCTGGTGGCTCTGCCTGGCTGGACTCTGCCCTGCTGCCCTTCGTCCAAGTCCCGAGTCCCCTCCCAACCTCCCACAGCTGGTCTCCCCAGTGCGGGGATCTCAGCGGAGCTGCCAGAGGGAGGGAGCTCAGGCGCTGTGCGTATGCCACAATCCCCCTAAACCTACAATTTTCCCTTGTGGGGTGGCTTCCCACCAGCATCCTCTCCACATCCCACCAGTGATGGGGGACTGAACAAAGCATGCACCCTGCTAACAAGCACCTTGGCTGCCACTTGCTCCGCACGCTCACCCCAAGCCTCTCCTTCTCTTGGGTTCTCTCTTCTCCTGCAGGGCAGCCACCTCCACGCCCGCCTCAGCCTACTGTCCTGCTAACCAGTAAGTTTGGCTTCTTTGGGTTCTGCTCTCCCTCCTTCATGCTCCCCTTCTTTTCCCTCTTTAGCTGGGCGGCCTGGGGCAGGTGCTCCCTTCTGTGGTGTGTCTGCTGGATCCAAGGGGGGAGCAAAGGGGGTTGAAGCTATGGGGCCGTTTGGTGGTTTGCAGATGCAGATGCCCCTTCTTGCATCCCAGGGATGGGTGCTGGGACTCACCATCTTTCTCTGTCGCCTCCTAGAGCCTTGCTACGACCCAGTGAGTGAGGAGGAAGAGGGTCTGCCAGGGGGTCTCCGAAAGCTCTGCCTGAAGAAGCCAGGCACAGGGAAGGGTCTGCGACCAGTCAAGCCGTCAGCACGGGTACCGGGCACCAAGGTGGGCGAGCGGCAACCCGGACGGCTGGCAAGCGAGGGCCCGGTGGGCGGCGAGGTGACCCTCATTGACTTCGGGGAGGAAGTGCCCCAAGGTACCCCCTCTCCAGTGGGAGAGCTGACAGCCCCATCATTAGCCAAGCTGGCCATGGAGGCCTTCTCTTTGCTGGACAAGACCCCACCGCAGAGCCCTACGCGGGCTCTACCCCGGCCTCTTCACCCCACGCCAGTGGTGGACTGGGACACCCGCCCCTTGCCCCCCCCTCCTGCCTATGATGACGTGGCACAGGATGAGGATGACTTTGAGGTCTGTTCCATCACCAGCCCCCCGAGTCGGCGGGGCAAGACCAATTATGGCTTTGTGGATGAGGGTGAGCGCGGACCGGTGCTGGAGGACAACCTCTTCCTGCCCCCCAAGGAGACCAAACAGCCCAGCATGACGCAGACCACCGAGCTCTTTGAGGAGCTGCAGCAGGAGTGCATGAAGAGGCTCAATGTCCCCCTGGGACCGGCTGCCCCTGCTGATGACAAGCCCCAAATCCCACCTCGTGTTCCAATCCCACCCAGGCCCCTTCGCCGCAATGAGCCTGGGCGCTGGTCGGGGGACCTTTCCCCAGCCTCGGGGGGCGAGGAAGACCGGCCACCCCAGATTCCCCCCCGAGACCCCCTGTCGCAGCCCACCTCCCGGACACCCAGCCCCATGGCTCTGCAGGTGGGCTCCCCACAGCAACGTGCTGCCCTCTGCCCCTGCCTCTCCACCTCACCAGGGAAGCCCATGCCTACCACACAGAGCTTTGCCCTTGACCCCAAGTATGCCACCCCCAAGGTCATCCAGGCACAGGGCAAGGACTGTTCCAAGGGACCCTGCATCCTGCCCATTGTGAAGGATGGGCAGAAGGTCAGCAGCACCCACTACTACCTGCTGCCTGAGCGCCCTGCCTACCTGGACAAGTATGAGAAGTTTTTCAAGGAGGCCAAAAGCCCAGAGGAGCTGCCAGCATCCCGCCAGGTCACTACAGCCACTGTCCGTCCCATGGTGCAGCAGCCACTGCCAGACTGCAAGGCCAACTTTTCCTCCAACAACAGCAATCCTGGGCCCAAGTGCCTGGTGAAAGCCTCTTGCAGCCTCCAGAAGATTGTCTACGACGGGCCAGATGTTTGCCGTCCCGCTGACAAGATCCGGCTGGTAAGTGACATGCCCAGCATCCGTGGGGAGGAGGGCACACACTGGCCATGAGCTCACTTGGGCAAGAGCTTTCCCCACCCCTTGCCTCCGTTTGCCCAAGTACAACTGCAGGGGATTAGCTACCAGGGGCCCAGAATGTGCAGGAGGACATAAATGTCACTGCACTGCTAAAATGGGAATTGAAGGCCTTTTTAACACAATTTGGCCCTACCCAAGTTCCTGGGGAGGGAGAAGGTGGCTATCACTATGGTCCCCTTGGGCTCTTCGGGCTTGGGCTATTGAGGCCCACCAAAGCCCAGAAGAGTCAAATGGTGTTCAGAATGATGCTAGTACCAGGCTAGCAGTGCTCCCTGGAGAAAGAGCCAGGACTGGGGGCAGCCCCAGTGGCCCACTGCTTCAGTCGTGGGCTCTGTGCTGCCTGGGGCTGGCAGCAGACACTGACCACAAGCTCCCCCCAGGTGCAGGACATGGTGCATGGTGTGACCACTGATGAGTGCCAGGCAGCCCTGCAGAACCATGGCTGGAATGTCCAACGGGCCATCCAGTACCTGAAGGTATGACACACCTCTGTTCCCTCACCCTGGCTCCCACAAGAGTGGTGACACTCTTGTCACCCCCCTGGCCATGCTCTGTCCCCTTGCAGGTAGAGCAGCTCTTCTGCCTGGGGCTGAAGTCCCGTGGCGACTGCCAGCGGGTGCTGGAGATGTTCGACTGGAACTTGGAGCAGGCCAGCTCCCACCTCCTTGATCCCTACAGCACCGCCCGCCAGAAGTAAGGTCATGGATATGTTTTATGGCAGGAGTTCTCCATGCCACACTGCTCTGGGCAAACTGGCACTATCACCCCTCCTGAGCTCATGTCCTGTCCTCTCCTTACAGGTGGTGACAGCGGGCACGGGGTGAGTGGTGTCGGATCCAGAGAAGGGACCTCACCACGGGGCCAGTGCCCCCACCTCCACCCACACAACCTGCTGCTGGACTCTGGACTGAGCCCCCACTTTGGGAGTGGGGACACCCCAAAAGGGACCCTGCCCCAGACTTGCTGGGGTGCTTATGCCCTGGTTTGGGCAAATGGGCTCTGTCCCCTGGCCTCTTGTTGAATTGTTTTTGTAAAGAGAAATGTAATTTTAATATATATTATGTATATATATAAAAGTATTCTATGGAGAGGAGGAGGGTGCCTGCAGCCGTCTCCTAGGTTCATCCCTGCCGACACACAGGGACAGGCCCTGTCTCCATGGGTTCTGGTTCCTCCCTGCGGGCAGCTGGAACTGTGATCCTTGGGATCTGCCATGTGATGGAGCTCGGGAGGGGATGCACTGACACTGGGGATCCCCAGGGAGCTGTGTGATGTGCACCTATAAACCCCACCACCAGTGCCTTCCAGGCTTTTTTAGGGTGCATGGTTCTCCCCATCCAGGGCTGCTGGAGTTAGTCAGTTTGTCCCACCCCCAGGCCCAACACCTGAAGGCTGGGCATGGTTTTGCCCACTCTGAGTGGGCAGTGCTTGCCTGAAGGCACTGCCCCAGCACAGGGCAGCCCCCTTTAGCAGGGCCCCCTTTGCCTGGTGCCCCGCGGCTCCCAGCTGCCGCCTGACTCATGCCCAGGCAGGGAGTGGCGGGACTGGCGTCGCACCCCCACCCACGCGAGGGGTGTTGTGCAACCAGGTGCCACCACTGCAGCCAGAGTCAGGAGCCAGTGGGGGAGTGCAGGGTGGCTCCCACAGGGTCCTTCCTCAGGTGCAAGTTCTTGTCCCACCTCCAAGTGGGTGTCAGAGCCCCTTTCCTGGGTTTCTCCTTGTGGCAACATCAGGAAGGTGTCTGGGGATGAGGTGGAGGAGGATCTTGGTGCACTGCAGGTCCATGGGCAGTGGTGGTACCTGCTCGCCAGAGTACCCTCTCTCTAGAGAGGAGACCCCGCCATATACGGCAAGGAAGGCCTGCTTTGGCATGGCTGTGGATCCCTCCCTGTGGCAGATGCTACCTGGCCACATCCCCTGTGTGTCCTGTGCACCCATGGCTCCCTCATCTCTGGTCCCCTGGTCCTCCCTGAGTGCAGGGAGAGGCAGGTGTGCTGGGCACAGGCAGGTGTGCTGGTGCTGCTGTAGACGCGGTCATGCGTCAGTGGTTCGGACTCTGAGCTTCTGTTTCCCCATGAGGTGCAGCCACTGTGGCGTGGCAGCTGGCTGGCATGGCTGTCAGTGAAGCGAGGAAGGCACAACACCATCACTGACGTGTTTCTGCCCCCTTAAGTGATCCTGGAGCTGGGTGAGACCCTGTGAAGGGGCAAACACATTTGCTGCAGTGGCCTCACTGGGTCCATTTGCACAGCTGGGTCCGTTTGGCTTCTGTCCCCGGTGGAAGGTGACCTGGAACCCGGGGCAATGCCTGGCCCTGCCATCCATGCAGGAACAACCCCCCCACCCCATCCGGGCTGCGTGGGCGTTTTCTGCGATGGCACAGATAACGCCTGCCCGCAGGTCCCAGCAGGGACAGGGCAGGGTCAATACTCAGGACCCCAAGGCACCAGCAGGAGCCTGCTCCTTCCTTCTTCCTCATTGGTGACAAGCCAACCCCCGCCAGGGGTTATCGGCCATCCAGCTGAGCGTGAAGAGACCTGGCAGCAAACACAATGGGGGTACAGAGCCCAGGACTGACCCACCCTACAGAGGTGTTGGGGGCCCCTGTCCCCACTTGCCATCCCAGGGCCTTTGGGCCAAGTGACTTTGAAACCCACCGGCTGTTCCCCAGGAATTGGGGACCCCAACCTTGGGCTGTCATCAATGGAGTCAGCCTGGGAAGGGCCTTAGAACCTCCCATGGCAAAATGGGTGTCCCACAGTATCGGTGGGTCCCCAGAACTGGGACACTGCCACCTCATCGCAGTCTGCGAGGACACACAGACGTCAGTGCCCCAGGCAGGGCACGTGGTGTCCACGTCCCCCCCCACCCGGGGGAGTGCTCACCGGTCAAGTCACCCGTTGCGTCCCTCCCTTGAGACAGGGAGAGCTGCAGCCCGGTCCCTGAGGCTGAGGAAGCACCATGGAGTCCCGGCGTCCGTGGCTGCTCTGGAAGTGGGTGCTGTGGGGGCTCTGGATGCTGCCAGGTAAGTACCAGGGTGACTTGCACTGCCACGGAGCTGAATGGGTGGCTGATGCCATCTGGGTGATGGGCTGCGAACAACCCTCCGGCATTATCCCAATGCCCCAAGTTCCAGCCGGAGTGTCTGGCTGGGGTTTGCCCTGTCTCTGCGGGTGCCACAGCCTCTGTGGGGTCCCCAACTGCAGCAGAGGAAGGTGTGTGTGTGTGGGGAAACTATGGATAAAAGGGGGACTCTCGCCCTTGGGGAAGGAGTCTGCCTGGTGTTTGTGGGGCTGTGGATGTTCCCCCCGCAGTAGGGAGGAGGGATGGAGGTAACGGGGACCCCTGCCTGATTTTTTCCTCATCCTGCTCTCACACACCTTTGCATAAGCCGGGGAGATGAAGGAGCAGCCCCTTGTCCCCACGCTGGTCTCGGCAGAGTCGGGCAGCATCTCCCATGCAGCCGACAGTACCAGTGCTGAGCTACCTTCGGATCTGGGCATGTGCCAGGCGTTCCCCCCCACCGCGGTTGTGCAGCCGGAGCACCCCTCTCCAGCTGTCCGGACCATCGCCTCCGCGGGCAGCCAGGGCTCAGGTAAGGCCAGCAGGCAGCTGGCCGCGGGCAGGTTCTTGCCTGCTGGGGCTGTGGTGGGGTTGATCCAGCTGGGGCTGCCTTGTCTCGCTCCACAGGCATCCTGGTGCCACAGGCAACAACAAGAGGGCTGATCCCAGCTGGGAGCAGTGGTGAGCAGGAAGGGCCTCCCAGCCCGGCAGCTCTCCCTGGGGGTCCAGCAATGCAAGGCAGCCTCCAGGCAGGGTCAGGGGCTGGGGTCTCCTCTCCAAGTGCTGCCAGCCACTTAAGCATCACCCCTCCAGCTCCCACCGCCACTTGGCACAAGCAGATTCCATCCTTCACGCCAACGGGGCATGCAGTGGGTCTTGCCGTGGGTGCTGTCCCTGCAGAGAGGATGCCAGGGACAGCGTGGACTACAGTGCCATTGCTTCCCCAGGACGAGCACAGCACAGGGATGTCACACCCCAGCATCAGCAAGAGCTCTGCTGAGCCACGCGGCACTGCCTTGCTCCTGTCCCAGGAGGCCATGCTGGGGCTGGACGAGGCCACCACACCTTCAGACACAGGAGCCAGCATCTCTCAGGACAGGGGCAGCCCCATGAAGACAGCAGCAGCCTCAGCAAACCCTGCCGCTGGCCTCCGTGGGATTCCCCCCAACAAAGCCACAGAAGGAGCCACGATGGCATCCCCACTGTCTGCGGACCCCCCAAGCGCATCCTTGGCAAAGGTCACCTTTTCTTCTGCCGCCGTTGGCATTGGCGAGGCTGCAGAACCAGGGACACGTGCCTTGTCTGACACTGTCCAGAGTGCCTCGCAGGACCCCCCTGTGCCTCCTGCTCAGCTGCCTCCAGCCCTTTTGCCCCAGTGCCCTGATGATGCCATGCCAGGCACAGGAGAGATGCTTCCCCCCAGCCACAGCGCTGCTCTCAAAACTGCTGGAGATGAGCTGCCTGGAGCCAATGCTGTCACCCAACTCCAGACCACCACACTAGCTCCAAACACACTGACTATGGTAGTGGATGCCATAGCTGAAGAGCGTATCCCCGGCAAAAAACCAGAGAGGGCCGCTCGAGCTGCTGCTGCTGCACCAACACCTTCCATCGCTGCATATAGCATTGGGACAGTGCCAGCTGCTCATCCATCCTCCCTTGTTAGCAACACTCCAATTCATGAAGCAGGGATGGGAACAGCATCGCTGGCCAGTGACAGTGCCACCACTAAGCTGGAGGACACTGGAGCCGCCCTGCCTGTGCCTGAGGCATTTCCCAGCCACAGCCAACCTGGTCCCATGGGAGGCTCAGAAACCTCAGGAACTGGTGTCACACCTGGACCTGCACCAGCCCCACCACTCTGGGCTGGGACACAACATGGAGAACCTCCAGGGACAGAGATGTGGTCACCAAGCACTGCACTGGCCACCAGCACAGCTGTACCAAGTACCCAAGAGGTACTCAAAGCAGTCACTGTCCCCATGGCATCCCAAGCAGATGTCTCCCATCTAATGGAAGACAGTGGCAATGTAGGAATGGCTCTGGGGATGCCCCCATCTGGCATCCCCCAAGAGATGGCAGCAGTCACATCCCCATTGTCCCTGGATACCACACCACCAGCAATGGGAGCTTCAGGTGATTCCCACCTCGACGGCAGCACCACAAGGCAAGCAATGGGGATGGGGTTCCCAGAGGTGAGCATGGAGGAGAACTCAGATGCCAGTGCAGTGGGGCCACCTTCCAGACATGCAGCCATCACTGCCAGACCACCACCAGAATCACCTGCCCAAGGGAATGATGCTTCTGAAACAAGGCCCCCAGTGGATCTGACTCTTCCAGCTCCCAAGGGCAGTCACTCAGCCCCACTGGCTGTGACTAACCCCAGCCCAGCACTGACCAAGGCCAGACCCCTCCCCAGCACAGCCACCATCAAGACATCCCAGCCCATGGCACCACTGACCTCTAAAAATGCAGCTGCAGAGGGAGGCCAGGGCACGTCCCAGTTGGCAGGAGATGGCAGCACCACACAGGCAGCTCTGGGCTCAACCCTGGTTGAGAACACAAGGGTGGGTGCCACAACAAGTACCCATCACAGCGGTGACATCTCTCTGGGGACAGGCCCACCAGCATCACCCCATGGCACAACCAGCATCAATACCCAGCCAAGTGCTGCATCATTCCACAGCTACCAAACTGCTGCGCCCACCTCAGACATGGGCATGAACTTGGACATGGACACAGTTTCTCCCATGATGAGGAACAAGGCTGCAAGGCTGTCCCTGGCATTGCCCACGCCTATGAGTGAGGTGACTGGGCCAGCTGCAAGTGATGCCACCCTGTCAGCACACTCTGCCCCAAGCAGCAAAAGTCCTACAGCAGTGGCCATCATGGGCTTGGTGTCACCCACAGCTACAGAGCTAGTTGTAGCAACTTCCCCTGGTCTTGCTCACAGCACCGCTGAGACAGATGTCAGTGTGTCCCCTACTGTCCCTGGGAGCACCCATCTGGAGATGGTGGCACACTCTGACACCCCCAGCATCACTGTCACTGGTCCAGCAGTGGAAGCAGGTGATGTCAGTATGGACAGGGTCACAGCACCTGCCTCTGCTGTTCCCAGCAGTGCCTCTGCTTCACACAGCCCCCACGTCACCTCGAGGTCATCTCCTGAGGCCACTGATGGAATCCGCAACCCAGGCCTGAGAACTCTCAATGCAGTCACTGAGGACGAGCCCATGGCTGGGGTCACCACACCAACTGCTGGCCACACACACCCATGGGAGACTACAGTTGCTTCCTGGTCAGGTGCTGAAGGTATCACTGCCCATGCAGATACCACCCCAATTGAGAGCGGCAACGAGGATGTAGCACCTTCAGCCAGCACCAGCAGCACCCACGTCCCTGACTCCAGCACTGCTGGCACAAAGCTGGCCACCACACCAGCCACCAGCATGCTCCCCAGCAACACCACCCTGCCAGCCACCTCAGTGGGCTGGGAGACCTCTGTGGTGACCAGGGCCACCACAGCCATGCCGTTTGCCACAGCAAGGGACACCAGCACCAGCAATGCGCTGTCCCTTGCTGTAACACACAGTGAGACAAGCAAAGGTGGGCAATCTGTCTCGTCCCCACCAAGTAACCCCTCATTGGAAACAACTGCTGCGTCCTGGGGTGCCCTTGGTCCCAGCCCTGCTGTTGCAGTGCCCAGTTCACCCCTCCCCACCCTGAACAGCGCAGCAGAGGAGGCAACAACAATCCCTTCATCCCTGCTTGGTGTTGGTGCAACCGGGGAGGTGACAGTTGGACAGACTCCCACTGAGTCAACAACAGGCACCACTTCTACATCTGCCAGCAACCACAATACGGGACAAGCAGGGAGCACATCCTCTCCTGCCTTCCAGGCATCTCCAAGGGCACCTGCATACGGGGAGAAAGCCATCACTGCAGGCAAGACCACAGCCATCACTGCAGAGAATACCACAGCCAACACTTCAGGGAACACTACAGCCATCACTGGAGAGAACAGTACAGCCATCACTGCAGAGAACACCACAGCCATCCCTGCAGAGAACACCACAGCCATCACTGGAGGAAACACCTCAGCCATCACTGCAGGGAACACTTCAGCCATCACTGGTGAGAACACCTCAGCCATCCCTGCAGGGAACACTTCAGCCATCACTGGTGAGAACACCTCAGCCATCCCTGCAGGGAACACTTCAGCCATCACTGGTGAGAAGAGTACAGCCATCCCTGCAAGGAACACTTCAGCCATCACTGGTGAGAACAGTACAGCCATCACTGCAGGGAACGCCACGGCCATCCCTGAAGGCAGCACCATGGCCATCACCACAGACAGCACCGCAGCCATCAGCACCACATCCATCACTGCAGGCAGCACCATGGCCATTGCATCCACAGCCACAGTGAGCCCAGCCAAGGAGCTGGGAGGTCTCGCAGCTCCAGGCACCACAGCATTCCTGAGACCATCAGCCACCACCAGCCCTGCCAGGTCCCAGTCTTCTGCCTTTGGAACACAGAGAGAACCAGCACTGAGTACATCTGCCCATACCACTGCTGGTCACAGATATCCTGCCCCTGAGCCCCAACCCACCCATGAGCTTATCAGTAAGTAGATTTTCTTTTCCCAAAGCCAAGAACAGGAAGGATTTGTCAGCCAATCAAGCATCGTGATGAGTGAGGGTACAGCCTGGTCCAGGGTGTCTCATCTGTGTTGCATGTTGGGCTACCAGATTCATGGGGAAAGGCAAAATAGGAAAACTGAGAGCATCCCAAAAGTGGGTTAAAAATTGGGTTACAATCCTTAGAGAACAGGCACAGTATCCCAGCAGCAAGTAGGTGAGTTTGTCCAGGCTGCAAGATGGATAAAGCATACATTAATGGTTTTACATCTTTTCCCTTCATCTCCTGCCCATGTCAGTGCCAGCAGCCTCACTCTACCCCTTTGGCATCGAAGGAGGGGACCAAGAGTATGTCCAGAGGATGGTGGATTTTAACTCCCCGCTCTTCAAGCCAGAGATTGGATTTCCCTTCGGGAAGTCACTGCGAGATGCTCTCTATGTGAGTTCCCCCCTCACTGAGTGCATAAGGGATATGCTGCCTTTTTGGTAGAAAAAACCCCACAGAAATGGAGCAGAAACCAAACTTTGTCCAATTATCTTTTTTATAAAATTTAAAATGGCTGGTTTCTGCTCACCCATGAAGGCTAAAAGCCATCCCAGGAGCTGCCTGAGTTGTCAGCAAATAACAAATTATTTTGGTTAGTTTACAGATAATGGACAGATCATTTTCCCACCCACGGACAATTATTTCCCGTCCAACCCCAACCCACCTCCTCGGGGCTTCAGTGGCCAGGAGAGCTTCCCAATAGTGGCTGCCTTTTGGGATGATGCAGATTTCTCCCAGGGCATTGGCACCACCTGGTACCAGGTGAGGACCACCAAAGATGTTCTCCTGGGAGAGCCCAGCTCCCGGCTCACTCATTTAATCCTCTCCCTTGCCAACCGCCAGGAGTACTCCACCCTCAGCTCCACCCGAGACCCTCTTGTCCAGGATGTGGAAGCAAAGATTGAAAAATACCTGAAAATCCCCTACGTAGCAAAATGGACCTTGAAGGTGACATGGGAGAAGGCTCCAGCATACCCATCCCAGAAGGATGACACTCAGGTGAGCAGTGGGAGACCCAGGTTGACAGAGGGGAGTGTTGGCAGCTGTCTCAGGTCTCACCACCTCAGTCTATACTGTGGGGAGAGCAGGGGAGGCTTTGGGGATGTTAAGGAGGTGCCTCGGGTTTCTCCAGACAAGCACGTACCAGGCAGTCCTCACCACCGATGGGAACTATTCGTTCGCCCTGCTGCTCTACCAGGACGGTGGGATGCGGTGGGACTACACCAAACTGGCTGCAGGCAATGTGCTGATCGGCTTCTCCAGGTGCTGTGCACGTCTAACTGGGTTTTCAGACTGAGGAGACTTCTCCCAGCATTGTGTTGGGACCATTGGAGCTCTCTATCCGCAGGAGAGCCCAGCTCCCACTCCTGGAACAACCCTGTCCCATTTATACCCTCTCTCCCGGAAACCACAGCAGTTCCCACCCCAGCTGCTCTGTGGGAAGCAGAGGAGGGTTTTGTTGGAAGGGTGACCCCAAACATTCTCTCTCCATACAGTGGGAATGGCTATGCCCAAAACAGTGAGCTGACTCAAAAGCCACGAGCTGTCAAGTACCGACCAGACCAGCACAGCAGCATTGGCTCCGGTACGGCACCACAGGGTCCTTGGGGCAGGCGGGGATGGATGGAGTGAGCTGTGTGCTCTGTGCCAGGAGCATGTTTCCATCACATATCCCTGAGAGGCAATGGGCCAGTGAAGCCACTGGACAAGGGCTGACCACCAAGAGCAGAGCATGGGTGTTCCGTGTCCTGCTGTGTCTTGCAGGGGTGTCTCATGTCCTGCTGTGGCTTACCACAGCCACACTGGCTCTAGAGGGAGCCTGGAGACCTCGTGTGAGGTCAGTGGCCAGGGACCACTGTCCCACGGGATTACTCAGCACCTTAGCTGAGCGGTGCTGGTCTCTGGCTGCTTCCCCAGATGTGCGCGGACTGTGGATATACAGGCTGGACAGTCGCTCCCGGGTGAACTACAGGCTGTGGTGCCTGGCGTGGTTGGATGCAGAGCCAGCACCAGCCACCTGGAACAGCCAGCTGCCACCATGCCCCTGCTCCCGGCCCCAGGCAGAGCTGGACCCCCGCTACCGCTGGAGCAGAGGTGCCAAGTGTAGCCCCCCGCGGTCATTCAGGGTGGGGGGATGGCAGAGGCTCCCCTCCTGCTCTGGGGATGGTCATGATCCCCCCACACCATTTCAGGCCCGGCAGACGCCTCTGTGAGGATGCTGCGCACTGCGTCCCCCAGCCCCAGTGGAGCTGGGGTGCGATGTCTGTACCAAGATGGGAGCTTCCTCGAAGGCTGGCAGGAGAGAGCATGGAGCCTCCCCATCCACCCCACCGCTGGTAAGTGGGCACTTTCATTCCCTCACCCTAAAACACTCCAAGCACTAAGCAGAGGTGCAGCAAGGGCCCCGACAGCCCCCAGCACCCGGCCACCTTCCTCCACAGACAGGGAGCTGGAGGCGTTCAGCTGGTGCTGCCAGCGTGTGGGGAAGCCCCTGTTCTGCTCCAGGTTTGCTGAGAAGAGACCGAGGGTTGGCTGTGAGGGATATGTGCCACCCACCCCCGGTGAGTCCCCAGACTCTGCCTCCTCTGTGCCAGGGCACTGAGTGGGTGTCACAGCCATACACAGACCCCATGCATTAGTTAATTTTGCAGCATTCTGGTGAGGGCTGCTGAGCCAGCACAGCCCTGGGGGTGCTTTCCTGCCTGAAATGACCAACATTTGCTCTTCTTCCACCCTCCAAAATGATTCCATCTCCTTTGGACCCCAGCTGGTGCCTTTGGGGACCCCCACATCACCACCCTGGATGGACTCACCTACACCTTCAACGGGCTCGGGGACTTTGTCCTGCTGCTGGCCAGTGATGCCCAGACCAGCTTTGTGCTGCAGGGACGCACAGCACAGACCGGCACAGCCCAGGCCACCAACTTCGTGGCATTTGCTGCCCAGTACATCTCCAGCACCACTGCAACGGTGAGTAGGAGTGACCTGGGTATGAGTTAGAGCTTTTAATGGGAGAGACCCCTCTGGCAGGCTGAGTATCACTTCTGCATCACCTACAGAGAGAAGTGGGTGGGACCCTCTCCTTTTCTGGACACTTACCACCAATCCAACAAAGCGCTAATAGTGGTGGGGTGGACTAATACTCACCAGATACAGGTCTAACACCTCTTGCAAAGAGTCCAGAAAGGGCTGGGGACTCTGCAGGAGCATGGTCTGCTCCACCTTCTTCATTGCACACTCTTTATGTGCATTAGCACAAGTGAATGCTCTTCCTCACTTGGCTCCCCACATCTTTTTCATTAAGCAGAATGTCCTGGTGTCACCAGAAACAGCCACTGAGCAGTTTAAGGAGGGGGCTCAGAGCCAGGAGCTCACTGGCAGAACTCCCCACATCATCATGGTCAGCCGAGCAGCAGTGGTGACCTTGGTGTGCCCCATGCCAGTGGGGGCAGCTGGCTGCCTTCTTCTGTGCAATCGTCAAAGCTGCTTTATCATGTGTCTCCTGGAGTTAAGAACATGCCAACATGGGCCCTCGGGCTGAGCCTCTCTGCCATGGCTGGAGGAGGAAAGGGTTTAACTCAAGTGTCCCCAGCATAGGGGGATGGCAGAAATGGAGGAGCAGAGGGGCTGACTGGGACATCTCCCATGATTTGCAGGTTGAATGGACCTTGGGGAGCCAGGGTGACATCCAAGTACTCCTGAACAATGAAACCATCCAGTTTTCCTATTCCCAAGGTGAGCAGGACATGCTGTTAAATGTTAAATGTATTTGAAGAAGACAAGGGATATCCCCACTCCCTGGCACCAGCCCTGCCCGGCACAAGGGCAGCCATCCTGAGCTCCATCAAACGTCTCCCACCTGCACCTGTCTCTGGTTTGGGCAGGGTGGATGGGGAGCACTCCCCTCCACAAGGTCATGGTTGTCATTTCAGACCCCAGCCTTGTGCGTACTCTCCCTCTGTGCTCTCCTTCTCTTGCAGACATGGGTGACGAGGTGTACTACAGCCCTGGAGTCCTGCTGATCAATGCCTCCTCTGTCACGGCCGTCTTCGATGGAACCATCGCCATCTCCATCTCGGCCACCTCCGGGATGCTCAGCGTGGTCTGCAGCCTGCCCGACTGGTACCGCAACAGCACCAAGGGCCTCCTGGGTGAGGACTTTTGGCACTGCTGCAGAGCTGGGATGCAAGTTCCCTTCCCAACCTAAAGCAGGCTGGAAAACTTGGGGAATGTGCTTGTGAGGGCGGGGACCCCTGGGTCTAAACTAAACACTGGCCAGCACTGTAGAAGAGGTCAAACTTGGCATGGGAGACTCCATCCCTGTGGTGATGCTCCACCAGGTGTGTGGGACCATGACCCCGCAGATGATTTCCAGATGCCAAATGGTACCAGCATCCCAGTGAACAGCAGCGAGGAGGAGATCTACAGCTATGGGATGACCTGTAAGTCCATGCTTAGGATCCACTTTGATAATCCCCTCCTTCCTGCACCTTTTGGCCATGCTTTAGCTGGAGACACTTAAACACTTGCCTGAAAAAAAGTGATGCCTGGAAAACCCTTTGGTCTTCTCACTGCTCTGTGGAAATGAACCCTAAAATATAAGAAGCTTTAAAAACTCAAGACTGTCCCCATGGCTGCTCTCTTGCAGGGGCTGTTGGTGAGAACAGCCTGTTTGCTCAGCCTTTGGACTCAGCAGCACTGAACTTCACACCCATCTTCTTGTCTCGGCTGCGGCAGGAAAATGAAAGCCAGTACCAGCTGGCAGCCTCACAGTGCCACGGCAGCAGGGAGTGTATCTACGATTCACTGAGCACAGGGAACTTGGCCCTCGGCCTGGCCACCCAGAGCCTTGCAGCCGACTTCCAGCAGAGGAAGACCATACTCAGTAAGTGCAGCAGATCCTCACCTCAAAGAGGGTATGGCTGGGATAACTGGGCAGTGCCCTGCTCCCTCCCTGGCCTCTTTTGTTCCATGTGAGACAGGAGAGAAATCACCAAGGTCTTGGAATTTCATTGCCCAGCTGGCTCATTTCCAAGCCTGGGAGATGCCACCACGCATCTGTGCAACACAAGGGCCTTGTTGGTGGGTGGTCATGGCAGCACCTGCTTGGGGTCCCATCTTCACCAGGAGGGACTCAGAGCCAAGGGGTGACAAGTTCACAACAGCAAACCACAAGTGTGCTGGGATGCTCTTTCCTCAGACTCCTTCCCTCCAGTCATCACTGGTGATGCTTCACTCATGGCCTTCAGGACAGAGAAGGTCAGAAGGCAGTACCACGTCCTGGGGACGGGTGCACACTTTG
Organism: Pachyramphus minor; assembly: GCA_013397135.1. Classification (NCBI taxonomy): domain Eukaryota; kingdom Metazoa; phylum Chordata; class Aves; order Passeriformes; family Tyrannidae; genus Pachyramphus; species Pachyramphus minor. Next base: position 351,725 of record VYXB01000792.1, on the reverse strand, counting down.
TGCCCCACCTCTCACCAGAGCTCAACATATCAGGTACGGAAGGAGAGATGGGGAAGATGGGAAAGGATGGAATGGGAACACACCCTTTCCTCTGCCACCTCCTCTAACTCCCACCTCTCCTCCTGGCAGAGAACGGCACCCTGACGTGGGAACCCCATGGGATAGTCCCATTCACCATTAATCTGGAGGCTGTCGGGTACAACAACCTCTCTGCTCTCCTCCAGCTCCGCTTCACCCTTTGCAGATGCAGCAGGAGCCAGGAGTGTGATTACAGCAACACTGTCACCCTCAAGGAGTCTTCCCTGCAGGTAGTGTGCCAGAAAGCTCCTCTGGTGTCACACCATGCCTGTCCTCATGCCAGCTGTGCTGGTTGTCTTCTCTGTCCACCCATCCTCCTAAACCAGTCTCACTGTCCCCTTCCCAGCTGGCAGGCTGCAGATGCGAGAGTGGCTACTCAGGTCCCTTGTGCCAGGACCCTCCAGACCCCTGCTCCCAGGGATGCTTCCCTGGTGTGGGCTGTGACTCGTACACTGGCTGTGGCCCCTGCCCAGCTGGTCTGACAGGCGATGGACGGCACTGCTCAGGTGACAAGGGCTCACTTTGGCTGCTGGGAACCCCAGCCAAGGTGTCTCCCTGTGCCATGGTGCATTGCCTCAGCAGATATCGACGAGTGCGCGCAGGGGGTGGAGTGCCCGGGGAATGCCACCTGCACCAACACAGTGGGGAGCTACGTCTGCTCCTGCCCAGACAGCGAGGGGGGTGAGTCCACACTCCCTGGCAGGAATGGGCCTCAGCTTCATCACCACTGGGCTCTGTGGAAGATGGTTCCTATGGGAGCCACACTGGCGGAGAGGAGAGAGGGGGGAGCTGGCTGAGCTCTGTGTCCAAGCCTTGCTGTCCTTAACAGAAGAGACTGGAGTCCAGATGCCACTTGTGTTCCCAGGCTGTAGATCTCTCTAATCTGCCAGGAGGGGAAATTTTTCCCATGCAATTTTTCTCCTTGAGAAAAAAAAAGTCACATGCAGAGGTTGGGGGCTGAAATCCAGGCCTGTTTTCGGATGGCTGTGGTGGGGTTGAGGTGATGGCTTTTGCTCTCATTCTAGTGCAGCAGGCTGCAGCTGAGAGAGGGGGAGGCAGGGCTTTTGCTTGAAGATCTGACTTTACACTACAAGTCCTAACACTTAAAAGAAAAACAAAACAAATCTTGGAAGAAAGGCCTTCCAGAGTGGCTGTGGATGGCTCAATGCCCTGGGCCCACGTTCATGCCTCCAGCTGATCTGGTCTCCCTGTTCTGCAGGTGAGAGACCAGGCTGTGGCTCAGCCTGTGGATCCCGCTCCTGCCCCAAGGGCTACTGCAGCAATGGGGGACACTGCCACCTGCACCCCATCACCTGCAGCCCCACCTGTGCCTGCCCCTCAGCTTTCACTGACCAGCGCTGCCTGGTGGCAGGGGGAGATTTTCAGCCGCTGCCCAGAGCAGGTGGGTGCCTGTGCCCGGTGGGGAGTTAACCCTAATCCCACTCACCCTGGTCCTGGGAGTCCAGAGACACCACTGTGTCTTTTCCCCCACAGATCTCCCTCCACGAAGAATCCGGCTGCGGGTCAGGACACTGCAAAATGCCACTGCTGAGGAAGTTAACATCACTGTATGTCACTGGAGGGGATGAGCTGAGGGAGAGGGTCACACCAGCACACTGGGCAACATGGCAGCTTGGGGTGCCCATGCCTCCATATGCCTCCCTCCCATGGGATCTCTGGGGATCCAGCAGATCCACAAGCCCAAAGGGAGGAAATACCAACTGTGTGATGCCAGCTGTGACTGTGGCCATGTACCAGGTTCCCAGCAAATGAACCAAGGACCAGGGCAATCCTTAGGGCTCAGCCAATGTGCCTGCATCAGAACCAGCACTCTCCCTGTTCCACTCCCTGTTCCAGCACCATTCTGCTCTACCCTAATGCCTTCCCACTCCCCCTGCTACAGGTCTCAGCCATCCTGGGCTCCCTGGAGGTAAAGGCTTTCCAGAGCAACACCAACATCACCCAGACGTGAGTCAGCAGTGAAGCAGACCCGTGCCCACCCCAATGATCCAGCAGGGCAGGGCTGGGCATGGGGCCACAGGGTCTGGTGCACAAAGGGCGTTTTTCTCCACCCCAGAGTTTGTTTTTCCAGCGTTGATGCTGGTAAACGCTTAGAAACACAAGCCATTTGGCACTCTCTGCCTCCTGCCTCATCCCTTCTTTACCACCGCCCAAATGGGAATACTGAGACACACTGAGGCTCAGTCACTCTGTGATGCAGCAGTGGCTCTGCCAGCAGCCCTATCTTTTCCCTGCAGGACAGACAGTGATGGTTTCACCTTTGTGGTGGTTTCTGAGTTTGCCTATGACAGCCACAGCACCGTCATCCAGTTCCTGAACGAGGAGCTGCCAGTGGCCATCATCAGAGCCTTCAACGGATGGCAGGAGCGACGGGAGGCAGGGACAGGGCTCGTCTTCCAGCGCCTGCACCAGGACAACATCACTGACCTGGTGAAGTGTGAGTTGCTCCCAGCACTGAGCTATGGAGCATAGGAGGAGCACCCCACTCTCCCCACTGCCCTCTCTGTGCCCTGGCATTCAGTTAACCCCTGTGGGGGAGGAGGGTGGGCAGCCTCCGTGACCCCAGGCACAGATACAGCTCAGGGAGATTTGATGTAGCATCAAGGGGTGATTCTGTGTGGCCTAACCCATGTGCCCTCCCTCCCCAGTGACAGTGGCTGAGCTGAGGGACTATTTTCCCTGTGCTCTGTATGGCTACAAGGGCTACCAGCTCCACTACATGAAGACCACCGGATTTGTCTGCATCTCCCCTTGCAAGACGGGCTACTGCCAGCACGGTGGCCAGTGCCAGCACCTGCCCGAGGGGCCCATGTGCAGGTAGCAATACCACTGAGGTGCACAAGGCCACCCAGCACTGCCACTTCTCCCCATAACATCACTGCTTCTCCCCCCCCATCCGCAGCTGCCTACCCTTCTCCATCTTCTCCCCGTCTGGTGCCCGGTGTGAGTGGCTGGCCATCAGCCTCGCTGCCTTCCTTGGAATCTTGCTGGGAGCCCTGGCTCTGCTCTGCCTCCTGTTTGCCATCGCCTGCCTGACCCTGCACCTCTGCCGCCGGTACCGCCGCCAGCACCAGGGGTGAGCTGTGGGACCCACACAGGGGCCGGGCTGGGGGTGGAGCAGGGGAGCAAGTTGGGTGTCAGAAAGAAAAACTGATGGAAAATCCACCTTTGGAAGATCCAAAAGTGGTGGGACTCATCTGGTCTGGGTGACCTTTTAGCATTTTCCAGCTCATTTCTCAGTCAGCTGCTACTTGGAGGTGCGATAGCATCAGTGGGTTGAACATTACCTTGCCTTTCTCCCCCAGTCAGAAAAAGTTTGCATTTCCTCCTCATCCCACCCAGTGCTCGGTTACAGTCAGGCTTTCTATTTAATTTTTATTTGAATACCATCCAAATGATTTCCACTGCAATTCACACGTGTCTGGAAAGAGTTGGCCTGGAGTAAGGAAAAAGTGGTTTCAGGATTGGACCTTCCTCTCCTGCAGAGCAGGGAGTTAACAGAAGAATGGCAAGGTGCAATGCTAGGGTAGAAGCAGTATCATCATTCACCCCGGCCCTTGGTCCTGGGGTGGCATCCTCACCCAGGGGAAGCTCAGAGCCCCACCTGCTCTGGTTGGAGCTGAGTCCTGCCCATGTTCCCATCTTCCTGCTGGCCCTGGAGCCAGGGATCTCTGGGAAGCAACTTTGTTTGCGCTTGTGGCAAGGCAAGAAATTGTGTGCACAACAACTGGAGCTTTTCCTCTTCTCATAGCCACATCTCACCCCCACTAGTCCCCTTTGCCGTCTGATGCAGATGCCAGGAGCAGGCAGGGGCTCTCCCAGCATCCCCACACATGTTGTCCCCTTTCTGTTCCCCCCTCTCAGGGCCAAGGAGACCTTCTGGAAGACACGGCCCTTCTCCTGTGAGTACATCCCTACAAACTGCCCCCACCATGGCTCTGCTTCACCCCGTTCTTCAAGGTCTGCTCATCTTCCCTGCTCCAGCTTTGACAATGGCAGAAGAGCAAGCAGAGCCCATCCATTCCCACTCCCTGGAAAGGCACTGGAAACCACAGCTCCAGGCTATTGACCCCTCAGTCCAGGTCTGCCTAGGGGTTATTGTCCCCATGGGGCGTTGGGGTGGGGAGCTTTGGGCTGGGAACTGAATCCTGGCCCCCTGCCTCGAAGACGCTTGGAAGTTGTGCCTTGTCCTGGCACATCAGGGATGCTTTGGCTGGCATTGGGATCCACACACTGTCTGAGCTCGTTGTGAAGAGCAGACCCATGCAATATTGACAGCATGGTGAGGCCTGTTCTTATTTACAGATAAAGATCCAGAGACCCCACGTCAGGCCCCCAAGCCAGCCCCCCCAACAGCCCTAACCTGCCACTGGTCCTGCTCCGGCTCTCCAGGCTCAGCAAGGAACCAGATGCTGTCCCCCTCTCTGCCGCTTGCTCTCAAGGTCTCCAGCAACACCAACACATGGAAGCAGAGGACAGGCAGCTGCCTTTTGGGTTCTGGTCTTCGTGGGAGGATCTGCTCTAGAGGAGGAGCTTTTTTGAATGAAAAACGTGGGTTTATGTTGGGTGACCAAAGCACGAGGATTTCACCTTCCCCTAAGGATCCGCAGAGACAGCCAGGATTGACCTTGAATGTGTCTGCACTGGGGTATTTGGTAGTGCATTGTAACCAGACCCTGCAGAGTCCCTGATAGCAGGGTCAGGTGGGGCAACACAGTGAGTATAATTTGATAGGAACAAAACAGAATAAACCAAAAATTATGGCATGCTGCTAAATTGTCTGTACCCCATGGGTCCATGCACCAGCCCGGCTTCCCTGTTGTTGAGCCCTCAAGTCCATGCTTTTTGTGGTCCCATTCACAGAACCAAAGTGAAGATGGATTTTTTGATTGCTCCACCCTCTCATTGCCCCTGCAAAGCTGCAAGTCTCCTCTCACTGTTTTCATGGACACTGCTTTCAGTGGCTCAGATCACACAGGTCCAGCTGTAGTCTCGACAACCCCCTACAGCCCTTCAACCCTGCTGATGGGAAATGCTGATCCAAGGAGAGTGTATCAGACCCTGTCAGATCCCAACTCCAGCCCCACTAACTGCCCTAGACTCTGGCTTAGCTGCAGCCCAGACACCCACATCCCCAGCACTAAATCCATGAACAGAAGCATCCTGCAATCCTGCTGCTCCAAGCCTGCCCCATCATCACCTCCCACCCCAGTTCAGCAGAGGACAGGGCTGCTGGAGGACCAGTGATGCTCAGAACCTTCAGAGGTTTTATTGAACAAACAAGATTTGACAATGATTTATTTTTTATAAGAAAGGAAGATGCTCACTTACACACAAATATTATTTTTCTCCTAACATCTCTGATCATGGGGTTGCATTTTGCCCTCACACACCCAGCAGACGTGTCGAGCTGATTCTGGCTTGATCTGGAGAATCAGTCCCTTCTGGGCACAGGGCCCAGGGACCACCCAGCAAAGGATGGCTGGGGGACAGAAGTGGGGGACAAGACAAGACTGGCTCATGGGACCAGCCTGGTGCACCCTGGCACTCAGGAGATTGGCCACAGTCAACCCAGGAGAGGTGTAAAAACCCTTTCCCTGGATGCCAGGGGTCCAGGCTCACCCCACAGCATGGGAGAACAGTGGGATGTAGGAAGGACAAGAGTGCTGAGGGGGGTACCTGCCCACCTCCCCGCCAGCAAGGAGGTGCCCACGGGCACCCACTCAGCTGCAGCTGGGAAAGGACAACTGAAGCAACTGATTCCTTGGGACAAGTCTGTGTTAGAAACATGTAGTTCACGTAGAAATATGAAGTTGCCAGTGCAGGCAACCACAGGCACTGGACAAGTGAGATGCCCTGCCTGGTGGGCATGGGCAATGGGTTCTATGGGAGGACACAGGGGATGAGCAGAGCAAAGGACTCGAAGGATCAGCCGTGACCCAGACCATGCTGTGGGTGTGCAACCCCCCAGTTACTTGTCATCTTCATCTGCAAAGAAGAAATGAGACTTGCTCAGTCACCTACCCCCACATGGGCCTGGGGCAAACTCGTAGCCCCAGAACATTTTTTTGCAGGGGGGCATGGACAGAGGGAAAGGAGATCAGCAATCCTGCTCACCTATTTCCTCATCTGAGTCTCTCTCTACCTCCTCCGAGGAATCTGTTCAGGGTTGCAAGAAAGCCTTGCATCAGCTTACACCATAACCACGTCAGCTGTGTCCTCCTCCCCTCCCAGTGCTGTCACCCCAGACAACGCTGATGGTTATGTGCTGAGGGAGATGCCCCCCACAACCCTGCACAGCTCAGGGCATGGCACAACTGCATGTGGGCACCCCAAAACCTTTCCCTCATCTGCCCAGGGCTCTTGCTGCTTTCACCACGGGGAGGGTGGGACATTCCTGCTTTCCTCCCGAGCCCTGGGCACCAAGACAGCATCACCCCAGCACACACAGGCTGGAAACCCACCCATGCCAGGTGACTGGTATCCATCACAGCCAATCTTCGGCCTCTTCTCACTGTAGCGGGCGCAGAGGTGGGCACTGCCTGCACGGTTGCAGCACCAGTCGTACAGCTTCAGCTCCTGGTCTGGAGGCAAAAAAGGAGAGTAAGGGGCAGAAGGAGAACAGAAAAGGAGATGGGCCGCCTTCAGGACAAGGTTGGCCTCAGCTTTAGGCTGGTCCACACTCCCTCCAAGGGGAACAGCACGTCAGGAAACAGGCTGGCATGGAGATTAAAATTGTTTACAAGCTACAACAATGCCAGCCACAGCCAGGGGATGCCAAGGCTGGCTGTGCTTACCACGGTAGGGTGACGCCTGCCTGGAGGACCTCCAGTACCTCTCCTGCCGCCCCTCGATGAGCTGGTTCTGGCTGTCGTACAGGCAGCGGACGCCGGCGCCGTGCTGGTTGGGGGAGGCTGAGTGCAACATGGAGACACGGGCAGCCCACCGGCCTGAAACGGGACTGCAGTGAGCCTCGGGCAGCTCTGCCCGGCCAGCACCTCTGCCTCAGAGCAAGAAGCAGGGCTGGGGATGGCTCGTTGATATCCACATCACCCACGGTGCTTAGGGGTTTGGACGGACTGATGGAGACGACCCAAGTGGTTCCCAAGCATCCCCATCCATGTTAGATCAGCTCTGGCCAGTCTAACATGACAGGGACAGGTCAGCCCTCATTCCTCCTCAGTTTCCCTGTCTCTGCAGGGAAGGGCAGCCCCCCTCCCATTTTCCTTAGGGGCCTTGCCCACCCTGCCAGGAGGGACCCCAGCCACCCCTGCAGAGAAGATGGGGAGAGACAGCCCAGGGATGAGGAGGGTGAAGAAGCAGCATGTCCACTTGCCTCCACGGCTGCTCTTGAAGCGTGGGTCCTGCTGCCCTTGCTGCAGGGAGCAGGGGCAGGTGGGCAGGCCCTGGCTCCATGTCCGTGGCTCCTGCTGCTGCCCTGTCCATGCCAGGCACTTCAGCCGGTAGTTGATGCCTATGCGACTCTCCAGCTTGTAAATCCACAGCCCACGGAGGTCTGAGCAGGGAGAGAAACCATGAGCTGTCACCTCCAGCCAAGGGGACTACAGGGGCTGTTTCACCTCGAGGTGATAGCTGTGTGATGCTGAAGCTGGAAGCTAAGCCCACATTGACCCCCAGCCATGGGACCCCATGCTCAACAGCTGCCCAACAGCAGGGAAATGGGGGGCAGCTCTTGCCAAATAAGAAAGCCTTGGGACACAGCCACTGGAACAAAAAGAGTCTATAGGCACAGCAGGGATGCTTCAGCCTCAAGGCTTAGCTGGTATTGGGGGAAGCATTTTATGTGCCTGGGTGGAAAGCCTGGCCTTGGTGAACTCCTTGAAAGCCTTGTCACAGTGGCAGCATGGATTTCATTCCCCAGGAATATCCCTCTCCTTGTGAACCTTGTGAACCCGCCCTGGCTGTGTGGCATTACCTGTGTTGTAGCCCCTGAACTGGTCAGGGCGATATTTAGCAGCTGGAGGTCTCTTACTCAGGTCATCGTTGTGGTAAAAGCCATCCCCACTGTGTGCAGAGGAAAGAGGAAAAATCAGGGTTTGCTTTTCCTGGGTGGGATTATCCCAGCCCCATCCCCAGACTGCCCTTCAACCATCCTGATACTGAGCAAGCAGGATCAGTTGGCAGCTCCAGGGACAGGAGGGCAAAGGCCCCATCTCCCCCATCCTGCTTCCTCCTCTATGCAGGGTGCAGTTAATTTTGGGTGCTGCAAGCACTCACAGACACCTGAAGACCCTCACAAGCAGCTCTCATGGTTTTCAGCATCTTGCTGGGTGAGATGGAGCAGAAACCCATGAGCAGTCACGCACAGGGAAGTGCACACACACACACACACACACACACACGCCTGTGCCGCCCGCGCTTCTAGTCCAGGCCACCTTTTCCTTACCCAGCTGCAACAAGCAGCTAATAAGGAAACCCTGGAGACGTTGTGTACAGGGCAAGATGTAATGTGAGGAGGCAGGAAGCGACTGCTCTGGCCAAGCACGGAAATCCCTTCCCTCAACTGGTGCAAAGTTCAGCAAACATCCCCTATTTCCCACTCCTTCCCACTCCAATCTGCCAGGATGCTGGGGGCCCAGGACTCCAGAGGGATTTGTGGATCTTACAGCAAGAACAGCCCAGAAAGACAGCATGCTGTAGCATGATCCAGTCACTAATGAGGTAAATTTGGTTCTGAGACACCCATATATTAGGCTATATGGGCACACAGATCCCATCTGGGCCATCCTCATCCTCATCCTTGTAGGGCACCTCCTGGGACACAGGGAAGGATTCAACAAGCTGGAGCCATGGGTGGGATGCACCCCATTGCTCAGAACAGGCAGGGATGGGGTGCTGAGCTGCTGTACCTGGTGTAGCCGATGAGCACATTGGTGGCAGTGAGCCTGGTGTAATCCCATTGCATCCCTCTGTCCTGGTACAGCATCAGGATGTAGGACCTGTAGCCATCAGTGGTCAGGACGGCCTGGTATGTGATGGTCTGGAGACAAGTGTTGCAGAGAGGTAGGAAAATGAGCAAAGATGGTGGGTTTAAAATTAGGAGTGTGGGTCAGTGCTTGCTGGGGAATGGCAGGACTGAGGTCTGGAGCTGCAAGGCAAATATAGCCTGAGCCAATTCACATTTTGCCTGGAAAATGTGATGGTTTTACTTTGAAGCTGTTCCATGACAAGCCTCAAATTCACACCATTTTATGCCTCTGAAGAACAGTGTTTCTGGTGCTCAATAAACTCCCACCACATTAAAGAGAAAGGTTTTGCAGATCAGGCAGAGTTCAACTAAACATGTCCCTCATAAAACCTGAAAACCAAAACATGGCCACAGCCCAGTTCTTTTTGGCAAAATTCTTCAAGACTGGCCTTTGTCACAAAACTGGTTTCTTATTTTCGGGCACAGAAAAGGTGATCACCTGCGGATCTTGGGTTGTTTTGACAACTCAACCAGCCTGTGTGATCCATCAGCCCCTTACCTTCCGGGTGTCAGTCCATGGTGAATAGACAGGTGCCTTCTCCCAGGTGATTTTCAAGGTCCAGGCTGCAGAGTAGGAGGACCTCATGTACCGCCGAACCTTCTCCTCTACGTCACGGACAAACGGAGGTTTGGCTGTGTTGAGGGTGGAGAACTCCTGCAGGTTGGATACACCCACATCTGCATTAGCTCCCAGTAGGAAAAAGATTGGTCTAGACTGGGGTCACACACAGATCCCTACAGCTAAGAGTCTGGATGGAATTTGGAGGACTCAAGAGGTGACACAGGACCAACAACTCTTAGATTTGGCCCAGAAAAGGGAAAAACCACTCATGGGCTCCATTAATTACACATCCCATGGGTCATCCACAGAATAGGTGACGAGTTCATAATCAAAAGGTGTTTCATGCAACCATGCACCTGGGTAGCATCACTCACCTGGTAAAAGGTGGTGCCCACCCCTCTGGAGAAGTCGGCGTTGTCCCAAAATACGGCGATCATGGGAACCTCCTCATGGCCATTGAAGCCGCCAGAAGGAGGGTTGGGATATGTGAAGATGCCTTTGTCCGAGGCTGGGAAAATGATTTGTCCATTGTCTGTAAACTAAGCAGAGGGATCTCTCCATCAGGTGAGGTCAGGACCAGTGCACTCCCTGACACTGGGATGGCAGCCCTCCCATTTCCAAGTCCACATGGACTTTCCAAGTCCATGCCCAAGGAAAGTCACCGCCTGCTACTGCCAAAGTGGCCACAAAGTCACTTCCCACTGCAAACAGACCCTGGCAGCATCCCAATATATTTGGCCCTGCCAGAGTCCCATCCCAGGCACCCAGTCCCTGGTGCCTCTCCCAGGTTTTTGGGTGATGGCTGCTTGCCCAAAAAATCAAGCACAGGTAGACTCACGTAGAGAGAGTCACGCAGGGTTCTCCCAAATGGGAATCCAGTCTCAGGCTTGAAAAGTGGAGAATTAAAATCCACTCTCCTTTCCACATACTCCTGATCATTTTCCCTTGCTCCATACCCATAGAGGGGCACAGCTGGAACTGGAAAAGAAAACAACAAAAAAATAAACCCCAAAATACAATTACAGCACAGCCTTTGGTCTGTGCCAAAAACTTTAAAGTGTTAAAATTATTTTGCTTCCAATGGGACACAGCCTGGGTAGAAAGAGGATGGAAGGACCAATAACCACCTGGAACACCCTTCATGTCACCTTCCCTTGAAGGAGCTTGCTCCCACCCCTTTCACTGCCTTACATGGACACAGCTGCCCTAAACCTGCTGTGATGGCCTTTGTGGTCACTATCCCCTCCCTTATCCAGCCCCTTTGGGATACTGTTCTTAAGGACAGCTGTTAGGAGGGGAAAAACATTGTACAGGACTACATCAGGGGGACAGCAGGGAATTAAACACCCACAGTTCTTTCTAGAGATGTTTACAGCCTCCAGTTCCCTATTTATGTCTGTTAAATAAAACATTTGGAGGGGATGGGTTTTCCAGCTGATGGGACCATACTGAAGGCAGGCTCAGCCTGCCAACAGTGCACGCTCATGTTCAGGGGGCCCTCGTGGTGCATGACCAGGGCCCTGGTCTCAAACAGCCCCTTTGCTTTCTGGGTACTAAATGTACCCCAGGATGGTCCAGCAGGAAACTGGATGTGCTATTCCCACCCAGGCTACCCTGTGAGCATCACGTACCTGTGGGGCTGGGCAGCGGGGTTGGGGCGGTTGCTGGTCTTCCTGGTGGAGCTGGAACCACAGGGGACGATGTGTGGGAGGTGACAGTGGCAGTTCCCGGCCTGGGAAGCACCTCCCTGCCCCTGAGGGTGGGGGCTCGTGGGGCTGGGTCAGCTGGGGCAGGGCTGCAGGATGTGCCAGGGCATGCAGTGGTTGGGGACCCTCCCTGGGATCCCCCCTGACCTGGGAAGGCTCTGGGGAGGCTCAACCCAGCGGTGGCAGGAGCTCCATTTGCCGAGCTGGTGGCCAGCTCACTGCCCAGGATAGGCTGCAGGGCAGCAGATGGTGAGCCACCAGTAGGACCTGGACCTGGGATTTTGGATCCAGTGCTACCAGCAGTGATCTCAGTGGGAGGAAGGCCAGGGAGCCCTGGGCTCCCCTGCAGTGGCGAGTGAGTGGGTGTTTCTGTATCTGCCCCAGATCCAGTCATGCTGGGAAGGAGTCGGGCTATGTTCTCTTGCCCTGCCATCACTCTGGGGAGCACAACACTTGCTTTCCCAGGCACAGGGCTATCAGCATCCCTGGAGGGGGCTCCAGTGCTTCCTGGCTGGCAGGGAGGCAGGAGCAAGACAGGCCTTCCTGGCACAGAAGCCCCCAGCTCCCCCTTTCCCCCTGCAGAGGACCCCACTATTGACTCACGTGCTGCAGGTGGAGTGGAAAGCCCAGGGCTGACAGATGCCCCCTCTGCAGCATTTCCTCTCTGTGGAGCAGAAGGCAGCACTGGGGCAGCGTTGGGAGATATGGGAGCATGGGGGGATGCTTCTCCCGAAGGTGCTGGCATCCCTGAGGCCAGTTCATCTTCAAGAGACCAAGATATGCCTCCAGACTCTCCTGTCAGCCCAGCCGGTGCCCCTGGCACCAGGGGTCTGCTCCCACTCTGGGTGCCAGGGGCAGAGTGGGTGTCTCCATTGGGTGCCAGCCCCGAGCTCAGCCCATGTTCAGGGAGAAGCAGAGAACCAGCTGTTGAGGTGGCCGTGCTGTGAGAAATGCCACTGTTGTCAGGAGCCACTGGGACCAGATTGGCACCAAGGGAAGATCCCCCATTCACCGAGGCTCCTCCAGGCACCTCTATGACATTGACTTGGTTCTGTTTTCCATCAGAAAGTCCAATATTGGCACCACTTTGGATGCCAGGGACAGAAACAGGGGCTTCCTGCGGGCCAGCAGCCTCCAAGCCTGTGTTCAAGCCACTGTCAGCTCCACCAGCTCCAGGAAGGCTTGCTTCATTAACAGCCTCATCAATCCTCCCAGGCAATGAAGACCCCTCTGTAGACGAGGAAGAAGATGCAGACTGCAACACATCTCCCATTTCTTCATCAGGGGTTCCTGAACCAGCTGGTCCCTTTCCAGTAGGAGCCTGGGACTGCCCCATGGACTCTCCATTACTAGCCACTTCACTTGCCCCTTCTCCTGCAGCAGCAGGAACCCCAGGCCCAACACCCAGGGAAGGCTGAAGAGCTCCAGGAGCATTACCTGCTCCTCCAAGTGCACTCTGGCTGGCTGGATCTGAAACAGAGGATGCTATGGCCTCGCCACTGGGAGGGGCAGGACCAGAGGAGGAACCTGCACCAGGCAGTTGATCTTCCTGAGGGCTGAAAGCTGAAGGACTTGTCTCCGTGTAGGGACTTTCTGGGTTTGCAGCCTGGCCCACATCCCTGGCACTCTCTGCCCCCTCCACCAGACCATTTTCACTGTCTGGAGAGGCTGGGGACAGGCTGTCAGGGCCAGGGACTGCACCTGAGATGGGTCCTGCTTCATCGCCCCTTGAAACAGAAGGTGCTGCCACCACATCACTGGGAGAGGCAGGACCAGATGAGGCACCTTCACCAGGAAGTTGATCTATCCCAGCTGCCAACCCGCTGCCTGCAGTGGAGCTCAGGGATGGCTCAGAATCAATCCCACTGCCTGCTCCTTCCAGTGCCTGCTCTGCTGTGCCGGTTCCAGGCCCTCCAGTTGCTGGCAGCCCCAGGTTTGGGCCAAGCTGGTCCCCAGGGCCAGGTGATGGGGGTCCTACCAGTCCATGAACTGCTGAGCTGGGGGCATCCCATGGTGAAGTCAAGCCANGAGCCTGGGACTGCCCCATGGACTCTCCATTACTAGCCACTTCACTTGCCCCTTCTCCTGCAGCAGCAGGAACCCCAGGCCCAACACCCAGGGAAGGCTGAAGAGCTCCAGGAGCATTACCTGCTCCTCCAAGTGCACTCTGGCTGGCTGGATCTGAAACAGAGGATGCTATGGCCTCGCCACTGGGAGGGGCAGGACCAGATGAGGAACCTGCACCAGGCAGTTGATCTTCCTGAGGGCTGAAAGCTGAAGGATTTGTCTCCGTGTAGGGACTTTCTGGGTTTGCAGCCTGTCCCACATCCCCGGCACTCTCTGCCCCCTCCACCAGACCATTTTCACTGTCTGGAGAGGCCGGAGACAGGCTGTCAGGGCCAGGGACTGCACCTGACATGGGTCCTGCTTCATCGCCCCTTGAAACAGAAGGTGCTGCCACCACATCACTGGGAGAGGAAGGACCGGATGAGGCACCTTCACCAGGAAGTTGGTCTATCCCAGCTGCCAACCCACTGCCTGCAGTGGAGCTCAGGGATGGCTCAGAATCAATCCCACTGCCTGCTCCTTCCAGTGCCTGCTCTGCTGTGCTGGCTCCAGGCCCTCCGGCCGCTGGCAGCCCCAGGTTTGGGCCAAGCTGGTCCCCAGGGCCAGGTGATGGGGGTCCTACCAGTCCATGAACTGCTGAGCTGGGGGCATCCCATGGTGAAGTCAAGCCAGAATCCGGTCCTTCAGCTCCAGGCAGACCTGCTCCCTGGGGAGCACCAACTGCTGTTCCCCATGGCTGCGACCCACCAAAGGATGGAGACCCAGGTGCTCCCTGGGCACCACTGAGGTCGGGGCTCAGTGATGTCTCTGCCCCAGATGCAGGGCCAGACACAGACTCTGGGAGTGGGTAAACAGCCCCAGGAGCAGTGGCAGATTCACTGGGCAGCTCCGCTGGTCCTTCAGCCCCTGAGAGGTTGGGCTCCATTCCAGCACTGCTGGGAGGTGCAGAACCAGGTGAGGACACTTCCCCCGGTGCCGGAGCAGCTCCTGCTCCTGTTCCGTCCCCGAGAGCTGATGGAGGGGCCTGCTCAGCATTTGCCAAATCTCCTGTTCCTCCAGCCAGCAGTTCTCCGTTACTAGCAGAAGAGGATGAGGGATGGGGGGCTGAAGGGCTCATGTCACTCTGGGTGTCTGTATAGGAACTGCCATCCCCTGGACCTCCTGCCTGTGCCACATCCTCTGCCCCCTGAGCTCCCTGACCCTGGACCCCAGCAGTGGGCCATGCCAGTCCATCAGGTACAAAAGGGGCTGGGCTTGGGACATCTGAGTCTGAACTGAAGCCAGTGTCAGGTCCATCAACTTCTTGGGGAGCTCCATCTGGCATCCCTCCTGGCTGTGACTCTCCGAGAGATGGAGACATAGGTGCTTCTGGGGCAGTAGTGAGGTTGGGGCTGGAAGGTGTCTCTGCTGCACCATCAGCTGCAGGCAGGGTGTTGGCTTCAGCCTCTGGGGGTGGGTAAGCAGACCCAGCAGCATTGGGAGTGTCCGTCAGAGCATCAGGAAGCAGTGCGGGCTCTTCTCCCGTGGGTGTCTGCCATGAGTCAGGCTGCAGGGATGGATTGTCCAGACTCACAGTCCCCATGTCCCCTGTGGGCAGCGCAGTGACCAAGGCTGGGGGATTCATGTCACTCTGTACATCAGTGGGAACCTCTGGGGCCAGCAGTGATGTGGCAGTGTCCTCTGTTTCCCCGGGTGCCACTGGTGCCTCACTGGGTGCAGGTGACAGCGCTGAACCAGAAGCTTCTGTTGACACCCCGGGAACTCCCTGCCCATCCCCGTCCCCTGTGGATGGTGCCAGCGAAGCGTCTGCCTGGTCAGGGAGGAGGAAGGGCTCCCCAGGGTTTCCCACTGTTCCTGTCATCACTGGGCTCTCTGGAGGTACGTGGGATGAGCTGGCTGTGCTGAAATCACCATTTGTTGCATCTCTTGCATCTCCAGACTCTGAAGCCAAAGGACTTTCCTCAGCAGCCGGGGCCATTTCCTCTGCTGGCTCTGGGTTAGTGCCCTCAACCCTGCTCACCACTCCACCCTGCTGGGCCGTAAGCAGCTCCTCAGTGCTGGGGCTGGGACTTGAGGATTTGCCATTGGCTCCACTTTGGATAGATGCAGGCAGGGTTACGACTTCCTCAACTGCTCCCATGGCTTTGGTCAGCCCTTGGCTTGGCAGCACAGTGACACCAACACCCACGGGGCTGCCAGCAGTTGGCTGTGGCAACCAGGCATCTGCTGGTGGAGGGGTGGTAGGGTGGGACATGTTGCCAGTGGTGAGGTCAATGTCTTCTTCTCTGGTCACAGCCAAAGGGATGTCTTCCTTCACATCTGGGGTGATGTCTAGGGTGGGATCAGGAGTGGCCTCTATTACCTCATACTCTGCTTCTGGGGTGACAGCAGGGTGTTGTGCAGTGATAGCAGCAGCGGTCGTGGCTGCAGTGGGAGCAGCCAACTCCCTGTCAATCCCCTGAGACGTGTTAAGAGGCTTGGTCACATTCATCAAGGTTGGCACTGTAGAGCTGTATTCACCTGTCGCAGTCACAAAGGAGTCCAGCTCAGTCCCAGGAGGGAAGGTCGAACTCAAAGGACTCCCTGTGAAGATGCTCTCGTCTATCTCTGCATCAGCCGTTGTGGTGCTTGTGTCCGCGGTGCCTGTCACCAGGGCACTGGGCCCCTCATCCTCTGCTGTGATGGGAAAAGCTGTCCCCACAGTAAAGGGTCCCTCGGCAGTGACAGGGACAGCGGCAGTGACAGGAACAGCGGCAGCCCCAAGCCCTGCAGAGAAGCACAAAGCAGAGCATTATGTCAGGAGTCGGAGCCAGCAGCCTTCAGGGCTCAGACACACCTCTCCTCTGGCTGAGCATCACAAAGCTCCCAGGCTTCTTAAGCCTACTGCCTCATCCCACAGCCTTACAAGGCTCTGATTTAAGAGCCAAGGAGTGCAGTCTGGGTTGCCTTAGGCATAGCACTGCACAGCACCTCTTCCATCCTCAGCATCAACAGCTGCCAGATGGGACAGGACACAACCCATCACAGGTCAGGGAGAGACACTGGTGCAAGCGTGGAGGCAAAGGCAGCCACTGCAACACAGTCCAGTTATGCTGGGGATGGTATTCCCCTGCCACTGGCTAGAGCTGGGGCCCAGTAAGTCTAGCTCACAGCCCCAGGGGTGCCTGTGGAGCTCTGCTACCCCAGGATAGCCCTCAGTCCTCTTTCTGTTGCTGCAGGAACAGCTCTGAGTGCAGTCACTTCTGCAGAGCCTGGGGGGGTTCTGTGTTTTTTTGCCTTCCAGGTGTCTGAGGGACATTTAAATAACTTTACCCAAAGCCCTTTGGCAGAGAGGACAGCCAAGGCTTAGAGAAGCCTTCCCTGACTTCAGATGGATTCTGACTTGCTACAGTTAAAGCAGATTTGTTAAACCTCTACTGCGGTGGGCATTTACCTGCTACTGCCCCCACCTCTCCTGCCCCCAGCTGGGCAAAGGCACCAGGGGTTCCCTGCCTATGGATAGAATATTTCCAAGCTCCCCTGGCCAAACGCTGATTACAGCTCATTCCTCCTGCTGTCAAAATCCTGACCCACATGCGGTAGTTTTGCTGAAAGGAGGAGACACCTACCCACATCCCAGACATTTCTCCCAGCACCTACTGGCACCCACGGGTGATGTTTCACCCAGTCTTATATTTAGGACAGGGGTGCAGGCTCTGAGGAGACCAGGCTGCCTCTGCTGGCTCCAGGAGGAGCTGGGTGGATCTGCTGACGCTCAGCTTTAGGCAGCTGCAATTAGGGGAGATGAAGAGCACCCCTATGGCAAGACCTGCCAGGGCTTTGCCACCGCCCGACAGCCCCAGCCTGCTCCCCACCCTGGTGCTCCGGTTCATCAGGTTCCCCCTGACAGGCAGCCAGAACTCCCTGCAGCAGAGGTGCCTCCAACCTCACCGCCGGCTCAGCTCATTAGCTTACAGATAGCTTATGCAGAGTGATTAATGAGCATTGTCTCCTATGCCAGACCAGTCCTCAAGGGGTCCATCCTCTTCTAGAGCCCCGTTCCCTTTCCTGGCAGGCTGCTTCCTCACCATCTTCCTCAGCTGAAATAAGCTCTTTGCACCAGCCCACTCAGCCAGATGAGTTCAGCTGCTTCTGTCCCCATCTCAGGAAAAAACAAAGCATATCGAGTAAAGTCCCCCAGGTTAATTTGGCACACTCCACCCCAGTAAATCCATGTTTTATCTTCATTCTTCCATGTGGAACAGGAAACACCATCTACCCCACACACCCATTCATGGGAAGTTAGTGCAAGAGGGGCCCCAGCATGGAGCACCAGCATTTGCTCTTTCCTGGGACGTGGGAGGGATGGGAACATCCCCGGGTCCTGCTCTGCCGGCTGGCTTTCCTTGCTGAAGGGGTACACGGCTGCCTGCAGGCTTCCGGGCTGGGCTCTCACCTCTCCCACGGCTCCATGCCTGCAACCAGCCCCTCAGGGTGATGCCTGCCCTGTAAAACACTTTTCCAGCTCTTTGGCTGCAATCTATTGCAAGGACTTTCCAGTGCAGCCAGGAGGGAAAAGCATCTCACAGTGTACCTGCTGCATCCTGACAGAGCTCAAGTAGCACATGGGCTAGCAGAAAAATATTGGACATACCATGCAGAATCCATAAGAAGCATCCCAGGAAGGTGGAGAGCGTCCATCCCCTATTCCCCATGCCTCAGGCCTCTACACAGGCACAGCACTAGGAAGCTCAACGGGAGGAGAGAGCAGCAAGGAGCAGCTCCCTCCGTCCCTCCCTGCCTGCCTCTCCCGCAGAGCTGGAGTCCCACAGGTGCTCCTGCTCCTGTTCCCTCCTATTTATAGGGATGGCAGAAGGAGGCAGGTTGCCGACGTCCTCTCCCGCCCCCGGTCCCTTCCCTCCAATGTCCCTGTCACTATTCCCTTCCGGTTGAGCCCTCCCCTTCCCAAGATCTGGATGCCCTGTTCAGCTGTGGCATGGGCTGGGGGTTACCCAAAGCCCACCCTGCAGGACCCAGCTCCCTGGTCCACCAGCACCAGGAGGTGAAGCTGAGCCCAGAACAGTGTGTGGCACTGCCAACAGTGGCATGATATTCACCCCACTTGTTCCCCATGGCAGCCACCCCATGGACCCCACAGGATCTGCTTCATGCAGGGTAAAGGGGTGACAGAGTATGTGGTGGTGACAGAGCAATGTCAGCTGGTGTCACCATGCCTGTGAGGACACCATGGGCACTAAAATCACCAGCTGAGCCATGTCTCAGCCTAGAGCAAGGCAAGACACAAGAGCCCACTTGGCTCAAAACTTCCTTGGGAGGAGACTCAAGTTATAAAGCAAGGACATATAGCTGGGGACAGGCTCTGTGGCATCAGCTGAGCTCCCAGTGCTCAGCTGCAACTGAAAGCACTAGGAATCCCTGTCCAGAGCCCCAGCATGCCCCAGTGGGCTTTGAAACCTGCACCTCAGTATGGGCACAGCAGTGCTGGGGTGCTGGGAGGGGACAAATTATCAAGGAAAGCTTCTCTGCAAGGTTGGACCATCATCCCCAGAAGTTGGAGAAGAAAAAGTCACAGGCCTGGACCCCTTTCCCTGCTATGGGGAATCCCTGGGTCACTTCACCTTGATCCTCTGGGTCACTTCACCCCTATATCTCTCCTTCCTCCCTCTCCTGAACAGCAATTCTCACACCCCCCAGTAAAAACTGCTACCAACTCCCCCATGAACAGCATTATGCAAACTTCCACCACTACATGGTTCTGTAGTCAATTAAACACTTCTTAACTAGAAATGCCCCCAGGCAACTCCTGCAAAGTGTTATGAGGGGTGTTAGGCAGTACACAGTGTCCTGCTGAAGCTGGCCTCCGTTGGGCAGGCGACAGTGGCTGGGCACGTCAAGTGACACCCCTGACCCACCAACTGGGCAGGGTCGACAGGGAAATGCCAGGGGAGGCCAAGTCACGGCTGGTGAAACACCATCCTGTAAACCCACGCATTACCCCCGGCAGTGGGAACGGGGCACAGACAGGGTACATCAGGGGGGAGCACTGCTCGCCTGGAACAAATGTTCGCCTGCCCACCAAAAATGCTGGTGTGGGGGTAAAGCCAGGGGGGAACAATGTACTGGGGGCCTATGCAACCAGCACTGCAGATCACCGTGACTGCCCAGCCAGTGACAACCTGAGCAGCCACCACACCTGGGCTGATGGAGGATTAAAGGGATACAAACCTACCGTGGGAGAGTTGTTCCTGCCTGTGCTGACAATGCCATATCACTTCGGAAAGCCACCCCGACAGGGAATATATGCTGACGCTGGAGAGGGTTGCTCCAGATGGTGTTTGAGGTGCAAAATGTGGTGGGAACCACAAGGATTGTTGCAAATGTGTTGCTCAGCACAGGGAAAAACAACTTGGCTGAAGCAAGGCGGTAGCCTCAGCCCTCCTGCAAGCTCCTGTCCATGCTCCCCAGGCCAGCTCTGCCTGGACACCCTTGTACCTGCAACTCCTGCCCATGTTCTCCCCAAGAAAACTCATCTCCCATCAGAGTCCTGGGGCTGACACACCAAACTTGTCCCTCTGCTCTGGCATGGATTGGTACCTCCTCCCAAGGAAGCCTGCAGCCATTGAGGGATGCCTTGTCTTAAGGATGCTGCCCTGCTCCCACCCTGGGAAGGGGTTTTTTAGTGATCCTTCTGCTACTTCTGAAACTAAAGTCCTGGCAAAGCACTGATTCCTGAAAGAATAACTGCTATCTGCAGTTACCAAGGACCAAAGCATCGTGTGGGCACTGGAGCCCTTCAGAAGCCTGTAGCCTCAGGGTAATTCTATGAAACCTAGCACCCAGGGGCTTTACACCATCCAGCACTGCAGAGCATGGCCCAGCACAGTGCCTTATCAGCCTTCCTGGAATTAATGGGCTGGTTGTTCCAGCCCTGTAGAGAACACAGCATCTCCTACTGGATCCCCTCCAGCCTCCTGGCAAGGGCATTTGGAGAGGGCTCAGGGTGGTAGTGGGGGAAACCAGGTTATTCATCAACTCCACAGGTTCTGGATGACTTGGCATGCTGGGTGTATTGCAACACCCTCCTGCCAAACAGCAGGAGCTGGGCTATAGCCATCAGCAGGGGTGAAGAGCAGGGGGACACTGGAAGGGACACTTGAGTCACAAGGGACTTGAGATAGGCACCCCATGATGCTGCCAGGCCCTCTGAAGGTGACAGTCCTGGTAGGCACTCGGTCTGCTCCTTTGGAAAATGCTGGTAGATGGCAGCGGATCACAGCAAAGATGGTGAGAACTGATTTGTGGGCTGGGAAAGCAGCAGGACCTGGATACAACCTCCCAAGACCCCTCTGGTCAGGAATCCGTGGCAGGCAAGCAACCATGGGGTGAAGGTGGCAGCCAGCATCCTCAAGGATGGCAGGCATGGGCAGTATCAGGGGCTTGTCAGAGCTCTATGCTGCCACTGCCTAGGCAGTGACCACCACCCCCACATGAGCCAGATGCCCCCACTCTGCCCCTCTCCTCCCTCCCAGGCTGGGGGCAGAGGGGATCAGAACATCTCCCCCCCACCACACACTGACCCCCGACCATGATAATGGTGGAAGACAGCCGTGCTGGCAGAGGACAGTGAGTACCCCAGTCACCTTTTCATCCCAGCGCTTCAGGACCTTTTCCTCCCTTTGTGACGCAGTTTGGCTGCACTACGCTGGCTTTGGCACCAAGCCATGTCCCGGGGTCTGAAGTTATGGATTCAACAGCCGGAGAAAACAGCCCGGTGGGACACGACGTGGGAGGACTCTTGGCCCAACTCCACGGCGTAGGCAGACCGCAAGGATTTCTTTCCCAGCACCCCATCAGGCGTCCAGCATGGGGACCCTTTCTGGCAGGTTTTGCCCTGCTCCCCGGCTCCCTGCCTGGGTGCCAAGGGACCTCTCTCGGTGTCAGTGAGTCTGACAAGCCCACAAAAGCCAGGCAGCATCGTAAAGAGCAAAGGGGCAACCCTGGGATGCAAGGGGCATCCCAAATGGGAGCATCCTGACAAGCTGCCTGGGCACAGCCTACAGCTCCAGCCCAGCCTCTCCTAGCCCCTGAGAGCTGGCAGGCAGCCAGGTGATCCCACGGAGTCTTTCCCCATCCTGTCCGGCTTCTGGCTCCTTCCCAGATGGTTGACAACCCAGGCAGCCTGGGAGCAGTCCCCAGGTTTGGCATCCCACAGCCCCATGCACCCCTTCCCAGCCCTCCCTGTGCCGGGGCGGTGAGGGCTGCTAGTGAGGAATGGGGATCAGCCAAAAACAATCCCTGACACGCAACAAGGCTATTTTGCTAATTATTTCAGTTTTCAATCTCCAGGTGAGGTGACTTGCTTAGGCTAATAATTGCTTCAGTTGGATTTTATCTGGCTAATTAATCAGTTAATAAATGACTTTGCTGCAGGGGGACAGATGTTGCGGCCGTCTCCTTAGCTGGGGACTGGAAAAAAACAGGGAAGGAGCACAGCCCACAGGATTTCCATGGCCCCATGGTGTGTACAGCTGCCCTGGCAGCTGTGGGGTGCCATGGAGCAGAGAGCACCAAAGCAGGGACCCCCAGTCTGTCAGGGTTCCTAGCCATCCTCGTGAACTTCTGCAGCTGCCCCTGCCAGGAGGGGACAGCCCTGAGCCTGTCTCTCCATGCGAAGCTTTTGGGACTTGGAAGGTTTTCCTCGCTGGTACCTCTAATAGATGGCTGAAAATTGTGGAAGGTAACTTGGAAAATAAAGAAATCATCAACTTCGACACAGAAAGCATGGAGTTTCTATTTACTGCCCACCCCGTGTTGGCATGGGTGTGCTCCTCTGTCAGCAATACTGCAGTGAGCCTTGGGCACAGCAGTACTGGGGGCTCCAGGTCTCCTTCCTCTCATCCCTCAGTCCCCAGGGTGGTTTTGATGGCTGAGCCAGCACAGTCCCAGCTGTAAAAGCCCAGTCCCATGGGGTCCCCTCCTCCCAGCCCCCTGGCAGCACTGGAAGGGGGCCCACCACAGGAGTCAGGTCTGGAGCTGGGTGATGGCAGGTCTTGGGCTCTACAGACAGTCTGTGGGAAGGGGCAGGGGCACTGCAGCCCACGGGGGGCACAGGGTGTACACAGGGAAGGACGGGGAGCCCTGAGTTCAAGAGGAGCTGTGCAGGAGATCCCAAGGGCTGCACTGCCATGGAGTAAGGAGCCTGGAGCAGATGGTTTGCCAGTACATGTGGGAGCTGGCAGGGTGAGGGCAGTGGTCAGGGGCTCCTCTTCCCTCGCCATTCCAATGACAGGCCAGCGCACGGGAATGCCGTCTGCAGGTCCTCACGGAGCTGGGGAGAAAGAACAGCCATCAAACCATGCCAGAGGGAGTTTCCTACCCCCCTGTCCCCACCCCAAAAGGGCCTGATCCTGAAGTGTGGCAGCTAGAGGGTCTCCCCTTCATCCAAAAGGGCTATGGGTGACATTCAATGCAAGACCCAGCCATTCTCTTCCCACTGACTGCCTGGACCATGATGCAAAATGGCATCTCCTCCCACACACCTTACCTTGGACAACACCAGCTCCTGCACTGTGCTGTTCCCAAGGTCCAGGGGGGTGCTTAGCCGCAGCGATAGGAAGAGGCGAGATGCACCTAGGGATGAAAAATGTGGCTCTGGTTATTACCCTTGAACCTTGGATTGTGCCAAAGAACCTGGGGGTCTCTCCATCAGATTGCTGGCACAGACAGAGGACCTCCTCCCAGGTTAATTGTGTCATGGACACCCTACACTGTCAGGAGAACAACCCTCCTCCTGTACAGCAAAACCAGAGCATATTCCCCAGAGCATCAGTGCCCTTTCATTGAGAGCATGGCAAAAGCAGTGGGGTTCCAGGACCCCTGCACTGGACTATGGCAGCCCAAAACCACAATGGGGGGATGGTGATGCCCACAAGTACTGCACTTACTGGTGTTGGACGAGCCAGTGGGGCAGACGGGTGGTGGCATTGGCAGGTCTGCAGGGGTGCTGCCGGTAACCTCTGAGGTCTGGGTCGAGCTCGTGGTGGGGAAAGAGAACTCAATGCCTGGGCAAAGCAATGTTACATTAGCACTGTCTGCAGAGGTGCAGGATGCTCCTGCAGCTGGGACAGACCGAGCCTAAGCAAAGACACCTACATGAAGCCACCCTAGGACATGCCCAGAATCCCTGTGAGGATTTGTCCCTGTGAAAGTGTCCCTATCTTCCAGTAGGGAACCCACCCGTGGCTGTACTGGGTGTCCCAGATACTGTCAGAGTACCTGGAGTCGACTCCACAGTCGGGGGAAAGATGTCAGGGGTAGTCCTGGATGTGGTCCTGGCCGGGTGGCTGGGAGAGGGGGTGCTCAGGGGGACCTCCGTGCTGATAACAGGGCTGCCCATGGTGTTTGCCAGGATTGTCAAGGGCTCAGATGAAGTAGCTGTTGTTGTGGTGGGAGGAGGCATGGTGGGAGTTGGGGTGCTGCCAGTCCCTGGGGATGTGCTGGACCTCTCTGGGGTGGAAGCTTCTGTTTCAGGGCTGGAGGGAGAGAGGGTGGCTGCGGTGGTGGAGTCAGTGGTGGGCAGCTGTGTCGAGGTCTCCATAGATATTGAGGAGGTGGGGGCAGATGGGGACGTGGTTGCTGTCACACCCATGGCAGTTGTCTCTGCAAAGAGGTTGGACAATGAGATGCACAAGGGTTGGTGGTAAAAGGCTGAGTCCATGGCTGTTCTGGGGATGGCACAGCAGCACCGCCACCATGAGGTCCCCAAGGAAATCAAAGCTACGCATCAGCCATGGACCATTGGGAATGGAAATTCACTGTCCTGCACAGATCAAACACATGGATTCCCTGAACGGGCATCTGCAAGGCAGGCCACGTAAATCTCCAGCCTGACAAAGTAGGAACAAGCCATGGGCATCACCGGTCTCAGGCCAGAAACTTCTGTAGGCGCCAGTCGCAAGACCCATTCCACCACTTTCACCCATCCCTGGAGGAAGTCAGAAAAACCCGTCTGACAGGAAGAGACAAGCAGGAACTGGTGGCCGTGAGACAGTCTGGAAATACAGCAGCAGCGTTTACACAAACCTCTCTGCTGCAGATAGTCAGGAACTGATAGCACTGGGTGTAAATAATGGCAATGGGGGAAGCAGCTCCACAAAGGAACAAATCCCAGCTTGCAGATCAGGGTGAGCTGTTAGAGACGTGCTGTGACCCACGAAACTCTGCGAGGGGGTTGTGAGACACAGGAGGGACATCCTCTCTTCCCACCCAGACCCTGTGCCAGGGCAGTGTGCTGTCCCCAGGCAAAGCCCAGGGAACTGTAACCTTCTCCAAAGGATGCATAGGACAGCCTGGCTGCCTGAACTTCTGCCAAGGTGTGTCTGTGAGATGGCAGCTTTGAGACACGAGACTGGATTCCCCAGCGTTCCCAGCAGATACACTGTGAGTCTGGGGCTCTACCTACATGCGGATGGGAAACAGAGCCACAAGCCACCATCTGCTTTCAGCCAACCCAGCCAGAACCTTCCAAAGCCCCTGGCAGCCACTCCTTCCCTGCACACAGCAGCTGGTGAAATAACAATGTAGAGAAGGGTAAAGGTCTTATCCCAGCCCATGCTAGGTGGGTGTCTGCACTGAAGGGCCTCATCCTCACACAAAGGAGGAGCCAGAAGTCCACCTCTGCTTCCCCTTTATCAAACAGCACCCGCAGCATTTCACCCCCCACCCCACAGATGCAGGAGCATTCCCCACCACCCTGGGGAATGGTGCTCCCCACTCACCACCCACGCTGTGGAGAGCACCGCATCCCACTCAGCCCTTACCCAGAGCAAGGTGCAGCACGGTGAGGCAGGTGAGGCTCAGCAGCAGCAGCAGCAGCAGAGGAAAGAGCAGGGGCAGTCCCCCTCTCTGCCCAGCCATGTCCAGGTGAGCAGGAACTGTTACACCGCACAGGTACAGCTCTGAGTGCTCCCCACAGCCCCAGCACTGGGGTTTCCAGGTCAGACATCAACTGAACGGCTGGACCCAGAGCAGCCAAGAGCAGTGGGCAGGGCAGGCAAGCAAGGCCACCACTACCACAGACCTGGTCCCTGCAGCCCGAGACTGTGCCGTCCTCTGGCTGCTAAAGGAGAGGGTGACAATGGAAAAAAGTCCAGGGAAGCAGCCAGGCTACCTGGAACCGTCCCTGCACTTCGCCACAGGGGTGGTGTTTGGTGGTGGCTCCCAGCACCAACGCCCTCGGGAGACAACAGCCAGCTCTGCTTGAACGTGAGGAACTGGCCGAGAGAACAGGCAGCACTCAGGAAGGGCGTGCTCCAGGCTGAGGGTTTGTCCCCTGGGCTGTCTGTACAGGCATCACTTCCCCGTGTCACAGCGTATCACAGCTGAAGTGTACTGCTCACAGCTGGAGCTTCCTTCTTCTCAGGGTCAGGGACAAGACCAGTCGGAGGTGCCTGCAGGCACTGGGCCAGGTACAGGCATTCAGCAGGCAGGAAGGCAAGGCATGCTGGAGTACAGCAGCCTGGGGGGACTGCTGGGGTACAGTCGCACTCCTTGAGGTACAGGGTATGTACTATCTCACTGCCAGGGTGCAGGCTCAATGGGCTCAGCACAGCCACACAGTCATGGCACAGCCACAGCGCAGCCACACAGTTGCAGTACAGCCACACCACCAGGAGCTGTAAAACCATGGTACAGTCCCACTGCTAGGCATAGTCCCACCAGAGCACAGTCACAGTCCACCACAGGACCATCCACTGGCCCGAAGAGCCTGGAGACCAGGCAGCCTCCACAGGGCTGGGGCTAGGCCATGGGCTGGGCTGTGGGGAAGGAGCCAGGTGCCTGGCTGAGCAGGACAGGAGATTCCATGGGGATTTGCCACCCTGATCCTGCCCCCCAGGTGCCCCGTGGCTGCACTCACCTGCAGTGGCACTGGGAGTCTCGGGTGCTGTCAGGGTGGAGGTACCAAGGGTGGTCCTGGCTGTGGTCCCGACTGGCTGACTGGGGGCATGGGTGCTCTTGGCAGCCACTGTGTTAGTAATGAGGGAGGCTGTGGTGTCTGATGGGGTCATCAAGGGCTTGTTCGAAGTGTCTGCCAGTGCTGGTGTGGTGGGAGAAGAAGTGCTGCCACTCCCTGGGGATGTGCTGCCAAGCAGAGTGGTTGTGGCTGGCCCTTGGTGGGTGCTGGTGCCAAGTGTGGTGCCCACCCAGATGGAGGAGAGAAGAGTAGAGGTGGGGGGAGGCAGCGTGCTCATTTCAACTCCAAATGAGCTGAGAGCCAGGTCTGTGCTGGTCCCCACAGACGTGACATTGGTTGTCTTGGGACAGTTGGGTGTTACGGCCATGGAGGTTGAAGTTGAGGTGCTGGTGGTGAGCCCCAGCTCAGGCGACCCAGTAGCGCTGTGGGTTGTGCTGCCCCTCTCCTGTGCTGTGGTGACACTGGAGGCTGCTGGGCTGCTGCCCTGAGGTTCAGCAGCACTGGATGTGAAGGCATCCACCGGCGTCTCTGGGGTGGAGGTTGCAGGACTGGAGGGAGGAAGGGTGGCTGCAGTGCTTGAGCTGGTGTTGGGCAGCAGTGCCATGGTCTCTGTGGGTGTCAAGCGTTTAGGGAGAGTCAGGGATGGAGGGATTGTCATGTCTTCAACAGTGGTCCCTGCAAAGAGGTGGTAGACAGCACACAAGGGCTGGCAGTGAAAGGCTGAGATCATGACTCTGCTGGGGGTGGTACAACATTACCACCACCATGAGCTGCCCAAGCCTCACATCAGCCATGAATTGTCAGGACTGGGGATTTTCCACCCTGCATGGATCAAGCAAGTGGATTCCCTGAATGGTAGCGTGACCATCAGCAAAGCAAACCACATAAATCTCCAACCTGACAAAGTAGGAACAAGCCATGGGCATCACCGGTCTCAGGCCAGAAACTTCTGTAGATGCCAATCCTAAGACCCATTCCACCACTTTCACCCATCCCTGGAGGAAGTCAGAAAAACCCGTCTGACAGGAAGAGACAAGCAGGAACTGGTGGCCGTGAGACAGTCTGGAAATACAGCAGCAGCGTTTACACAAACCTCTCTGCTGCAGATAGTCAGGAACTGATAGCACTGGGTGTAAATAATGGCAATGGGGGAAGCAGCTCCACAAAGGAACAAATCCCAGCTTGCAGATCAGAGAAAGTCCATGAGAGACCTCTTGCAACCCACAAAATCTCTGTGAGAGGGTTGAGGGATGCAGCAGGAAGGGACCTATGGCTGTAGCTTGAGGCTCTCAGGAGGTACAAGCCTCAGGTTTATTCCAGAAGGTACAAGCCTCAGGTTTATTCCCTGTGCTCAACACTGCTCTTGCTTTGCATCAAGTGCCACTGTTGGGTGGCATTTGAAGTTTTCCAGGCTCAGTACATCCTGGTGATATTGTCATCCAGGCAGGGCTGTTTGGTGCTGCTGGGCAGATTGTGTAGCAAAGGCAATGAGCTCAGCATGGACCAAGGTTTAGCAAGGGGGTCCAGCTGTGTCCAAGGTCTTCTCTGCCTAGATGGAGACCCACGTGAGAGGCAAAAGAAATAAAGCCAAGCTCGTTGCTCATGTTTTGCAAAACACTGCCCTGTTCACTCATTAGGATAGGGCTGAGACGTTGGAGAGCAAGCAGCACCCACAGCATTTCACCTCTGTGGCTGAAGCCACCCCAGGGCCACCCACCACTCGGGAGACTGATACTCCCCACTCCCCACCCACTCCAGATACCACCACATACCGTTCAGCCCTTACCCAGCGTGAGATTCAGCACAGCAAGGCTCAGCAGCAGCACGGGCAGCCCTCCTGTCCCCCCAGACATGTCCAAAGCCAGCACCCCAGTGCCTTGCTAGGTGTGGACCAGAGGACGCAGATCGTGGGGATGGTGCTAGTGGGGAACTACGCTGCCGAGTGGTGGCTGAAGGTGGCTGGAGCTGCTTCCTCGTTCCCGGGGGCAGGGAGGGGAGGCACCAGCGGGCGCTGTCCCCCCTCCCGGGCAGGTGCAGCGCCGTGGGCGCGCCAGGGGCATCGGGGTAGCACCTGCGCCCGGGGGCGGGGGGCGGTCCCGGGGTGGAGACACGCCCCTCCCTGCACGAGGCCGCACCCATGACCACGCCCTTCACACACGCCCACTGCTTGTGTAACGCTGGGAGGACCGCGTGGTGCCGGGGAGGGAGCGGGATCGGAGTCGGGGTCCGGATCCCGACCCCGGGGATCGGGGACCGGGAGCGCAGCGGATCGGTAACGGAGTGGGCAGGGCACCGTTATCCCCCGGTGCCTGAGGACCAGGGTGGGCAGGGGACCAGCATCCCCCGGGCTCTGGGGGCGGACCGGGATGCGCAAGGAAGCGGGAAACCTCTGC
This sequence comes from Pachyramphus minor, assembly GCA_013397135.1. NCBI lineage: Eukaryota > Metazoa > Chordata > Aves > Passeriformes > Tyrannidae > Pachyramphus > Pachyramphus minor. The sequence continues at coordinate 322,936 of VYXB01000792.1, read as the reverse complement.
AGAGTCTCGTTTCCTCTCGGAAGAGCAGCACGGTCTCGTTTTCTTTCGCAGCGGCCGCTCGCAACCACGGTGCTCCGGGCGCTGGCCGGGGCGATCCTGAGGATGCCACGGGGAAAAGGGAAGCGAAAGGCCGAGGTCACGGAGATGCCTCGCGTGTCTCGGAGGAGGACGGAGGAAGAGGAGGCGATGCAGGAGGCCCGGCGGAGGGCGGCCCCGTCCGTGCGAGAGTTCAAGTATAACAAGAAGCGGGTTCGCCTCATCTCGCAGGGCTCGGACTTGAAGGATGATGCTCGGTGTATCCTTTACTGGATGTGCCGGGATCAGCGGCTACAAGGTGCGAACCAGCTGGCAGAAGGGGCCGGGAAGCAGAGCTCCCATGGCCCTGGTCCCTGTTAGGCCTTGGACTGGGCCCCCCTCTGCAGGGGCGTCTGGGGGGAAAGTTCTTGTGAAACCCCATCCCCATCCCTTCAGTGAAGCATCCTCCTCACATTGCCCTGTGTGATTTCTCCCCAGATAACTGGGCTCTCCTCTATGCCCAGCGCCTGGCCCTCAAACAGGAGCTGCCCCTGCACATCTGCTTCTGCCTGGTGCCCAAATTCCTGGAGGCCACCATCCGGCACTACGATTTCATGTTGAGAGGCCTACGGGAGGTGGCTGAGGTACAGCCAGGGGATATCCCTGCTGGGTGGGACAGGGCTCCTGGGGAATGGGGGAGGCAGATCCGTCCCTTCAACAGATGGTGGTGGGCTGGGGTCTGCAGAGCTATGAACTGTCCCATAGCCCTTTCCCTGTCGCTGTAGGAGTGTGCAGAGCTCAACATCTCCTTCCACTTGCTGCTGGGCTATGCCAAGGACGTGCTGCCTGCATTTGTGGTGGAGCATGGTGTGGGTGGGCTGGTGACAGACTTCAGTCCCCTCCGCCTCCCCCGGCAGTGGGTGGAGGACGTCAGAGAACGGTTGCCAGAGGATGTGCCATTTGCACAGGTGGGTGTCAGCACTCTGGGAAGGGAAAATTCTTTATGGTGAGAAGTGGGAGAAACTTGTCTCATGTGTTTTGTGCACTGGATTGACTTGAGCAGAGAGCATGTGTATCATGTCATCGGGACTGTTTGCTTCTCACACCATCTCTATGGCTTTGCTTCCCAGGTTGATGCCCATAACATCGTACCCTGCTGGGTTGCCTCCCCCAGGCAGGAATACAGCGCCAGGACCATCCGGGGCAAGATCCACGCTCAGCTTCCTGAGTTCCTCACTGAGTTCCCCCCTGTTGTTCGTCACCCATATCCCCCCTCCTCCCCTTCAGAGGTACCAGCAGGAGACACCTCCAAACCCATTCACAACCTGTCCAAGAGTGTTTCACAGCTGCTTTGTGATCCTGGGAGGGGTTGGCAGGGGGTGGGGACAGTAACCTGCCTGAGCTCACACACAGATGGTGTGGAAATGGGAATGCCCTGGGGGAGGTTCTCCCCTCATTCAATTCCAACATCTCTGCCATGCAGAGGGCTAGTTAAGAAGAGAAGGCTGGCATGGGCTGGGGACTTGCTGGTTGGGCACATCCAGGGGACATAACACTCTGGGACAGCCCTGGCTAAAGAGCATCTGCAAATGCACTCACTGCTCAGTCGCCACCCAGCCCATTGCTTGGGAGGCCTGTTATTCCAGCTTGCAGGTGGACCACACCGTGAAGGAGGTGGACTGGGCAACCCCTGGCACAGCTGCAGGGCTGGCTGTGCTGAAATCCTTCATCACAGAGCGGCTGAAATCCTTTGGCTCCCACCGGAACGACCCCAACAAAGCAGCTCTCAGCAACCTGTCCCCATGGTTCCACTTTGGTGAGTGTCCCAGGCTTTCCACACTGCAGTAGGGCTGAGCGTGGTGTCTTGGACTGGCAGCCTGACTTGCTCCTTCCCCATGTCCCCAGGCCAGGTTTCCACCCAACGAGCCATCCTGGAGGTGCAGAAGCATCGGCACAAGTACAAGGAGTCTGTGGATGCGTTCGTGGAGGAGGCCGTGGTGCGGCGGGAGCTGGCTGAAAACTTCTGCTACTACAATGAGAACTACGACAGTGTGCAGGGTAGTATCGGGTCGTGTGGGCAGTGATGGGGGCCAGGCTGGTACCCAACTGGTCGCTCCAGCTTGGCAGTCCTGTTTCTGCTAGGAAGAGGGCTGTGGGGGCACTAATTTCCCATCATTTTGCTCCTTCTGGAGGCAGGTGCCCTCAATAGCCCAGCTCTCCATCTCTTCCTTGGGACCCTGCCTGAGCAGGTTGCTCAATGTTGCTCCTTATCTCTTGCTCACAGGTGCCTACGACTGGGCACAAACCACCCTGAAACTCCACGCCAAAGACAAGAGGCCTTATCTCTACAGTCTGCAGGAGCTGGAGCAGGGGACCACACACGATCCACTCTGGAATGCTGCCCAGGTACTGCCCTACATCTTCCCCACAAACTGCTGTGCTTTTTCTCAAGGGGCAGAAGTGATCTGGCACAGACTGACCCCTACGGCTGTCCCTATCTCCCCAGCTCCAAATGGTCCGGGAGGGCAAGATGCACGGCTTCCTGCGGATGTACTGGGCCAAGAAGATCCTGGAGTGGACCCACTCCCCCGAGGAGGCCCTGAAGTTTGCCATCTACCTCAATGACCGCTACGAGCTGGACGGGAGGGACCCCAACGGATACGTAGGCAAGCTGCGGGATGGGGACATGGGGTGGGGGGTCTTATCTGTGATGGCCAAGGCTGCAGTGGTGGGGAGGGCAGGGCTGGGGCTCTCTCAGCCCATGCTCCAGCCCATCCTGCTTTGCACCCACATCCCACTTGTTCTCCATGTGCCTCCAAGCAAGGGGGAGAGCTGATGCTCCATCCCCATGCCCGGCAGGCTGCTTGTGGTCCATCTGTGGAATACATGACCAGGGCTGGGCAGAGCGGGCCGTCTTTGGGAAGATCCGCTACATGAACTACGCCGGCTGCAAGCGCAAGTTTGACGTGGACCAGTTTGAGCGTCGCTATGCCCCACACACTCTCAGTGACAGGCACAGTGTGCCTTGAGAGGGCTCGTGCCCCTCTGTGCTGGGGCAGATGTGCCTTTGCCAAGGTGCCATCCTGCAGAGATCACCCAGGGCAGGGATCACGCCGGGTGCTATTGGAGGGCTTGCAAGCAGCAAGCCCCAGGGTTTTGCAGGTCTCTTCTCTGCCATCACCCCGTGCTCAAGCTGCCATGCTGGAACAGCTGCTGGAGTCCTCTGGAGCTCTCTCCTGGCAGCTGTGAGAGCCCATGCTCAGCGTGCCTGGACTGCCAGAAACCTTTCCTACAACCATGACGCTTGGGATAGCTCAGGTCACTTGTGCTGCTGCTAACAACAGCTTAGATTTTGGCTGAGCAGGGTTTTTCTGGGGAAAAAGCCCCCAGAAGTTGGCTTGTGGTGGAGCCAGTGCTGGGCTGGCAGATGCATCTTTTAACAGCTGTTTTAAAATTTACAGTTTCTATCACCTGTGTTGATGGTGTTTATGGGGCGATGCATGACACTGCTGTGAGGGGAGAGCTGGGCTGCATGGACTGGGATGCAAGCAGGGACAGAGCAGCCAAGGCCATGCACCTGGGCTCCTCTGCCAGCAGCAAAGACAGGCTCAGGAAGGGGACAGGTGTTTACAGACAGCCCCTCATGCAGTGGCTTGTACCTCCTGCCCTGAGTCCAGTGGGCAGTTTGCAGGGAGAGGCCACAAACCAGATGAATTAGCCAATAACCCCCTCCCAGTGACATCTGGCGATGCATCACCAGTGGCACAAGCTGCCCCCCCCACTGCTTCCTGCCATCAGCAGCACTCCCTGCCTGCCCCATGAGCTCAAAGTGGCAAACACACCATTACCCTACCTGAAATGTCACAACACAACTGAACCCCTTATTAACTTAGTTTATTAAGGACGGCATTTTAATTGCTATGCTGTGCAACAATAATCCCACGGGGAGGGCTCCAGTTGACGGCTGGGGCAGCCCCTCGCTCTCCCTCACAAAGAGCTCACTGCCTTGTCCAGGTCCAGTGTTAGTTGTAGCGGTCAGTGCTGGGCACACTCTTGCCCTGGAGACCTCTGCCAGGTTTGCAAGTCCTGCTGCTTCCAGACACAGTCCATGGCGGAGGGTGGAAACCATAACTAAGCCAGAAGTCCTTCCCTCTTTTCTAAATGTACTCAGTGCTTCTAGAAAGGGATGCAGGCAGCCACTCAGCTGCAGTCCCATGACAATAAAGTGCTTCAAACAAAATAGGGTGGATGGAGGTGTGCTGCTGAGGCAGCTCCGGGGAAGGGGGTGCCAGCTCCAGGCAGCAGCAGGAAGGCTTGGCTTGGGGTTGGTTACAGGCAAAATTAAGACAGACCAGCATCTGGTAGCCCCAGGGCTTGCAGAGACAGAGTGAGCAGAAGAGCAGCTGTTCTGCTGGTGAAAACAAGCAAAAGCAAGACACAAGGCGGCAAAAACCCCAGGGGAGCAAGTGGAGAGCTGAACCCTGTTTCTGTGACTTTGTCAGGATGCTGCAGGCAGAGGAGAGTGCTGCTGTTCAGCAGCCTGGCCCCCAGCAGCAAGACTTGCAGCCACCCTCCCTGACCAAGCCCTGCAGCCACCTCTCCTGGTCCCAGCCTCTTCTCCTCTCCCCAGCCCTGCCACCCCCACAGGAAGAACACACAAGGGGTCACATCCCAGCTTAGAGTCAGGGCACACACTGGATGAGCCACTGCCCCTCGATGTGTTCTGCCAGTGCATTGCTCCCCAGTCCATCAACACCCTTCTCGCACATACACAGGCCACACCATCCTTCCAAACACCCCACATCCCACCCATGACAGAGTGGTGCTGGACACTCACCCATGCTAAAGCAGTCGCCGCGCTGCAGAGGCACCTCCTTGACTGACCGCAAGCCCCAGGGCACGGAGCTCACGTTGTACCTCTGGGTCTGACCCTGTAGAGCTGTCAGTTACAGCAGGCAGCTCTGCATCAGCAAGGGACCAACCCTTTGCAGCACCCCAGTGCCAAACCCCTCTCCTCCCATGCACCCCCATTGCAAGCAGCCTGCCTGGCCACCCCACCACACCACAGCTGGAAAGCTTGGAGGCTTTGCTTGGCTCAGGGACCCCTCTCCCAGGGGGAGCAGGATGTCTGCCAGGAGAGGGGACACCTGGCAAATGCCAGCTCCATCCAAGGTTGAGGAACCAGGAGCAGGACAGCCCCAGAGAATTTATACTGGTGAGTAACAAGCAGATCACATGCCCCTTAAGGAGGCATTTCAAGCAGCACCTCCTTGTGGGGGAACACACAGTTAAAAATACAACCAACCACATTAAAAAAATAAAACTAAATCCAACAGATTAAAAAACAAAACACCAACCTAAAAGAACAAACAGAGAGAGGCTCAGGGGATGCAGCTGGAGGGCTGAGCCTTCACCTGCATCCCAACAGGTCTTGGGCAGAAGGCAGCTGCACACAAGGCAGGACCTGGTGCCATCAGAGTGAGGTCCTGTGTCACCCTTAGAGAAGGACATGTCCCCCCAGGGAGAACAGACTGGCAGCATGAGGAGGAAGTAGGTTGGAAGTCTGTATCCCATGGAAGCAGATCCTAATAGAGCCATGGGGATCTGCCTGCCGAAAGCCCATCAGCACCAGTCCCTTTGGGCAGCTACTCCAAGGGCAATGTCCCACTGCAGCACAGGCTGCAGGCAGAGGACAGGGAAGTCTGGTGTTTTCATCAGTGCCATCTCCTCTGCTCTGATTCTTGAGTGACAGCAACTCTCCACCAGTGTTCCACACCACCTTTCAGCAAGAGAGCTGTTAAATGTACAACCAACCCCCCACAAGCCCCAGCAGCAGAACAGAGGATCAGAGAACTCAGAGAGTTGATTCCCTCCTCCAAGCAGCAGATGTGGTCAGAGCTTCCTGGTGTACAGGTGATGAACAGAAAGTGCTGACCCTTCAGGGGACCCTGCTGGGCTCAGAGCAGGGCATGGAGACAGGCACCACAGTGCTGCCTGGTCCATCATGAACAATTGCTTGGAAAAAGTCTCTGTTCTGCCTGCAGGACAGGCAGGAGCAGCTGCCTTTCCCCAGGCAAAGGCATCAGGGAGTGTGAGCAGCACCTGGAGCAGAACCGGACGATGGAATGTGCCCTTTTCCCAGCACAGCACTACTGCATGGGAGAAAACAGATCTCTTCAAGACAGTGCTCCAGTCCTCCCAATAGTCCACGTGGCTGAGTCTCTGGTGACGAAGGCCACGCACATAAATAAACCCACAATACACTCCTTGGCTGCAACATGTTCATGTGGCTGCCACTGCCTCCGGCTGCTCCAGCTCGTCTTCATAGTCCGAGATGTAGGACTCCATGCTCTGCTTTGCCATCAGCTCTCTCCGGGCTTGAAGGCGCTCGCAGCGGGGACAGTGTGTGGATTTGAAGCAGGATTTGTGGTAGCAGGCTTTGCACTCTGTTGGGGAGAGCACAGCTGAGAGCTGGTAGAGGCTGACAGACTGCCTGACACTCCACACCGCAAGTCCCTGCACCAGCTGCAAAGCCTTTGGGAGAGCTCTGCACAAGGTCCCTCCCCAAACTTTTCTGATACTCCAAGAAAACAGTGACTTTGGCCCGAGTTTTCCCTGGCACTGCACCTGCCAAACTAAGGCTTGCATGTTGTCAGAAGCCATTTTAAGCCAGTTCAGAGGTTGGTCCCAAGCTGCAGGCACAAGCTCTACTCAGCCATTAGTACTGGGCAGTATCAAAGATGACTTCTGAAGGGGTGTCGGGGTTTGTTGACAGGCAGGAAGGACACAGAGACAAAGCCTTCAGGCCCTCTCTGCTCTGCAAGGTCAGCTCCAGCCATCCAAGCAGAGGCAGGGGAGCTGTGTGCAGGCTGCAGCCTGTCCCATAACCACAACAGAAGGGAACCAGGGCTCCCAGACACCCACTTGCTGCAGTCACAGCCCACTGCCCGCTGTTGCCAGGGCAGGCAGCACACAGCATGGTCAGGAGGGGACCTACACACTCCACCACACCAGCAGCTCTGGCCAACCACTGTTACAAAGCTGATCTGCTGCTGTGATAACACGTTGCAGACACAGGCCATGCAGAGAGGCACTCTGGTCTGTCTGGCTATGTCTCTGTACTTCTTGCTAGCACAAATGCCACTTAAACTGGAGGCAGACCTTGGTGGCTCCAGGGGCTGTCTCTCCTCCCTCTTTCTCCCCTGTATCTCACCTTCACAAGTCCTGCACTTGTTGAGCTCAAACGGGAAGATGATGTCATCCTCATTCTGGCAGAACTCGCAGATGAAGCCTTTGGCTTGGCACAGCTGCAAGGAGAAAAGATAAGGAAAAAACAGCTAAATGCTCCTCATCTCCCTGGCAACCAGGGCAGGAGATAGAGTAGAGCAGGACACGGTGCCCTGCTCTAACCATATGGGACAGCCCTTCATCAGCCTGGAGCACAGGAAGGCAGAATCTATGGGTCAGGGGTGGGTAACAAACATCCCACATGTTCTGGGTAGGAGCTCTATGGAGCAGGTAGGAACAGTTAGCATTGAATCAGTTAATTTGGTGGCTGCCCTGCCCATCAAAGCCTCCCCACTGGTTATCTCTGCAGCAAACCCTGCTCCCAAGGGTGCTCCTGAGGGTGCAGAGCCGTGAGGGAGGCAGGTGCGGGAGGCCTTACCATGCACTTGTCCACGTGCAGGCTGCCTGCCTTCAGGAGCTCTGTCAGGCGAGGCACCAGGTCCCCTTTCTTCGTGGCGCTGAGGTCGCTCAGCGAGTAGAGGTGCAGATCCTCTGTCAAGTGACCAGGCACTGTGTCAAAGGAGTCCAGGAGGCTGCAAGGAAAGAGAAACCAGAGCTTAGAGCAAAGAAGTTCCACCAAGCCCTCCCTCTCTGCTCCTTCTGCTTTCTCTCCCCCTCCATTCCCCTCTCCCTCTGCTGCTCATTGCACAGGCTGTACGGATTCCCAGTGCAAAGTGCCCCAGGACAGAACCAGGAGAGCAAAACAGCCTGACCTCACAGCCCAGTACTCACTCTTTAGCTAGTCGGCACGTCTTGAACATGTTCTTCATGTGGAAAAGCTGGATTCGCAGCAGCTGGAGAGGAAAGGGGGACAAAGACTCAGTAAACAGCACAGTCCTTGGCCAAGCAGGTCTGTCCCATTCCCATGCTGGTTAAACAACTGCTGCTCCTCAGCTGCTGCTACCCTGTTCCTGAAGTGTTTACACCACACAGGGCAAGGCGAGCACAACTATTGTCATTATGCTCCAGGAGATAAACTGAAGCCCTGCTGGATACCAGCCAGAATTTCCTTTTGAAATTCCTACATTACTGAAGAAGGAAGAAGAGGTGAATGGAAAGACACAGTGATGATGTTTTAAGCCTCAAAAACTGAAGTATCTGCTTCTCACCAGCTTCCCTCAAATATTGGCAGCCACCCACCTCACCCAAACCCCACTCAGGAAGGGATGGAAAGGGTCTTACCCACACTTGGTTGAGAGCCTTCACCTTCCGGTACAGGGCAGGATTGATATCCTGCACATTGAAGAGCGGGTCACTCCAGATCTTGCTCAGCAGGTCTTTGGAGAAGTTGCTCACATAGTACTTGCTGAAGTCCCACTTGCGCAGGATGCGGCTGGGAATGACCATCTGGGCGTTCTCGTGGCAGCACTGGCAGAAATACTTCCCCAGGTACTCGCAGTACCGCAGCCGCTTGATGTAATCTGGCCAAAACAGGTGTGCAGCGAGGTCAGCCCCGGCACGGGCTCTGCCCAGCCACACACTGGACTCCCAGTGTCGCTCAGAATTTCCAAAAGGCATTTCCAACAAGCAAGGCTGGTATCTCCTCCACCCCAGAGTGCTCAGCATGGAGGTCTGCAAGCACCCCTCTGACTGCAGAAGGACTACGGTCCAGTCTCATGCAGCCACATCTAACTACACATTTAGGGAAGAACTCTGCAGCTGTATCCATGGCAGAACCTGCTGGGAGCTTGAGGACCCCAACAGAGGACTTTGCCATACCAGAGGCAACATCTGTTATGTTCTGCAAAGGACAGGCTGCCTCCACCAGCCCTGTGACCTTCTGGAGGTGGATCCTCCTCTGTGGATGGTGCACATCACAGCTGCCCCTGTGACCTTGTGCTGAACTCCACCACCACCCACCCTCTCAGCATCTTCCCACTTGTTTACAGGTTCTTCCCCACTCTCCAGCTACAGGTCAGGTCCCCAGCACTCACCAGGATCAGTCCGGATGCCACAACCTGCACACCGGAAATTCTGCTTGGCCACAGCCACCTTCCTCCTGCCCAGGGACAGAAGACAACATACATGAGCCCAGCCCTGGTGGCACCTGGCACCAGAAGATGGGTACTGGCACAGGTCTGGGATGTTTGTGTGAACAACAAATCCAATGAGAAAAGTTCTATTGTGCCCTGGTCCACACCGACCGCAGGCACTGGCTCCATCTCACCATCCCACAGTGGTGACCACTGTGGATTTAGCAGGCTCAGAGCAGGGAATCCCCGTTAGTCAAGGGGGAGGGACAGGATAAGCACTGCTGGTGTTGATGGGAAAAGGTTGGAAAGGGCAGGTCCCCGGGGAGCCCCCAGCCATAGGGGTCCTTACGTTGGGGCTGGGTGAACGTTGAAGATGATCTGTGGTCGTGGCGGGGCCCACTCCAGGTTTCCGCGCACCCGAATCCTCAGTTTGTAGATGTCAGCATGTTCTCCATCATCAGGAGAGATAGGCAGAGAGTCAGGGATGGGCAGGAGCTGGGAGAGGCAAGCAAAAGGGTCAGATCCCTGTCTGGTAATTGCAAAGGCAGTACATCTGGCTAGACTGCCAGAAACCTGCAACTGCAGCCCTCTGGAAAACTGCCAGGCACTGAACTGCTGCTCGAGCTGAAAAAGGGCTGAAGATGGGCTGTCCCCAAGGACCCTGGCACTCTGATGTAGGAGGCTGCTGTGGCAGAGCCCTGCTTGGCTGCATCCATCTCCAGAAAGAGATCACTGGGATGTGCAAAGCCCCTCAGCAGGTTGGGTGAAGCCAGGGGTTCAAGAAAGACCAAATGCAATTGGTGACAGTGACTCACAGCCTTACCTTCTGTGGGGCATCGTGCTCAGGGACCAGCCACTCCAACTCAGAGGCAGCTGGGAGCTGCATGCCCTCAAACTGCTTCAGCAACCCCATGGCCACAGCCTCTGCTGAGTTGGAATTGAGGAAGGAGTGGGATCTAGACAGAAAAGAGAGTGGTTAGTACTGGGTCTCACAGCTGTGCCCTCCTCCCAGTCCCCAGTGCTAGACCCAGCTCAAGCCATATAGATGCTCCCTTCCACTCTGGTACCTTATTCCTGCACTGCCAGGCTTAAAATTGATACATGTATTGATTTCTGTCTTTGCAGCTGTCCCCAGTTCCCCCTTTGGGTCACAGCACTGCAGTGAGGGTTGGAGAGAAGGTGCCAGCACAATGTAGTCTAACAGGCTGTCCCAGCTGAGAGGGGGAGGCAGGGAAGGCTCAGAGACAGCAGCAAGCCAGCAGCCAGTCCAGATGCTCCAGGCTGTCACCAGACTCTTACCTACTAGGAGGTATGGGCATCTCTCCTGACACTAGTCCATATCGTATCTACCTCATGTGAATATCCTGATGATCCCCAGGTACTGCTTCCCAAATTTTAGACTAGGACCCAGTGCTCAATTGCTAAGTAAAGGGAGGGAAGGAAGGATGTCTACTCCAGTGCAAAGCAGCAACTGATGCACATGGAAGAGCAAAGTTAGTCAGGAAAGAGAACTTGGTACCAAAATGTGTCACCACAAGCTGAAGACATACATGGAGTCCGAGGAGAGAAAGGACTTCCTGGAGTCTGGGTTCCTCTTGATGTCTGCATCTGAATCACAAACAGACAAGGTGGAACAGATGGGGCAGGGCAGGGGAATACACTCACTTCAAACCAAAACTCAAGGTAAAACTCATCGAGGCATTCAAAAGCATGTGATCTACAGCATCAATTTCTACCAGTGGTACTGAGGAGCCAGGAGGGGTGCAGTCTGATCAGTCAGCTGTCAGAGTTACAAAGGAAAGGTATGGTGGGATGCTGTAAAAACAGCCAGCCTAGGGTTTGGGGGAGACAAGTGGCTGCTGGTACAGGTAACACACCAAGTCCTAGCAGTGACACGGCCTGAAACATAGCACACAGAGTAGCTTGAAGGGCAGGACTGTAAGGTTAGCAGGAAGGGTTAGTAGCTCTCTACACACAGTATAGATGCTGGAGGGGATTAGCAATGGGATGCAGAGCCCTTTTCTCTACTTGACTGCAAAACTCTAAGATCAAACAGTGGCTGTGCCACAGCTTGTCAGTGACTGGACAGCCAGGGCTGTCCTGTGCCCAGCACTCCACAAACATGGCAGCATCCCTGCAGAGAGCAGCCAGGAGCCAAGGGGCCAGCCCTCTGCAGAGGCCACAGACCCACCTCCTGAGAAGAGAGAGAGGTGCAGGACACTGGGGTGTCCCAAACAGCTCTGGCCTGCCCTGCAACCTCAGGTACTCAGCGGTAGCTTCACCACTCATCTTTCTTTCACTCCAGCAGGTGTGATAGATAGGGGGTTCATCTCAAGAGTGGAAGAACCCTGGGACAGGAGACTTCCAGTAGCACACTACAGACAGAGCCAGGCAGAATCCCTCCTTCACTGCAGACAGAATCCCAGGAAAAGGAAGAGGGCACGCAAGGGGAAAATACTACAGGTCAGGACAGAAGAGAGGCCAATGCCACAACCTTCAGCCCAGCAGGTCTTGTTTTGTACCTCTGAGGAGCTCTAGAAATGGTCTCTAGTGACCATACACCCCCAAACGTAAGCCTGCAGTTTCCCCTGTCCCTGTGCCTGGCATGGGGAGGCACAGCTCAGGGTCCCTGCTCCTCTACCCCAAGCAGGTCAGCTAACACAAACCTGCACAGAGCCCACAGGATCCCAGCCAGGCACCAACTGCACACTGAGGCCAAGGGAATCACAGCCCGGCTGAGCATGGAGTACCAACCTGCCCCAGCTTCCCTATAAAGAGCAGGGCTGCCCTGGCTGTACACTTACGGAGTCACACTTCTGGAATTCAGCATGGATGCCTGACCCTCATTGTTTGACATCCATTGCTAGAGCAGGCACAGGGAAGCATCCTAATGTGCTAAGGAATCTGTATATCTATAGCATGCAAACAGACTAGTGCAGAAAACAGGGAATTCAGGCAAACAGCCTCCTGACCATGTAGAGCACCAGCCAGACACACCTGCCATGCTCTCGTGCCTCCTGCTCTGTGCAGGAAGGTGCCACATGGTCCTAGACTACGACAAACATGAGCCAACAGCGGGGCACACGCAGCACAGTGTGGGCCAGGTGTTATAGGGAGGCAGAGTCAGCACAGTCAGGCACTGACATGATCTCAGGGATGAGAGGGAGCCAAATCTGACCTTAGGCTCCCACAGGAGCTAGCACTGGGATCCTACCACCACTGGCTTCCCAACATTAATTGCAGACACTCCCCAAAAGCCTTGTTAGCTGCACAAAACATCTCTGCTGCCAGTGTTATCACCAGGTAGATAGTCTTCAAGGAGGCATGTGAACAGCCCCTAAACCCAAGAACATCACCCCAGACCCCACATGCCACCTTCAGGCCAGTATGAGCCCCACTAGATTAAAGCCCTGCTCTCTGAACACAGCAGGGTTGACGGGGAAGCTCCGAGCACCAGCATCTCCATCAGAAGCAATGTGCCAATGCCAAACACCCAACATGAGAGATCAGCAACAGCCCAGCAGGCTGTTCCCTTGCTAAAGCAAACAGGGAGCACGGGAAGGGTATTTCATGCAGCCAGCAGACCAGAAGGATAACCTAGTAGTACTGTAAACAGTAAAAACATTAAACTGGACCTGGCTGCATGTGATCCCAGTGCCCAGGGCCTGCAGCATGAACAAACTGCCTGTGCCCTGTCTGATTTCACTACTTCTCCCTCCAGGACTTCTTTTCCATCTGGAAGGATTCCACTCCAAATCAAGTCTGAGCAGAGTGGGAAGGGCTGGCAATGGTTCAGATTAGAGCTGTGGCACAGCAGCTCTGCCAGCTCAAGCAGGATAATGCTCCCCATGGCGCCTGGATGGAGACCTGGTCCCACACTGAAGAGTAGTCTGCTCTCATCCAGCCCAGGCTCAGACTTCACACCTACAGAGCCACAAAGCTGTGCCATCACCCCGCCAAGCCCTACCCCAGGCAAAACAGGTCTTCACTGCGGCAAACATCTTTGATACATCCAAAATACCACACAGCAAAATGCTCTGGGGGACGGAGCCCATGACACTGATCCTCTGCCTCCTCTCTGCTCAATCCTGCCACAGCTTTTCTTGCTGATGTCTGGATGATACTGGAACTAACTCAGTTCCAAAACCAGGGAGATTTCTGGGAAGTGTGCATGTGCACACACAGAGAGATCTTGCACACACACACACACACACATGTGCCACAGGTAGCACTGCAGGGTACCTGAGAACAAGGAAGCCATTGACACTGAGAGGCCGTTCTTGGACATTTGAATCAGGTTAGATCCATCGTTACCATCTGTATAACACGGTGATGACAAAACAGTTTACTTCAGTGCTTCAGCCAGGCCAAAGAGAAAGGGCACAATACAAGAGCAGCACTCGCATGAGGAGGGCCCAGAACTGAATTTGCACACCCCTTCATGGGCTTCAAAACCTTGCCCTCATGGACTGTAAGGAGGGGCTTGCTGTTAACAGTCAAGGGATGAGAAGTTTAAAGCTGGAGACTGGACTGTTCCATCTTCTTTTTAAAGATGGAAGTACTGCCGAGAAGTAAGTCATCCACTTCAGAGGATGAACACGGCTCTGAAGGAAAGGGATACCCAGGGACTCAGACAGGTCTCCTGTGGGTGATAAGCTCAGCTACCCAAACTGTCAGGAGCAGAGACTACAGGTCAGGATGTGACCAGCACCCACCACCCAAGAAGTAAGTGGTCAGAGCTATGGCTCCTTTTGCCCGGGGAGGAGAAGAGCAGGATGGCAGCTCTCCCACCTCTCTCTAGCTGTGACAGCTGCTACATGGACCAGGCAATGAAATGGAAACCACCTACCAGCCAGAGGCAAGAAATGCTACAGAGTTAGAGAGGGTTTGGAAGCAAAGTCATGCCACCACATGGGGGAAACTGGTTGCTCTGCTTATACTCAGAATTCAGCCACCTGTTTGGGAAAAGCCATCCCGAAGGCCAGAGGGACATGCTCTTCTTCAGTGGGACTGACCTCAATACAACCACACTGAGGAGAAATCTGTATCTATGCAAGAGGCCAACACAGCCATTCCTCCTACCTCGGATCTCGTACTCCTCCACGTCCTCTGCAGAGCCAGAGTCAGAGAGCCGCATGGAGCCGTGGGAGCTGAACTGGGACCCGCTGTCTGTTGCCACAAGACCTGGGAGAAATGCATCACAGCCAGGTCATCAGTGGAAGCAGCCTGGAGGGTCACTGACTGCTACGGTAGAAGGGGATAGTGAGGTATGGCCAGGGAAGGAAGGGATGGAGTTCAAGGATGGAAAACACTATGGGTTCAAAATGAAATTACATTCCATAACTCAGTGCCAGCAGCACAGAAGTGTTATCAATGTGCAGTACAGGTCCCATGTGGCCTTCAATAGCAGCAGTTTCACAAATCTCTGCACCACCTTGGTAGCAAGGTTTTCCAGGAATGGGCAGAAAGACAGGATGCTTAGGATAGGTAACGGACAGAAAACCCGCATCCCACCAGCTGATAAGCCCAAAAAACATCACCCACTGCCTGAGCCCATCTCCTGGCAGGTAGGGAACCGACTGGTGCGGATCTGCTGGCGCCGAATGCGAATCTTTTGTTTAAGCTCCTGGATCTCCTTGTCACTGTCTTCCTCCTCCTCCTCCTCCAGCTGCCGGCTCATCATGTTGCACTTCATCAGCTCAATAGCAGCGATCAGAGACTCTGAGATGCTGAAGTGGGCGTTCTCCTGCAAGGCAAGAGCAAAAGCATTCAAGGCTATACCACAGACAAACTAGGAAGACTTCACAAAATCTTCCCCAGCTATGACATTGCACAGCTTATTACTCATAGATGGTGGTTGAAAGACCTTAATCCCTGTCAATCCCAGAAAATATGACTTCTATGAAGATCTAGAAAATAAAGCCTTCTTGGGCACCAGAATACTCACAAAACACAAGAGGCATCCTACAAAGAGGATGTGCAACACATCCACTCTGTGGGGTCAGCACGTGGGCCCTGAGGAGCCCTAACATGTTGCAAAGATGTTGTGTATATGCTGGACAGGCAGATTCTGGCTGCCAGACACCACCGAGGAGCTCAACCTTGAAGTTCTGTGCACAGCTCTGTAGCAGAAAATACCACAGGCATTATCTTCCCCACAGAGTGAAGTATCCCTGAACCTGCAGAAAGATATATTCTCCAATGCAGACAGGCTGCTGCTGTTTTCCTTACCTTCTCCAGGTCTGCACAGCTGCCAAAGTCCTGCTCAGAGAGGTAGCTGATGAGGGACTGTCCTTCCGAGGGTCTCCTGAACATCCCTTCCCCCGAGCTCAGATACTGTGCAGAGTCTAGAAAAGCAAGAGACGAAGGTGTGAAGGAAGGATCTGCTGCTATCTCCAGGCTACCACGCCCAGCCAGCACCCCACGAGCAGGTGCCAGCAGCTGAGACCACCACAGCTGATGGAGGAGCCTGACCAGGAGCAACTGTCCCCACTGAGGCTGGCTGTACTCACCATACTCCATGTAGAGGGAGCTGGGTGTGCTCAGTTCACTGCTCTGGGTGGAAGCAGAGACTGGCCCTCTCCCTCCAGCTGGATCGCCATGGGACTCTGGAAGGGAAGATGACACCAGGCACACCTCAGTACCCCAGAGGCATCCAGCCATTGCACAGGGTGAAATGGAAGGGGCTCAGCATCACACATGCAGGCACAAATGGATAGAAACAAGGAGAGACATCTTCCTGCTCCATGCCACAGCTGAGGGTAAACCCAGGAGGGGGTAAAACTAAAGGGCATTTGAGGCATTGGAGAAGGGGGAAGAAGGAGAGAAGCTCATGAGAGCCATGGAGCAGTTGAGTCCTGAGCCTTCCTCTCTTTACCCCCGAGTAGAACTGGGGGACACAACAGGCTCCAGCAAGTGCCTCTTGCCAGCCCCTTCTTCCTGCTGGGACATCTCTGAGGGAAGAGTTAACCCCCAGAACAGAGAGTCAGGAGAAGAGATGAGGGGAAACCTCATCCAGTAATTGACGGATCTGTGGGGCTCCCAGCCCTGCAAAACAGCCTGGGCACCAGTGTAAGGGGACACCTGAAGGACAAGCCAGGGTTTCCTGCACACAACCCTGGAGCCTGGATGCAGTGCTCAAGGTGACTTATACGGGCTGTGGGCAGGGCTCTGGCCCACGCACACACTGTGGTGCAGCTCCCTGCCAGACTGAGCCGGTGGAGACTGCCAGGAGCTGGCCTGACCGGAGACCAAGAACAGATGGTGCCCTATGGAGAGCCATGGCCTCAGGGAGCAGCTGGACAGAGCAGCTGGGTGACAGAGGACTGCTGAAGGAGACTAAAACCATCCTGACTGGAATGGGACAGGAACAAACGGCTCTGGATATGGGGCAGGTGCCAGCTGACATCCTGAGCACAACAGAAGGGCAACCCTGTCCTCTCAACCTCCTCTTCATTTTCATTCCCAGTTTTGTGCTGTAATTCTGAGGTGGATGGAGGCTCCTGATCCCACCAACACCAGCCTCTCCCTGCCAAGACCCTGAAGCACCAGTCACCAGGATGGGGCCTGGGATCAACCCATCCCACAGGCTGGGAGACAAAGCAGACCTGTCAGGGTGGGAGGCTCTCACAGCTTTTCGCTGCAGCCTGGAGGGTGTCCTGCAGCCCCCTCAACACAGAAACTATCTCATGGTATGGATGCCTGGGGGATCACCTACAGCAGAGCCTACTGCTGGAGGGTAAAGTGAGGCAGTGCTTGGCATCATCTCCTAGAGTGGGACACAGGGTTGGACACATCTGAGTATCCATCACCCCAGGGAGGAGCCTTCCCAGACACGGAACCCTTGGCACCCAAACATGAACTTGACAAACCCAGAGCCACTGCTCAACAGATGCAAAACGAAACAGCCGGCTTTTTTGAGCTGCTGACTCTCTGCATGTGGAGCACAGGGATATCAGCACCCAGCACCTCTGCTTAGGCATAAACCTGCCCTGAGTCCAGAAGAGCATCTGGGAGTCCCAGCTGTGGGTGCATACACAGCTGGAACCCAGCCAACATCAAATGCCCCTGTGCCACAGATCTGCTAAATCAAAGGAAAAATAAGATGTTCAAGCCCATGCCTGTTTAGCTGCCAGCCCTTATTTGCTAGGTGAGAGATGAAACTTCTCCTGGCTTCCAAGGCAGTGGGTGGAGGGAAGGGCAGGAGATGCAGCTCAGGGACTCGGTGGCCAGCACTCCCTAATGCCATGCAGGGGAACTGCAGGCGCACTTCCGGGTCTGGTCCACTGCTCCCAAAACCCAAGCTGGGATCTTCAGTCAAGTCACATGCATAAACCTGACCACACTTCAAAGCATCAGCTGGGACACAGCAAAGAAAGAACTTTTTTTGTTTTCTAAATGGACACTAATGGTTTGATGGCAATCCTGAACTTGATGCAATGATCACTAATGAAGGGCTGTTATACTGGCTCCCAAACCTGCCACTGGATCTTCTATTATAATGGTGATATCCCTGAGGCCTCCTGGGCAGACAGAGGAGGAGAAGGGCAGCGTTAAGAGAGAAAACAGAGACAGACTGGTTACTACTCAGCAAGGCTCTTCACTTATCCCATGAAGGTAGCACCAGTGGAACAGACTTCCTCAAACATCCCACTCTCATCCCACTCTCCCCATCCCCATGCATTCACCTGCTCAGGAGCACAGGAGGACCGTGCAGGTAACCAGTGGGATGACATCCTACCAGCAGGATGAGCCCAGCCCAGTGCCTTGTCACAGCCCCATGCCCCAGTCCAGCAAGGCCAGTGGGGAAGCAGGACAGCTAATGCCACAGCAGTGCTGACATTTTCTAAGATTTTTTTGGCAAAAGCTGCCCCTACCAGCAACAGTCCAGCCCAGAGCATTCTGGGAAGGAATATGTCAGCTCATCATTACAGTGTGGAGCAGGTAAGCTAAGGGAAAAGACCAAATTTCCCAACCACTTGCCCACCGCTCCTCTCCCCAGTCTGAGCTATGGAGTCAAAGGGGTAGCCAGCATCAGCCTCCTGGTACCAGGGACTCCCACCCAAAAGCCTTCCCAGAAAAGCTGCCCCATTACCGTGCAACTTCCCCGAAGTCACATTGGTGTCGGAGTGTGAGCGCACGTGGCTCTTCTTGAGGATGCCCTGTGGAGCTGACGACTGTCCCTCTGAGAAGCTGGACCGTCGCAACACACTCAGGCCCCTGCTTCCACCTCCGCTTGCCCCCTGCTCCCCCAGGGATGATACTGAGTCCAGCTTCTGGGAGCTGCTGGAGGAGAAGAGTTTGGAGCTACTGCTCTTGGAGCTGTTGGTGCTGGCACTGCTGCATGCCCGGCCCCGGCGTCCCAGGTTCCCGATGGCCAGGTATTCCGGCCCATCATTAACATCACTCTGAGGATCATCCTGACTCCCTGTCCAAGTATCCTCGCCCTGGCTGGTGGTGCTGGAACTCATCTCGCTGGTTGGAGAGAAGGGGTCTTTGGGTGAGGGGGTCTGGGTGAGAGAGCCAGGCTGCTCCAGAGTGGACCTGCCCTCGCTGAAGGAGGAGGATCGAGTGGACAGGCAGCGCTCCTGGGGCTGGCTGGAGTTGGAGCTGAAAAAGGAGCTCGCTGGTCTCCTGTCTGGACAGAGGCAGGAACATGATGTCACACACTGTGGCACATGCAGACCACAAGCAACAAACTTGTGGCTTCCCACCAGCACACCCACCCACCACAGGCAAAGGCCAGGGATCTCCCTCCCATCACAGGCAGAGATCTCCTCACACACATCCACCACAATGAAGAGCTGATAAAAAGGTAAAGTCTTTCCTGTGTCTACCCTGAGCTTCCCCAGCCCACCCTTAGTACCAGAGAGGCCTGAGGAGGCTGGGTGGTGCAGGCTGGAGGAGGACCCAAAGCAGCTCTGCCGGGTGCAGCCAGCAGCAGCGACGTATGGGGACGCAGGGAGGGCTGTCAGGCTCTGACTCTTGGTCACTGGAGACGGATCATCACTCCTCCTGGTAAGCTGAAAAGAGGTAGAATCATTAATAAATCAGCATCTGTGGGGCTACATATCAAAGGAGTAGCAACAGAAAGGGATCGACCTGCGAGTGGCTGGTCACCAGCCAGCAATGGATGCGGCAGCCCTGGCCACAGGAGGATGGGGAGGGAAAAACACAGCAGCATAGAAGGGAAGTGGCTCTTAGTTAGCAGCTACAGGACAGGCTCCTGTTGGGGAATTACCAGGCTCTCAGTGAAATGATCCAGGCAGCCCAGTGCTCCAGGCAGATGGCTCTCATGTCCTTCAGCGTTGTGGTCACACATCTCTCTTGTCTCAGCAGAAGGGTCTGATGTGCACAGGGATGGCAGTGACGTTCCGGCCAGCTGAAAGAACAGAGCCCCCATTTAACCAAGCCTCATTGATTGCTCTCCTCTGGGGAGCTCTGTGCAAAGAAAGCAGCTGCTGTTCCCCTCCTCTGGAGAGGGGCAGCTGGCACAGGGCTGTACAGAGGGTCTCTGGTATAATCAGCAGGAGTGAACACCCAGGTGTCCTGGGGTGTTGCCTGTCCCCTCAGAGGGTGACTGTCCCTCATGACCAGGCAGCTCTGCATGCTGGCCCTGAAGCCTGGGACTGCTGGAGAGGGTTTTAGAGGTCCCTCTTACAAGGAACTGGTCCTCAGGTCCTCTACTCAAACACTTGATGCCAGCCTCAGCCAAGGTTCCCCACTACAGGCCCCACACAGCCATCCCGCCCACCCTGACCCCTGCCAGGTCACACAGGCAGCACAAGGACCAGTTCCCTGCTCTCTTCCCATCTTGGAGCAACTTTTGCTACTTCCAAGTCCAGCCCCTTGTCCAAGGGATCCATTTGCCCTGAATATGACCTTTCAGGAGCAGCCACAGCCAGTCAGCATCTGGGGAGACCCAGATGTAAAATCTGCGACCTCAACTCACCATGGAGGTGTCGATCTGAGCCAGAAGCCTGGGGTTGTTCTGCTCAACAGCTTCCAGGCACTGCAGCATGGCCGTGACGTGGGCGTCACTGAGCAGGAAGGCAGTGTCTGGGGAGAGAAAAATGCTGCTCGGGGGAGTCCCTCTCACCCACGTGCTTTGACACGCCGGTTGCTCACATGCAAACCAACTTTTCTGCTGTTCCCCCTCACCCCCACACAGCTTGGAACCACCACCAACTAGATATTTTCCTAATAAGAAGGAAAAGGCCCATTGCTCTTTACCTGCGTAGAACTTCCTGATGTACTGCCGGTTCCCCAGGAGCGGCCTCAGCTGTGCCGACAGGCAGTGGCACTGCAGGCTGTGCTGCAGCCACAGCTGGGCAATGGCCTGGTCTCCTGGGCCCTCTGGGTCACGCTGGCCACTCTCCTGTAGGCTGATGAACTGCAAAGGGACATCAGGCACAAGTTAAGGCATGCAGAGGCAAGCAGGTGAGCAGGGCTTGTTCTACCACATGGCTTTAGTCCTCTTGATAACAGCAGCTTTGTCACTGTCAGCGGGAAGGAGGACATGTCCCAGCAGCTCCCCAGCCACCAGGGAGGCAAAAGCACCAGGCAGGAACAACGCTTCAAAGGTCAGCCAGTGACCAAAGTCCTCCGACAGCCACCAGCACAACGAATTTCTCCTGCACACTCTCCCACCCATGTGTTTTGCCTCTGACCTGGAGGGACCCCACACTCCCAAAACCAACCTGACCCCGGTGGCGACAGTCATGTTCTTGCTGACACATAAACTTGGGAAGGTTATGACAATATCTGAGTTGCTGCAGCTTGAAGAGCTGGACTGGAGTCACATCCCACATCCCCTCAGCAGCAGGCGGACACGGGGACTACCAGTGGGCATCTCCTTGTACCAACCCATGGCAGGGATCATGGATGTCAGCATGGGGCAGCCAAACACTGGGAGCATCCCTATGTGCCAGTGGTTGGCAGAAGCCAGGAATGGGAGAATAAACACACGGTGAAGCCACAACCCAGAAATGGGACAGCCCAGACCGTTAGAGGTTTGCACAGATGCATGAATCACCCCTGCTTACACACAAGCACTGCTTGTGCCAGTTCCCTTGGTGATGCCCGCTGCACCCGGCCCAGCCGAGCTGGAGACTGGCCTGGGGGAAATAAGCAGCTGATTGTCTCAGCCCAAGCCACACTGAGTTCCCAGGACACGACTTGTACCCAAACACACGGCTGCTTCAGCTTCCACAAGCCTTGGAGCCACTTTATCCACAACAGCCAAGGCACCACTACCCCACTGGTGAGGCTCACAGCCCAGCTGCCCCCCCCCTTCCCTCTGGGCACACCAGGCCACCCCACCAGAACCCACCTTCTCCAGGTGATGAGCAGAGCTGGGACTCAGCCAGCGAATGTCCTTCACAAACTGCCAGTAATCCTTCTGTCTGCAGCACACCTGCCCGGGACAGGGACAGTTAGGTACCACATCCCAAGTCCCAGTTAAATGACAAATCCCCCATTAGCCCCTTGCTGCCATGAGAGGATGCACTGCCTGCCTCAGCTTTATTCAGACAATGAGTTTTTTCCTTCTTAGTTATTCTTCCCGTTAGAGAGGAACTGCAGCAGAGTTGCTGTTTTCCTCACCACCCTAATGGGTGTAAACACAGACCCAAAAATTCTCTCTTCAACAAAAAGCTGATTATTTTTACTTCCATCTCTATTTCCTCTTTCACAAGTGACAGAGGAATGGCTTCTGTTTTGTGGTTTACTTGGTTTGGCAGCAGGGGGGGAGTAGTTTGTTTTTTTAAGACTACAAAACTAACCCAGCAATTTTAGTTCTCTGGACTGAATAGGGCTTTCTGGACAAATAAACTCAATCAAAAGTTTAAAAACATCATTTTCACCTTTTCCTTTTATTCCTAGTTGTAAGCAAAAAAGTTGCCAAGAAAATAATGAGCGAAAGGAAATGTTTTGCTGGAGCAACTATGGGAAAACTGCTGTTAGGAAGCCTCCCTTTGCATCTCTGAAAGCTTGACTGGTGCCACACATGCGCAAGCAAGGGAGACATTCCTGAGTGGAAGAGCTGTAAATGTAAAAGCATTGAGGAAGGTAACACATTATCCTGCTTTCCATGTTGGGCATGTTACCAATATCAGACATGTATAAATCATTCACTTCCTGAAGCCTATTAACAGCAAATCTATCAGAAGGGAGCACTGCATTCCTCACATGGAAAAGGTAGCTTCTCTCTCTGAGGATCCCCCAAATGTTCCTGGTCCACACCACTGGGGACTAACAGGAACAGAGCAGCACCGTAACAAGTGCTGGCTGCAAACTTAATAAATCCAGCAAGCAAAGCTCCCTGGTGGGACAACCTGCCAGCCTGGCTCTTCTTGGAGGTTTATTAGCTTGGGTGCAGCACTGCATCGGTTCAGTTTTCCTGACCCTGGACCCAGCTGGCCCATGCAAGATGCCTGGAGCTCCTCTGCACCACTCTCTTCTCTCTGTGTGGCAGAGCCACTGATGGGGAAGCCTGTCCCTGGGCATCCCCTGCAGCCTTGCTTCAGCTTTCCCCTGTAAATTAATTGTGCTGGTAATTGCAAGCTGAAAGGGAGATCTTCCGGCCTCTGCACACAAGTGGGAAAGAGAAATTCTTCCAGGCATGGGCAAAAGGGGGAAAGGCTGGGTGAGCAACTGCACGCACAACAAGAGCCTGGAAAGACTGATCCCATTCACGCAGGGTGTGGGTTTGGCTGCCAACTCCTGTTACTAACACAGCTAACCAGAAACAGTAAAGATATGAGGTTTCTCTTGCCAGACCTCACTGGGGACTTGTCCAAGTGCAGATGATATGGGGCTGACTCATTGCAAATGCAATTTAATTGTTTGGCGGCAGCAGGAGGAAAGGAGAGAGGAGTGGCCTCAGCACAGGGGGCACAAGTACTTAGAAAAACCATATTGAAGGTAGATGAGATAGAAACAACGTGCACCCAGGTCTCTCTGACAACCACGGTACTTGCCAGGCAAGCTCAGTGGTTGCTTGGATCATTTCCCACACTGCTACAAGCACTGTACCCACTCTGTGCTATGAGCACAGAAGCGAGCTGCAGCAGACAGGACTGCCCCACGTGCTTGTGACAGGCACCAAAACTGCTACAGACAGACAGACAGCTAGACAGCCATGCTGGCAGGACAGATCCTACCTTGTCGTGGATAAGCCCATGGTAGAGGATGCTGTGCATGTCTCTGCAGAGCCGTTCCAAGCCCCCATATTTGGACCAGACATTTGGGTTGCTGATGGACACCAAACCTTCCACTGTGGTCTTCAAGTTGCCGAGCAGCTTCCAGTGCTCCTTCCTGCAGAGATACACAGCAAGATACATCAGAGATACAGCAAGAGGAGCTTCACACAGGAACCTGGTCTTGCACTCTCTCCAAGCAGACTCTGGTCAGGCTGAAACCTTCAGTAGTCCAGAAGCCAGCAAAGCTGAGCTGAAGAACTTTACTACTCCCTGTGGTCAACATGGTTTGTGGACAACAGGCCATATCGCAATGATTCCTCTGAGGACTGGTAGCCACCACTAGTGTGCTCTCAGGGGACAGACAGAACAAAGACTGAGCAAAGACTGAACCAAGACATTGGCTCCTGCAATACATCACTTGCTTAGTATGTGCCAAGAAAGCTGGAGGACACCTTGCCAGCCAGCCTCTCACAGGCTTCACTCACATGCTCTCTCTATCAGGGACTGCTGAGAGCAGCAGCCTCTCAGGAGCACAGCAGCTGTGAGGGAGGGCGTGATGTGCACCAGATCTAGCAGACACTGGCCCCTCTACACCTGTGTTTACAGAGTGGCTGAGAAACACACCCCGCATCGAGCACTCCAGCCCTTCAGGGTGCACAGGTGCTCCACCTCCAGGGAGGTAACACTGCATCTGCATCTCCACCTCTGGAGCTGCTCCCTGGGCCCTGAGCTGCTGTAAGGCACAAGTTGACTTTCTTGCAAAAGCATTCACCATGTTCTGGACAGAGATTAGCAAACTGCTGGTGTGCTCTGGAGCATGCACAGCATTTCATCAATATCATCCCCCTCAGCTACCCTGCATATAGCAAGAAAGCACCAATATCTACCACAAAGCAGGAGGAATGGTGCAGAGAAGTAATGCCATTTGCATATGCAAAAGCAGCTTTGGGGAAGAAAGCTTTGGATGACTGAGGCCCCCACTCAAGCTGCTTGACACTGTTGCCAGGGGAACAGCAGCTGTCAAAAACACATATTCAAACAGGAGCCACTCTCTCAGAAGCAACAGCAGTTTTGCAAGGTATAGTTAGGAATGTAAATATCAAAATAGTATGTTTCTGCAGGGTTTGTAACAAAGGCACCCAAGCTGACAACTTAGAATGAAAATCCAGCCTTTCAATTGGCAAGAAATAACCCAGTGTTTCAGCTGTTAATCCCTTCCACAGCAAAACCAAAGTGGATTTCAACTGCAAAACGGGGGGAAAAAAAGGAAAAAAAAATAAATTAA
This sequence comes from Pachyramphus minor, assembly GCA_013397135.1. Lineage (NCBI taxonomy): Eukaryota > Metazoa > Chordata > Aves > Passeriformes > Tyrannidae > Pachyramphus > Pachyramphus minor. The sequence continues at coordinate 298,175 of VYXB01000792.1, read as the reverse complement.
ATAATGTTATTTAAAACTGCTCTCATTTTCATCCCTTGGGGATAAAAGTGTAGGCTGCATACTTCTGGTATTTAAAACAAAGCTTTTCTCACCAATATCCTCTTTTTGAGACTAGTTCGCTACTGCCAAACTGATTAGTTGAATAAGCAGATCATCAAATATCAGCTCTACTTCAAGCTCCCCATCCACTCCCCTTCCCCTTCAGGGAAACCTCACCACTTTCAGTGCCCACCTAAGGTTAAACCACGCAGAAGTCAACCCATTCCACCAGCAAAGCCTGTCACCCTGCCAGCACTGGAGCTCTAAACCAGAGCATAGGACGGGTCCTTCAATTAAATATACTTAGACTTACAAGCACAGTCAGGGCTTTATCTCAGGAGAGACTGAAGAAAAATGCAGATACAAATCACAGGCAGCTTCCTGAAGAAGACAGGATTCAGGGAGACAAAAGAAAAGATCCAGCCCTTCTGAATTTAAGGGCTTTTTCCCATCCCTGCCCTGAGGGCTGCAGATGCTCTCTGTCTATGGCTGCCCAGAGAGGCATTGCCAGTTCCTGGTCAAAGAGCATCTGCAGCCAGGGAGATCAAAAACAGCTCCTCCCTAGGATATTTCTAACACTCATGAGTTAGGAAATGCAAGTGAAAGCTCAGCCACACTGTTGATATTCCAAATCAGTGACTCAGGGGAACTCCCTCCCATGTTGTTTCATGCCATATAAAGCAGGCAATGCACACAAGGATGTGAGGGCAGCTCACATAGAGATGTGCCTTTCCAAATGAACAGTCTCATTAGAAGAGTTGTGCATCTCTCAAGACGTAGGAAACCAGGAGCCAACAGACTGGAGTCAGGGCTCCCTCCCAGCACAGGGTAACTAAGGTTAAGCAATCCTCAAACAAAATAACCTCAAAGTGTTAAAACACTAAACACAGAAGCACATAGGAAATGAAGGGCACAATGAAAGCATCTTTGCAGAGGTCAGGTAGAAGTTACCAAAAGTGAATTAAATCCTTGGAGGACAGTAAGTATCCTATGGGACTTGTTTGCCCAAAGCAGTTCAGGAGCTAGACACACAAGACCCTTCTGATACCCAGTGATAAACAGAGTGACACAAGGTTGAAGAAATAAAGACCCATATAGTTGGGTGCAGGTGGCACAGAAATTCAGAGAGCACAGCTAACCACATTTCAGTTTCGATCCGACTCGTGAGTTAACCCTGCAGGGTTTGCCCCCCTCCCACTGACAGAGCCTGGGGTTTGCCCCCCTCCCACTGACAGAGCCTGGGGTTTGCTCCCTTCCCACTGACAGAGCCTGGGCTTCAGCTGCCAGAAGGAATGAAGAAAGCCCAAGTCCCAGTTGCCCTCCAGTTCCCCATTTCAGCAGGTGTTCAGAGCATTACTATGAAATCTGCTTGTTTTTTCCTGAAGAAGGAAAGTTATCCTTTGCTAGTGCTATCAAAAGCCTGACACGGGGTAAGGCCAGTTCATATCACATCATGCAAACATCCTTATTTACAGTAAGGGCAAAGTGAGCAACACACCCCAGAGGGTCACAGTACACAAGCAGAGCCTTCTCTGCAAGAACCACATGTGCTTCTGCTCTCCTGTTTCAGCATAGCCCGGTTCCCCTTGCCAAAAGGGCAAAGGGTGCTTTCAGGTGCCATGGCTGGTGGAGCACTAGTGAGACCTCAACCGTATCCCTCTCCTCCCTTAAAGACAAGCCCTGATCCAGCCTCCAATTTTAACCACCAGCTTCATAAACTTGGCTTTGGGCCTCCTTTCTTTACCACCACAAACTCCATCTTCAGGTACAGCAACATCAACCTGCTGTCAGGAACTGTCCCAAATATAACTCAACCTCTTGCACTGGAGTGATAAAAAAGAGAATCCGGCCTTGAAACAAGAAATGGTTTAATGCTGCTGCTGCTGACATAACAGGGAATGCTGCTTGCTCTCCCCAAGGCTTTCTCATCCCCTCCATGCCAGCAAGGGTAGGAACTTCTCCTGGTCCAAATCAGCAAAGGTGACTCAGAGCAGAGGCAGGGAGCCATGCTGCTGACTCAGGTGGACTTCTTCATTTAAAATAAAACCAAGCCCTAGTTACTTTCCAAAACAGAATCACACAGGTAGCATTCAAAAATAAAAAATAGAAATTAAGCTCATCCTTCCTGCAAACAACATCTGCTGTGTGTTTCCTGTGCTCTGCAGAAGGCACGAAGCAATGGCTGCTTGAATCCTGACCTCTACCTGGAAGACTTCCTCGATCCTTCTTAGTACACTAAAGAGGTCAAGCTGAGGATGCCAAGGTTGTGGAGGGACTTCTGAGGAATCTCCAAGGACATTCCTGTGCTGGCTGTCAGCTCCTCCTGCAGAAATCCAAGACTCCACGTAACTGGCTGCTGCGCAGAGCCTGCTCCCGCCTCGTCGTCCCCAGATCTCCCAGACAACCAGCAGCCCCTTCCCTGGGCTCCCCCGCCTGCTCCTCCAGCAGGTTCAGCACTGCTGGGAAAAGGGATTAAAAGAAAGCCAGGCTTCGTGCAATTCATCTGCAGTCACAGGGAGTGGCTGACGAGGCAGGGGAAGCCAGATGAGCTCTGCCAGCCCAGCAGGTCAGCCCCGCAGTGCCAGGCAGGGACAGCCAAGCAGGCTGGCTGGAAAAGGGACATGCAGGGTGGCTTGCCCTGTACTAAAAGCTTGCATGGATACAGAATGGGGGGCACAACCGTGAAAGGTCCCCCAGCAAACACAGCCCACGCTGATGCACTCTTGCTCTGCACTGGCAAAAGATGAGGTAAGAGGAATTAAAGGTGTTTTTTACCCTTTTCATGGCAGATAGCTTTACCTGCTCATCCTTGCTAAGCCTCTCACAAGCAGATGACCACAACCTGTAGACACTGTCCATCGGGCTTTGACCTGCACAGGACCTGCATGTGACAAGCACGCCGGCAGCCAGAGGCAGCGACCAGCAGAGCAGATCCCCATGGCAGCCACCTCCCTGGGACCAGCTGCTCATTTAGCACAGGTTCCCTTTAGGGACCCTCTCCTCTGGCCCTGCTGTCCCTGGGGACCTTGCTGGTGCTAGAGCTGAAGGCAGCAGCCCTGCCAAACTGCCCAGCTGACCATCACTGCCCCTGCTCTCCCCTGGACTGCTGTATCCTCTGCACCACTCACCCACTGCCATGAGAGTCCTGCTCTGTGCCTGGCAGGACAGCACTAACCTTCCTGCAGTGCCTCCATGGACACTGGTGTTACAGCCCCTGCTCCCCAATGCAGTTCAGATCTGCTGCTTAGGAGGAAAAACCCAGCACGAGATCCTAATTTTCCTCTCCTGTGCTGGCAGAAGGATGGACTTCAGCAGAATAACTTTTGCTTCTGCGTTTCCTGTGATCCATGGGAAGATGGATCCAGTGACCTCTATTCCATCGCTATCAGTCACAGCCACAATCCAGTGTGAAATGGCACCTCACCGGGAACAGAAACGCTAAACCCACCACACAAAGGATAAGGCAGTGCAAGGCCCACATGGGATCCTCCCCAGGGCAGCAGTGCCAGCCAGGAGAACAAGCAGGCCCCCACATGTGCCAGGACCGTGGAGCTGATGCCCTCCTTGTCCCTGGGGGAGTGCTGGGGGGTGGTAACACCTCAGCCCTATTAGTCACAACATGGTAGAGTCTGGTAGCGCAGGTGTTGTGCTTGCAAAGGCATGAAAATGCACAAAGATAAGTCTGGAAAGACAAAACAGTGAATGCAGTCAATTCCTTTTGCCTTTCAGAGCCTGCTGGGTCTGAAGCATTAGTAAAGAGTGAGAACAGCTCCAACTGTGCAAATCCAAAGGCACCCCAAACCTGTGCTATAGCTTTAAAGGCACCAGTAGCATTTTCCCAGCTGATATGGCAAGCAGGAATAGAGTGACTGGCTGAGCCCCTCAGATAAGGAATGCTTCTCTCCCATATCAAGTTTCAGCTGCTCCTTCCGCCCCAGCCAACATCCCCAATTTCCATCCAACACTCACCCTGTGCTTGTGAGCACCACAGCAAAACCAAAGCACATGCAAAAATCTGAAGTAAATAGGACTTGTCATCAAAACACCTCCAGGAAACAACCTCTGCTGCTCTTACTACTGATAACAAGGAGAACCAGGCCTGAAGCACAAACGAGGACCATGCAGGCAGGCGAGGTCACTGTGGCCATGCTCACCCCCAGCCACAGCATGGTGCAGTCACAGGACCTCGCCTTCGGAAATAAAGAGAAGCCGGACATTTCTGTTCAGCACCTGGAAGAGGTGGTGCAGCTAACTGCCAGGAGGGTAAGGAGACAGGATCCTTAGGCAGAGCCACTAGAGCAGAGGCAGTGCAGCGTGAGGGTGGGCTGGTGTCACCCCTAAGCTAAGGCGTCCAAGGCAGAGGCCAGGCAGCTGCTGTCCCGGCCAGGAGTGATGGGGACCACAGTGAAGAGCATCAGGTACTGGGGGCACACGCCTGTGGCCATCACTGTCCCTCCAGTGACAAACACACTCTGGCCCCGGGTGGGTGATGGCAGCCACACTCTGCTCTGACAGCCCATTCGCCGTGTGCTTCCTCGCAGCGGGGACGCTGCAAGCACCAATCCCACCCATCCCAAGGGGTCCGTTCCTTCCCAGATCGCCCCCAGGTAGCCCCGCACCCGTGTCCTTGCGCTGGGTGTGCACGCGCACTCCCACACACCCACTCAGGACGGGACCTCCCCAGGCGCATCCCCAGCGCATCCCTGGTGCTTCCTAGGCACCACGCGCGCGCCAGCACTGCAGCCGCCCATGTTCCCGCACGCACATCCCGCGCTCCCTCCTGCGTCCTACATAACTCGTTATCGCCCCACGCGCGCACACACAGGACCCCGCTGCCCCGGGTGCCAGCGCACACGCGCACTGACACTGCCCACCACACCCGCACCCCGTGCCACGCGCTTCCCACGGGTACCCACGCGGGCCGCGCCGCCGGGCNGGGGGAGAGGCCGCCCCGCCCTCGGACTACAACTCCCGGCGTGCCCCGCGGCGGACTACAGCTCCCGGCAGAGTAACTTCTGCTCTGCGAGTCCTCCACAACCACCAGAACTAAGGGGGTTGGTGGGCAGCCGAGTCATGTTGTCTCCTTTTGATGAGGAGACAACTAACTGGTGCTCAGGGAGAGTCTGGGAAAGGCCCAGGAAAGAACCAGCCCCAAAACTTATTATGGCCTGTGGGTGCTTTAGACACACATTGTTCTTACAGTAGATACAAACTCAGCGCGGCTGAGTCATACTGGACTTTATACAGTTAAAGGACTTGTTCCTTGTAGCTGTCAGTGCCACGTCAAAGCTTTGACTCTTGGCTGGATGCTGGCACAGTCCTGAGAGCCACACAGCAAACCAAGAGCTGATACTTCCATGACTGCCTTTGTGATCCCCACAGCGTTCCAGCCATTTTGAATGCAGAAGGATGCTCTTCAGAAGCAGAACTTTAGCTTGCTTTTTTGTTGTGCTGAGCAGCAGACACCTGGTGTCCTGTTTGAATAATAAATACAACCCATGGATGTGGTAAAATCTGGATTTTGTCTGATTTCCATTTGTCACGAGGGCAGGCAGCAACTGCCACCTTTGCGATTCCCATATTTGCTTGGGGTAAACAGAGCATTTGCTTATTGGTGTGACGCAGTTCCCAGATGGAGCTGCACCCTACAGCATTGCAGGAATTTGGTTTAATGCTTTTTTAAAAATACATCTTTTGGCACCTCTATTATTAGTAGTTGTTGGTAATCTGGCAATAGCATCTTTGCTTTAGAAATGTAGCCTGATTATAAGAACCTCAAGTCCTACTTGTCATCAATCACTTGTCATCCAATCCCACTTGTCATCCAATCCCACTTGTCACCTGGGGGAAAATGTATAAGTTATCAAATCTGTCAGTCCAAGACTTCATGTCGGAACATGCTGCACATGGAGAACACACAGAATAAAATGGGATGGAACTGTTGGCCTCCAGCACTGTGGTCATGAGCTTCTCCTGACTGAAGGGAAAATCTCTCACTAGCCAAAGGTGTCCTGTGACAGTAACTGAGCCATTCTCTTCCAGACAGTAGGAAGCAGCAAGAGGAATGTTCAGAAGCATGTTATTTGCCTTATTTTAATGGGAAGAGATGCATAAGGAGTATAAAGGGAGAGAACAAGGCCTTGTCGACAGTCTGTAGTGCAAGACACAGCAGAGGTCAGAAAAACCTCTACTCACTCATTCTTGCCTTTCACGATAACACTCCTAGAAAGATCTCCCATTGTAAAGGCCCATACAGTGTTTCAGTGCAGGTGCCTCCCAGCACAGGACAGAGCTGTGACAGGGAATACACTCACGGGAGCTCATTGTGTGTCAGGAACTCAGCATATTACTCTTGTCATGGAGTGTTTATTTTAGCAAATGCGTGTGTGGAGGACATGGGCAGTTAAAGAAATGTGGGAGTGTTTCTGCTGCCAGGAGGCGTGTGCAAGGTCGGGAATGGAAATATTTATTCCTGCCCAAGAGCATTTGCAATGCAGTCCCTGGAGTCTCAGTATGGAGCTCCCCCTCTGGAGGCTGGTGGCCAGACCCTAAAACAAGCTACCTTTGGCCATGGTGCAGAGCCTGCTGAAGGCCCAGGGCGAGGGAAGTCACCTGTAGAATGGCGGCCCCAGCACAGCTCCAAGGGAAAACTCAGGGAGATGTGGACAGTAACACCAGGTGACCATTGTGAGAAGGGGAAATGGATGTGGGTTTTCCTTTCAGCATTTACTGCCTGTCTTCTGAAGAAAGTCTGTCCTCCATGATAACCCTGTCTGCCCATCTGATCCTTCCTTTAGTGCCTCTGGAACTCACTGACCAACTTCAACCAAGAATGAGCAAGACTTAGGGATTTCACAGATAATGACTATCCCTTAAATTAAATAGAGTGTCAAATGAAGGAAGTGCTGCTGTATAAAAAATAGGTAGATCCCAGCTCTGTTACATGTAACTTACTTAGCAGCAGCCAGCTCCCGACTAGGAATGTGTGCACTGTTGACCTCCCAACAATATCAACAGCTCCAAAGAGTGCAAATATTCAGGGAGGAAGGAAAGACTTCACTAGATTCCTTGTTCAAAAAACAAAGTTGCTGATTTCCCTTCTGAATTTCTCAATCATGTCAGTCTAACCAAAAGCTGGATAAGATAACAACTCTGACAAGAGCCCAAAGAGAACAAAATGTCCATAGACACACTGTTCTGTGTTTAAGTACTAATTTTAAGCTTTCCAGGATATTTTTAAATAGGAACCTGGTTTGAACTCTGCTGTTGGACATTTAGAAACATAATTCTGCTCAACAGCACCCTGTGTTGGTTTTGCTGTTCACAGTACTGGTTATTGTTCTTAATTGCACCGGGGTCACAGGCAAAGGCATCTCATGTTCAGCTTCCCACCTGAACACGCTTCCCTACCCTGCCACATGGAATGGTTTGTGTTGCAGGGGACCTTTAGAGGTCATCAGGTTCAACCCCCCTGCCTCGAGCAGGGACACCTTCAACCAGATCAGGTTGCTCAGAGTCCCATCCAACCTTACCTTGATTGTTTCCAGGGATGGGGAATCCACCAGCTCTCTGAGCAACCTAGATAGTGTTCTACCACCCTCACTGTAAAAAAATTCTTCCTTACATGTAAAAATATTCTTCCTTGTATCCTTATATATATATTCTTCCTTATGTTATATCCTACCCTCTTCCAGTTTAAAGCCATTACCCCTTCCCTATTGCCACAGACCCTGCTAAAAAATTTATCCCCATCTTATAGGCCCATTTCAAGTACTGAAAGGCTGCAATGTGGTCTCCCCAGAGCCTTCTTTTCTCCAGGGTGAACAACCCCAGCTCTCCCAGCCCTTCCTCACAGGAGAGGTGCTCCATCCTTCCAATCATCTCAGCACTCCATCGGATCTCCAGCCAGCCCATGACTTCATGCCCTGTCCCCTAAGCCCCCAGCACACCGCACCCCGCCAACAGCCCTGCCTCCCAGCGCCCCACGCCCATGCGGCAGGGAGGCCCTGACCCTTCCGAAGGACACGGCTGTCCCTGGAGAGGCCCTTCCTGGGAGCAGCCTCCACCCCCAGCGGTACCCGGCCCCCACCATCGCCCCCGGCCCGCCGTACCCGCTCCTCCCNGGCCCGCCGTACCTGCTCCTCCCGCCCGCCAGGGGGCGCCCTGGCAGAGGGGCGGCCGCGCCATTTTCCGGCGCGGGAGCTTGTGTCCTGGGCTGGGCGGAGCTGCTGCGCATGCGCGGGAGTGCCGGGGGGGCGGTCCGGGTCTGAGGGAGGTGGCGGCGGCAGGTCCTGAGGGCGGCCATGAGTGCGTTCGGGGCTGCGGTACCGCTCCCGGGCTCCTCGGCCGCGNGGGGATACGACCCTTCCACAGCGGGAGCGGCGGGGGGCGAGGGTGGCGGTGGGGACGGAGGGCGAGCACCGGCCGTGTCTCCGGGAGCAGCGGGGCTCCCTGGCCCGGGGGTCGCGGTCCAGGGTAGGCCATGGCTGAGGAAGAGCCGAAGCCCCTTTGTGCCTCCTGAGTGTCCGAGCAGGCTGCAGACCAGGGCTTTGCGTGCTTTTGGCCCGGTGAGGCCCTCGGTCCCCGGGCCCTTGGCCGGATGGCCCTCGGGGAGCGTCCCAGAGCCCCTCCTGGCGCTCGTAGCTGTAGGCACTGGTGAGGTTTGGTTGTCTCTCAGCTGGCCTTGCCTTTTTATTCTTCTCAGGTTTGGAAGTCTGCAATGGCAAGTCTCCCGTGTAACCCCTTTGCAGTATAGTACCAGTCACATCCAGCGTGACGTCGCCTCTGCCGTGTAGTTTCCTGTGACAATCTGCCCGATTCTCCCATGGCAGGAGGGGGCGGGGGGGTGTTAGGAAGCTGCACAGGCTCATTACAGACCTGCAGGGCTGTGTCTCTCCATTATGTATGACAAACTGTCATCCATGCTATAGGTATTTCAGTGGGGTATCTCAAAGCAGTTCTGTTCTGATGCTTTGTACTGAGACCCCTTGACAGTCGGGGACAATTTGGTTCATTTATGGAGTGCATCTTCCAGTTTCATTAAAAGAAAAAAACCTAAAAAATTTGGTGTGTACACTCCAAGAGTGCTCTGTGATGCTGCCAGAGTGTGATAGATTGGTGCTCTCAGGAGATGTTCTTCAAAAAGGAAAATCACAGTGTGAACTGGAATTATTAATGGCAGACTTGGCCTTTGTGGACCACCATAAAATAAGGGGATTTGCACAGTTTTTCCTTCTGTAAATAATCCAGTGGAATTGCTTTGGCAATGAAGGTAACTTGTGAAATGACATTTAGAGTTTGTCTGAATGTAGAGTGGCATTAGAGCATTCATAGAAAACTATATACCTGTGTTTATTTATAGCACACAGTCTTTGCAGGGTTGCTGAGGTAAATAGTTATGGATTCTGAGTGGCTTGTTGTATTTTCATATCTTCTAATGCTAATCTGGCCAAGTCACTGCTACGTTCCTGGCCATTGACTAATAGCAGATGGCAGAGGATTGTTGTAGTGCCATGAGGATGTTTGTTTAAGGTGGTGGTGTGAGCAGGTGTAAACAGTGGCATCCATGGCTACTGTCCCCAAGTCAAAACTCCTTGATCTGGTATAAATAAAAGAGCAGATGCAGTCCCACATCTGTCCTGATAGCAAAGGAACTGCCATGACCTTAATTGAGGAAATCTTAAGATCTCAAAGCTGACTAAATTCTCATGTAATAAAGATTAAATGTATTTTTGTTGTGTTATGTGCAGCTCATCTGAAGCTGAGCTTCCAGTTTGATACTGTTCCCAGATGATTCTGCTGTTCCAGCTGTAGGTGTGATCTCTGATCTCAGGCAAGATAGGAGAGTGCTTCAGTGTGTCTCCACTAACAAATGCACAAAGGCCCAAATGTCCTTCATTTCCACAAATAAGAGAGTAACTGAAACTTAAGTCGTTTTGTTAAAGACTTATAACTCTGTGTGCCGCAATATCTGACTTGCAAAAATGGGATTTAAGATGAAGCAAATAAACTGTGAAGCAAGAGCCTGTGTTCTCTGAACATGGTGGTTTGTGTCACAGGTCCATAGGAGTGGAAGCAGCCGTTGTGTGGAATTACATGTTCTGCTCTAACAGCTTTGGAAGTTTTAGTTTTTGTTGAACATGTTTATTTGTTTATTTGTGGTGCAACGTTCAAGTAATGCTTCTGGCTCAGTACTAATCCTTGCTCTAGGGATGACCCCTTTGGTAAAGAAGATTCTGTAGATTTCTGACACTGAGTGCCCAGTATCAATATTCATTGCCCTGATAGATTTTATCTGAATAATCAATCATGTTCACAGCAAAGTGAGCTGATTTTTGTAGTTAATGTTTTTTTACGCTGTTTTCTCTGTTCTACCTCATCTGAGTCTTTTTGAACTCAAATGTTATGGGTTTACTCAGAGTAACCCCATTCCCATCTCTCTTTGACTCAGAAAAGGTTGTCCATGTTTGTGGAGGCTCCCTCTTGAAACGTGAAGTTTTTGTCAGTTGTGCTCTCAGGATTGAGATACAGCAAACACAGTTTGACAATTTTAATGTTATTTTTGTGAACAAGCTCACAAAAATTTCAGAGAAAAGCTGCAACACACAGTTGCTTTACTCTTCTCTTTCAAGCTGCCTACCAGGTCAGTGAAGGAAATCAGGCTGGTGTGGCATTATTTGTACTTGACAGACCTGCTGTTCACTTACACCTGCTCTAGAACTGATTAATGATTTCTCCAACATTGTTTCCCTGGACAATAGATAAGATGATTGCTTTGGATTGCAGGTGCCTGAGAAGTCTTGTTTTTTTCCCCCATCGTCTCAATCTCTGTGAACATCTGAAAGTAACTGGTGACCCAAGTTCTCTCTGTGTGATCTTTCTTAGGTAACTTAAGATCAAAGAACTAAGGCTGGAATTGACATTTTGTCTGGAATCTGCAAAGTCTGGGAGTGAGATGGGATTGCTTTTTTTTTAACAGTATACAGAAACTAATGGAGTCATTAATTTTAAAATTTAATGCTGGGCTGAATGCAATAATCTTACAAGTCTCTTGAATTTTCTGGGTGTATGCAACTGCTTCCCTTTTTCTAGGGTATTATAAAGTAAGTACTGTAAGACTAACAGGGACTGGAAGTCCCTTAACTTGTAAGTGCTGCCTTTGCAAGATTGTCTGGTCTGTTTTCTGTGACTTCAGGCTGCTCAGGGGGTTTTACTCAGTACATCAAATTTTATGCAGTGTGTCAAATTTTTCTTTTTTTTCTTTTTTTTTAATCCTTGCAGATGATATAATTAAGTTGAACAAGAAAGAAGAGAGAAAGCAATATTCTCCCAAAATAAAAAGAGGGCTTCAGCAGAGTCAAACTCGACAGTTCAGTCCTCCAGGCTCCAAGTGGGGAATCCAACAGCAGAAGGGTGTGTATGCCAAACATAACGTGGATTGCACAGTATGTTTTGTGACCTGAAATGTAACCTAATGAAGTGCTTGGATTGACATGGTCGATTCAGGTGTCTTTCAAATAGTGTCATATACACTTTTGATTATGATTTGGTTTTTTCCCTAATCTATTTGTATTTGATTTTGTTTCTGGTTCAGTGAGAGAAAGTGATGGATGTGTTTGGCCATCAGGGAGCTTAGATGCTTGAGGGACTGTCTGACCCTGGGAGGGATTGGCTTTCTTTCTGATTCTTTAGATTTATTTTAATTTTGGAAATTGTGTTGATCCTTTGTTCCTTCTCAGAGATGAACACAGCAAGTGCTTATGCCAAAGCCTGTGTAGTAGGAAATGTGGAGGCCTTGCCAGAACTCAAAGCTTTGTGCAAAAGACACAGCCTATTTATATTTGCTGAGTAGACTTCTCTTAGACCTCCCCGAAATATCTGTTACTGCAGCCTGTAATGCTGGCTCTGGAATATATAAATGGATAGTGCAGAGTCTGAATTGGCTTTTCTTGGGAAGAATTTGGAATGCAAAGAAAGTACTGTGTCAGCTTTCTTAAGCCAATGTTTTTACAATGTAATACAAAAAGGAGAAAAAAATCATAGAGGCAGGGAGTGAAGAGAGGAAAAGTGCACAGTAACAGCTTTGCTGTCAGTTCCCCTGAGTTAACTGTCATGGTTTTTTTAATAGATGAGATATATTTTAAAATGTTCTCAGGCTTCAGTCCAGTACATGGCCAGCACCTGCTTGAAGTATAGATTGGTTTTGCTTACAATTAATTTTGAAAAGTATGTTTTTAGCACTGGGTGATCAAAATATGGGAAAATATTGGCTGATCAGGAAGCTTATCACCTCAATACAAGCTAATTAGGTGCTTAGATTAAGACATGCAATTTCTTGTTTAGTAGCATTCATTTAAAACAAAGACACATCTCTCTGATTTATGCACAAAGATCCCAATTTTTTTCTTGCTTAATGCTTGTTTTAGCAGCATCTCATCGTTAATGTCTTAGACACAAATGTCTTTGGGCATCAGTGGAATGTCGTGTTGTTCAGGGCTCAGGTTGTGTCACTGGTGCATCTCTAATAAACTGGTGACAGTGCAGGAAAAAACTTTACGTCTCTTAGCCCAGGTGTGAGAATATTTGTGTGGGTGAAGAGTAAGTGAATTTAAGTTGTAGGTTATCAAACATGTAGGCTCTGTTAATGACTGCAGTTGTCAAGTGCAGTTCTTTATCATCTAAAGGGCACAAAAGAAACAAGTATTAGAATTTTAGGAGAAACTTGAGCTGTAAACATGAAGCTAAATACAACTGCCTCAACAGTTACTTTTCTCTGTTGGAACCTTTCCTGCTTGTCTGCCTGTGTTCTAGGAGAAAGCAAACTTTTTTTTTTTTTTGGCAGAGTTGCCAGATTCATGACATATTGAAACACTGTGAATAGCTTTAACTGCTCCGTCCTGTACAGTTCCACACATTTTTTCCCATTGAAATCAAACATGTCTTACACTGTTTTTAAGCAGAAGGTGTCATTAAATAGTTCTTCTGGGCATTCTAGTTATTGGTAGCTAATTAACCAGTAGATTTATTGCTGCTCTGTTGCTATTGGAGTTACTCTCATAAATAGCAAATCCTCTGTTTGTGGTACAGCCACAGAATCCACAGATGATCAATAGCATTTAATTAGTTGCCAAAGTCTCTGGAAAGAAATTAGGACGTTGAGCAGGGACTCTTTTCAGCTTTTTTTTTTTTTTTTTTCCAGAGGGAGGAACATTGTTCATTTAAATAAAAGTTGTCCTTGGTGATACACAGAATGCAACTGCACAAAGCCCTGTGCAGCCTGAGCTAACTTGGAGGTTGTCATTTATTTTGGTTCAGAAATTGGTCCAGAAACCTGGTCAGGTCTCTTTCAGCCAAAGCAACCCTGTTTCTCTGCTTTTTTCTTAGAAAAGGAGAGCACCTGCTAACCAGCCACAAAATGTGGGTACACAGCACTTCTCCATGGCAGATTAATCTAAGCTGGGTTCTGATCTGTCATTTGCCTCATGTGATGGTTCCTGTCTCACGAGGAAGCACAGATTTATTATGAATGCTGTTAAGTCAGATATGTTAAAACTAGATGTGTCTGTTGCTGAAGAGCTGACTCCTTAGTCTTAAATTTATTTTGCAGTCTGAGGTTCTAGAGGGGGTGACAGTTTGGGACAAAACTGAAGCATGGTTTGTATTCACAGCATGAAGCTAAATGGTTCCAGACAGGGCTAATCCAGCCCTTGTAACTGGAGATACTACAGACCTCAGACTTACAAGCCTTTTATATTCAAAGGTTGCTTTCACTCCTCAGTTTGTCCAGACTGCCATGCAGACTTCTAATTGAAAACACTTCAAATGTGATGTAATTCAGGCACTGTTTAATACAATTCTGTGGGCCAATTGCTACGTTCTTTCTCTGTAAATCATGTCTTGGGAACTTCTGATTTAAGTAAATGATCTTTGAAGGTGGTGGGGTTTTTTCTTTAAATTAAACTGGTAACTTAAAGTTTCCTGAATGGGGAGGGAGCAGAGGGGGTTTTTTGTTTGGTTTGGGGTTATATTGTTCAGTACTTGATGAAGTTCCATTTCAGAGTATTTTAAGAATTTTTGAACTTTTTGTGCTTGTTGCAGGTTATGGTAAGAATCGTTTGGGGCACAGAAAGAGGATAGCAGGGAAGAAGCGTTCTTACGGAGTTATAACTGGCCTGGCAGCCAAGAAAGCAGTGGGTTCACACAAAGGAGTCAGTCCTCTGAACAGGCAGCCACTGAGTGAGAAGGTAAGTAATGCAACCTAGTGACTCATGTCAGAACAGGTTAAAAAACCTGAACACTAATGCATCAGAACAGTGCTACTGAAATATAAAATGGAGACATATGGTACAAGCTTTTATTAAATTGGGGATGTGTTAGCTGAGTTCTTGTTTGTTTTGAGGGGGCTGGATAATGGCTAGGTGTGAAAGTAGTTTTTAACACTTAATTGGGGTTGCAAGTCACGAAAATTGAAGTACAGAAGTATGTTCTGTGCAAGTATGGAGGGAGTTACTGTATTTTTACAGGAAAAATTGGTTTTGTTACAAACCAATGATTCAGCCAACCTGTAGGTGTTAGGCATGTGCTTACCATTATAAAAATGGAAGTTTTTGTAGAATACTAAACTCCATCAGTAAGCTCCCTCTTCTGCACTCTTCCAGTGCATTGGTGCCTGCTCCATCTCATTCAGTATTGGGGAATGGGTTTTTTTTAGGGGGTTGTGAAGAAGACTAATTTTAATGACATGTGGAGCATGGATTTTGTCAGCTGAGGGAGATGGAGTAATGAAAAAGTAATGGTTAAGTTCTGCTGCTTTTTTTTTTTTTCCTCTCCTGATAATGTGAAAAATAGAGAATTCAAGGAAGTGTATTTTCAAGTTACACTTGACTGTGAAAGGCAGGCAAAGCTAAAGGTGTTCTGTGTGCAGTTTGTAAATGAAAATTGAAAGAAAAATGTTTGGGTGTGTACAGTATACAATATGTTGTATATGTTTATTGTTTTTGAAGAATGCACAGAGGAATTACCCAGTTTTGAAAAGGAAAACAAACCTGCAGAGACAATCTGAAATGCAGAGAAAACAAGCTCCTGCCCTCAAGAGAACTGCCCCGCTAAACAGGAGGTAAAATCCCTACCCTGATTTCTGAACTCTCCTTGGCAACTTTCCATAGGGAGTCTTGTTTGACAGGAACAAGTCCAAGAGAAGACAGTAGGTCCTGGCAGTAGCAATATGGTCAAGACTACCTTGTGTATGAAGTTCTACAAATCTGGAAGCCAAGCATGGGACAAACATGGTCTCCATACAAAGCCAGCTATTTATTGCCATGCAGAGCACTGAGGAAGTACCTGTGTTTGTGAGCACCTGGTATCCTGCCTTCAGTTAGATCATAGGCAGCCTGTATTTGAGCAGCCTGGTCTAGGGGGAGGTGTCCCTGCCCATGTCAGAGAGGTTGGAACTGGGAGATCTTTGAGGTCCCTTCCAACTCAAACCCTTCTGTGTTTCTGTGATTCTGTATGGAGATGGCCAGTGGGAATTTCCATGGCTTTAACGTGTCAGCCACGGTTTAGTGAACTTACCAAACCAAATGCCTTTGTGGAAGCTGGTGACACCTACAGCTTCATGGAAGCCATTGCACATTTTATTTGTGCTGAAATTAACACCTGTTATAATAAACTGTAACCGACCTGATCTCCAGGATGAAAGTTTTCACTGTGTGACTGTGTTGTTGAAACTGTAAACAAACTTTCTTTATACATATCAAATTTTTTTTCATCTAATCAGCAGTGTTTAAAGTGCTGGAGGATAGTGAGCAAAGTGAAAAGCAGAATTAATGACCGTACTGTCCTGTGACATGGGCAGTGATTTCTCCATTTAGGAGTAATGTATTTTGTTCCTAGTAGATGAGGAGCTTATCCCAGCTGAAGTGTTCAGCCTCAAAGAGGCAGCACTGCAGATGTCATTATGGATGGTTTGGGCACTTTCTTGACTTTCATAGTAGTCTCTCTAAGGGTTATCTGTGGAGCCTTTGATAACTGTATCTTTTAATAAATATTACAGGAATAACATGCCATCCACTTTTGTCAGAATTGGAAACAAACTAAATCAGCAGAAAGACACTCGTCAAGCAACTTTCCTGTTTAGAAGGGGCCTGAAGGTAATAAAAATTACTGAAAGGAGCAAGAAAACTGTGCCACAGGTTCTAAGCTAACCTGTAAGACAGATGTTAAGGAATCAATTTCCAGGATTAGAACCAAGTAGAAACTTCAGGTGGACTGGGAGATAGGCACAGATTCTTCTAGGGAACTGTGCTTGTCCTCTTCAGTTACTGTAATCCATTGAGTCTTGCTTCTCATTCCAGTGTAGGCGGGCTATTCCGGGGGGCATGGAACTTGTCAGTGTTTGAGGGAGATTGCAAGGTAGTAATTTTTTGCTTTCAAAACTAAATGTTAGAAAGCACTTTACAGCTTTCAGAAATTGCCCTCAGGTGAAGAATAGAACAGAAATACATTTCAGAATCTTATTAAGATTTGGTTTGTGTTTTTAGTTATTCTGGGGTTATTTATTTTAGTTACTTGAGTTCTTATTTTAGCTACTCAAAAAAACTAAAATAAATCACTAAGTAAGATCCAGAGAATAGAGGGTGTACTGCACGAAAAGTGGCAGGTTTTGTTTTCATTTGTGCCCTCATTCCACATCTGCCAGTGTGTGAGTGTAAGTAGCTTCTGTCTTCCTTACACATGGATTGCAAAATTACGGACAGGATCAGGAACTAGACAGTTTTTTCTTGCTGGCTTTGTAGTATTTTGGTGTATCTTAGTAATGCTTAGTATGCTTGCTGGCATAGTCCTCCAGAATGTTGCCATCTGTCTATTGGTTAAGTTACTGTCCTTGGTGGTTTTGTTTAAATCATTTTGTGCTCTTAAAGTAATTTGTTTCCAATGTCTTACAAATAGGACAGTTATCTTTGAAGACCCTCTGACAGTACAACGCTGTTTGTGCAGAGTGTACAAACAGCTTTAAACCTCTTATTTTTGAACTTCTATATTTCAAGCTGCTACGATAGGAGTTGAAACAGTGTTCAAGTCTGGTGTCTGTATTGATGTGTTTTCAGGTGCAGGCCCAGGTGCAGTCAACAGATGATCTTGATAATCAGACAGTAAAGAGAACTCGTCAGTAAGTATCTAATTTGGAAAACTTCAGTTTTGTTACTCATGCAATTCTCTTTCTAGCTCAGACTTCCTGGCTATGATAATTGAATGGCGTGGTTTTTCACCCTCTAGGAACATCAAAGAGACTGACAGTGATCCTCCCCCTATTCTCAATTATTTCCTAGATTATCTTATAATTGAACCAGGAGGACTTTGTTTGCATAAGATGCTTGCAGGAATGAGGGGAAGATGGTAGCTTCAGAGGATCAGACTAATCTCTAGCACTCATGAATACTGCATAGACTGGAAGAAAAATTCAAATGTCAGTGTTCTCCTTAGCTCTTGATGTAATTTTCATTTTATTTAATATGCATATAAGCCTTTGAAGTAATTTGGAAATGAAGAAGGTAGTTGACAAGGTGGACACTCAGCTTCCTCCCCCCCCATATTTTTCCCATATTGTTCTGTGCATGCTGGGCTCTTCACAGTGTGTTTGTGGGGAACACAACAGGTGCCACACTGCAGTCTGTCACCTCGTGATTTGCTGTGAGGATCATTTTGGCTGCATCTATGGCAAAGAAACAATGTTTAAAAAAGTGAACTCTTGGGTCAGTGCTGTAGTTCTGGTGCACCTCGACAGCGTGTGATGCAGCGGTCACCTGAATAGGTTTAGGTGATGTAAAAGGTACAACAATCAATAGCCAAGTGTTTTGTGGTCTTTGTACTGGCCAACATTCTGAAAGCTTGTACATTCTATACTGGCTGGTGTTTTGGACACACCTTTAAAGATACCCTGACTGAAATTTCTGCAACATTTTTGTAAGTGATTTCTTTTTTTTCAAACTAGATGGCGAACTTCTACCACAAGTGGAGGGATCCTGACTGTGTCTATTGACAACCCAGGAGCAATCATAACCCCAATGTGAGTTTTCAATTAAGTTTTGAAATATTCTGAATGTAGTGAAATTCCTGCTCTGAGCTGTTTAGCAAGTTCCTTGCAGGTATTTCAGATTACCTCAAAGTCGTAGCTTCTCCTGAAGACTTTGAAATCTGGCCCCTTTCTGAGTGTTTCTGAGCTGTGTTTAAATAAAATCACCTCTGGATTTCACATGTCATCTCCCAGTTAGGGGAGCTTGATGTGGTGTATAGAGTGCAAGAGGGGTGGGCTGGTAGATTTTCACCTTGTCTGCCCCTTCCAAATAAGACTGTGTTGCAGCTGTTTTCCTGCCCTATCTGAATGGAAATCAGTGAGCACCTAGTTGATGAGTGATGGTAGTAGTTCCTCCCTGATTCATAAAAATACTGCTGGAGTTATGCTTAGAGAGAGCATTGCTGTATTTGTCTTTGGGAAGTTGTTGGTACTGCTGTTTATAGATGTTGTATTTTTAAAAATGTCTTGAGTAGTTTTTTTCATTAGTAGCATTTCATCAGTAAGGAAGATGGTACCAATTTTTATTTTTTGTATTTATGGAAATAATTAACTGCAAATTACATGTTTGTCAGTAGGATCGAGACATAAAAAATAAGATGGCTTCCTGCAGTGACACTTGCTGTCTGATAACAATAACAAATGGTCCCTTTTATAGTTCTGCCTGATTTTTACCTTCTTGAATTTCTGCCTTCCATCTATTCAGCCAGCCTGATCAAATGGCTTCATGAAAAATTCATACCTCTGTCAGCATTAAGGCTTTATTGCATAAAACACATATTCATCATGTCCTTTGTGATGTTCTTCTTTCACAGTTCCCAGAAATTACGATTAACTCGTACTCCTGTGCCACCATTTCTGATGAAGAGGGACCAATCTGAAGAGAAGAAGATTCCAAAAGGGGTTCCACTGCAGTTTGATATTAATAGTGTTGGGAAACAGGTAAATGCAGTTTCTTTTCGTAACCATGAAAGTAGTTTCAAGACCAATAAAAGCCAGTGAGGCACTTTCCTCCTCAGCTCACTAGTGACAGAAAGAGGAAACTAGTGACTACTTTTTGTTTCCATTTCCAGTTCTTCCACTAACTTGGTGTGTAACTTCAAGCCAGTAGCTAAACTCACTGTTCCTGTTCTTCCAGTTCATGTCTTGCACGCCCACGTGATTTAAATGGGATAGAAAATGTTGAATATTCCTAAAAGCCTTCAAGTGTTCCTGCTGTGCTCGAGTCAGCAACTGTAACTCAGGGATGAGCTGCTTAAAGCTATGTAACCTGCATGGAACTGCAGACAAATTTTTAAGGCAACTTTTGCTATGCATCTAGGAAAAAAAAATCAAATGTGATGACATAAAGGCTTGAAAGATGAGCAATTTTTTCCAAGTTTCACAAAGACAGGCAATTTGGGGCAGAAATCCTAGTGCTGTCATTGAAAGAATTCTTACAGGTGACAGAGTTAAGTTTGTTCTTGTAATGAGCTCCTTAGTGCCAGCTGTAGAAAACTGCATGGGGTCAAGGCATTGGTCTGGATCTGTTCCATCCATGAATAAGTAGTATGTCAAAAATAGTCTCCTACAGTACTCTAATTGAACTTTTGGATTAGACTCCAGCATGCTGCCTCAACTGGGTGAACTGGAAAGCAACTTGCATTAACACACTGAAAAGGACACATTTGTTGAAGTTTCAGAGAATCTGTATGGGGAAACGTGTATTGAAAGTTCCCTTTTTCAGGCAGGCTGTCCTCAGCTTAACCTATCATATTTTTAGTAGGCTTTAAGTAGTGACATTGTGTACCATGTGTTCTTAATGAATTCTGAGAAATGCAAGCTCTTGATGTGTAGTCCAATCTGATTTTTAAATAGCGTAGGGATTGATGAAATCAAACCTTCTTTTTAAAAAATCCAAGTGAGGCAATTAAGGAGTCAGGTGGTGATACAGATTGAAGAAAAGGGTATTCTTGTCTCCATTACATTGATTAAAATAACTCAACATCTTTGAAGTTTATGGTTAAATGGCTTTGTTTTTCAGACAGGGATGACGCTGAATGAGCGATTTGGGATCCTGAAGGAGCAGAGAACTGCACTATCTCAGAACAAAGGAAGCCGCTTTGTAACAGTGGGCTAAGCTGGCACATGGACTTGGGCACTGATCCCACCGACCTGAGAACCTGAGATACAAGTGGGCAGAAGAACACAGCACATACGTCACTGAAATTCTCCAGACATCTTGCTAAGATGGTGGCAGAGCTATCTCTCTTTATTACTTCTACTTTGAATGGTAAAAGACACGATGCCCTGAGGGAGAAAAAGAGGGAGTGGCACCATCACCTGGTTGGAAAACCTGTTGCCCAGCTGACGACAAACACTGGTTTTGGTTCATATCACAATTGGAACACAAACAAGAATTTTAGAAGTTGTGGGTTTTTTTTTTTCATTTAGGAGTGCTCGATATCTGTTCTTTGGCCCCTCTGTTCTGGTAATAAGATTGTGTAAGTGTTTCATTACAAACCCCATCTTAGGGATTTTTAGGGACTGCCTGTGAGCTCTCCCTGGGACTGCAGTTTGGCACAGAGCCTCAGTCCATGGATACTTTGGTAGCGATGTAGCGGCATTTTTCATGGGTGCATTGGTTCTGTACTTCTTTGTGCTTTTAAAGTTCCATTTTTTTCCTTTCTTGAAAACTAAATGTTTTGCATCCTCATTTTCACAAATAAAGCTGTTAGCTGAGACCCAAAATACGAAACTGGGATGGAGACTATTCTACCTTTACCCTTAAAAGTGGTCCAGATCGTATATCATACTGGAGGAGTACTGCAGAGGCAGTATGAGAATCATTTTGATTACAAATAGCTTAAGTTCATTGTTCTCTGTAAATGGAATATGTCTGTGATGTTTTTTTCTTTAACTTTCTATTTCTTTTTGAAAGGTTTTTCACAAACTTAATGCAATAACTTACCATTTTTGAATAATTTCATAGGAATAAATACAGCAGTTCACAAGGAAGCCAGCAGTATGGTAGAATTCCTTACCCTCCCAGACATAGGATTGTCATCCTGCATACCTTGCCCCAGAGGGTTTTTTTCTGGCTCTTAGAAATAGCTGGAGGCAAGCAATCTAACGGCACTTGTTTGTGTATACCAAAGAGAGGTAAGAGGTGAAGCTGATCCAGCTGATTTCAGCTGGAAATTGGGGGACATTGCTGGAGGAAACGCCCTCACTTTGCCAGTGTAAGTAAGGCATTAAGCAGGACCATGTAGTCACTTGCTTTAAGCTCAGCTCTGTGCGTCAGAAGCTGCAGGAAGTAACAACCAGGGCCTCCTCAATCTGAATTTGTGTAATCCCTAAAACAGAGGCACTTCAGAATTGCTTAACTGGTGATTTTAGCACTGACCTATAGCAAAGAGGTTTAGGTAGTCAGGTAAAAGAGTGGTTGTCCTGCTGCATCCAGGAATGTTTATGGTGTTTGAAGCAGGTTTAAACTCCTTTTCATGATCTTACAGAATTTACATTTGACTTCTGACAGAGTTTGTTTCTTTTTTATCTCAAATTTCAAGTTAACTAGCATATACTGGCACCTTCAACCTTGAAGAGCATTTGATAGCAGAAGGGCTTTTTTTATGTATAGCAGTTTTGAAGTCAGAGGGCACTCTGAGGCTATATAGTACTTAAACCCTTATTTTTATTGTTGAAAAATATACCTTAGCAGAAGCAAACTAAATGTAATGGTGTTAAGGTTTCGTTCTCAATTACTGGTAGGAATTTTTTTTTTTTAAAACTGTCCCACTGTTAGAATTTGAGTAGATAAAGTGTTGTCAGTCATCGTGTTCCAGTGTATACGTTTTCCATGTGCCAGGATACAACAAAAAAATTCTTTTGCATCAACATAGATGCAAAACATTGATGCAATGCATCAAAAAATGCTAGTTTGTATTTAATGAGAAGATGCTTTACACTGTACTTTTTGGTATTTTTTGGAGAAGTTATTACATTTGATCTATTCTGAAGCTGTTAATTTTTTTTTTTTTTTAAATAAAAGGTTACAGGTTTCATACTGTCTTGTTCCTGTTATAACCACCTGGGCAATACTCTGGCTATGTGAATTTGCTAATAGCGTGCAAGGGGTTCTTATTGATGAAATTCTTATTAAATGTTCTGAGAAACACAACAAAAAGCAGCTTTATTTAAAGAGGGCTTGTACTCATTGCCCAGCTTAATACCCTGACAACTGAGCGCTTCTTGGAGTGGCACCATGTAGGCTCACGTGCATTTAAATGTGTCAGCTACTAATGCATGTTTCACGTCTCATGTAGTGGTTTGATGTGATTAGAGTGCCAGGTGTGTCAGCCCAAGCACTCGTTGTTGCTGTGACACGTCTTGCTAGCGAGAAGTCGCTGTCGTTTAAATCCTGAGCTACAGGAACATCCCGAGCAGCCACCGCAGCTGTGCCTGGGAGTGCTGTGCTGGCAGGAGGCATGAACAGTGGAAATGCTGCTACAAAGTGGTGGTGGAGAAAAAATATTGCCTGTAAACATATTTGAGAAGGTATTGATTACTGTGAGTGTGTTGGCACCTGCTTATCTACAGTCTTTGCTCTTGGTTACCAGCTCAGGTCTGTCACCTGCCACTGTCTGGCAGTGTTAAGACACACAGTGGGTCCAGTGGAAGCAGCAGAGCAAGGTGGCATTTATGGCATTTATTAAGATGTTGCAAAGAGCGTGACCTCATCAGGACTGATGACATTACGTTAGGAAACGTGAAGCAGTTGCTGCTTTTCCCGCTTGATTGGGAGCTGTGCGCCCTGTCCTCGGTTTCCTGCCGGAAAGAGTCTGACACCCAGCAGTGGTCATCGATGCTCACCCAAAAACCAACCTGTGACCTCCCACCTTGGCGGGTAAAATAGAATTTTTAACCATTTCAGAAGGTGTACAGCCATGTCAAGGGGAGGTGTGCGCCAGATTACCCCAGGGCGAGAGGGAAAAACCAGCCCCGAAAAAAAGGACGTTTCGTCTTAATTAAATATCGACGCGGCGCCCCGCGCGGTCCCTGCGCCCACCGGGCGGCGGCCGCGCATGCGCATCTGCCGCTCGCGCTGTCATGCGCCGTCGGGCGGGCCGTGGCGGGGAAATGGCGGCGCCGGAGGGCGGCTGTGCCGCGATGCCTGCGGCTTGTCCCGCTCCGCCCGGGCCCTCGGCTCCCGGCTCCTGGAGCCGCTCCTTGGACCGAGCCCTAGAAGAAGCGGCGGCCAGCGGAGCCCTCAGTTTGAGCGGCAGGAAGCTCCGGGACTACCCACGGGCCAGCGCCGCCAACCACGATCTGAGCGACACCACCCAGGCTGGTGAGGACGGGGCGTGAGGGGGGCGAGGCGGCGGGGAACGGGGGCAGGGGCTCCTCGGAGAGGAGCTGGGTGGGCTGCCTCTGCAGGAGGGAGTCTGAGGTGACCGATTTGTTGTCTCTTCGTTCCTTGAAGCCGGTTTCGTCTCCTCCGCCCTTCCTCTCCTCGGCTGAGGCAGGGTTCTCCTCCTTCTGCCCATCTGATGATATCTCTCCCGTTTGTAGGTGTTCTTTTTTTTCTTTATCATCTCCGCTCTGAAGTGTTTCCCTTCACGGGGGCTGTTTTAAAAAGAGTTGTGAGGTTTTTTTCAGTATTGCTGCTCGCTGATGTGATTTTAGCCAGCCCTCTTCTTGGTCTGATGGTATCTATATGTAAGTGTGTGTACATACATATAATCTCCTATGCTGTGCTGCTGTCAGGGGAAACCAACTTTCCAAGAAGGGCTGTCAGGTGTGCATATACTAAAGACAACAATTTCTTATAAGCTCTGTAAGCTCTTATGCTTCTGTTGTTGTAATTTCAGACAGCGGTAAACAAGATATGAAAGGCACTGGGAACATAATCATGTCCCTTTTCTTTCTTTCTCCTGTATAATATGGATTTAAGGATATTAAGGAATATTGAATACTTTATAAGGTATAGTAACCAATAGGGCTGAGTTTATCCCACTGCTCCTCAAATATATTCATAACAGTAGACTGAAAATGTATACTTTGCCTGTAAGTACCTTGATCACAAGCAAAAACATGTTTGTGAATTGTGTTTACATATTACTGTATTAAATAGAGAGATGAGACTTGGGAAATGATGAGAGTTTGTGCAGGATGTAGCAGTTTTCTTAATGCATTATATAGAGCAGACTTGGTTGATGTTTATTTTGATTGTCCAGTTCTATAAGTGAAGTAAAAGTAGTTTTAAAAGGTGTCAGTGTGCCCTTTGTTTGTAGCTTTGATTGATTCTGATGCAGTCATTTAGATTTATTTTAGTGTTTTGTGTTGAGCTGTAGCTTGAAAGCTTAGAAATAAACTTCAAACATCACTTTTATTCAAGCTACCATGTTTGGTGGTGTGTTGTTACACTGTCAGTCAAGTTATTCAAAATGGAGCCTCCTTTAAAATGGTTTGACTTCGTCCTCTGTCCTATAACATCCTCTTTGTGCAAAAATCTGTCACTAACAAAAAAAAACCCCATGAAAACCCAAGCAAACTTGGAGATAACTGTGATTTGCTTGACCTGAACACATCTATAAATAGAAAAGTCTTCATGTTGAGGTATAATTTGGTTTTTTTGTTCCAAGGATTTTGTACAAATGCAGTTGCACAATGAGTGTGTAGTGGCTAATTCGTAAGCAAATGCAGCACACAAGTTTGTGAGGGGTTTGGGCTTTTTGTTTATAACACTATTCATTTACTGTACTCTTAAACAATTTGTGGGAATTTTTGTTTCCACCAAGGTTCCCATCTATTGTGATGAATATTTGCATTGTAATTGTTCAAGAAGCATTAAATGCTAATAAGTGGCAGTGCATGCCATACACTTTTGTGCATTTATCATCACAATGAACCTTAGAAAAAGGCTAGAACTGTTCTTAAGTTGTAAGAAGCAAAGCTTATTGAGTGTGTGTGGAGGGACACATTCTGTTTAAATTCTCTGTTTTGGAGGCTGCTGTGAATAACTTCATCTTGTGCCCTTTATTTAGCATGGTCTGTTCTATGACTTTATTGTTTGAATAAGGCTGAGCAGTGGCAAAAAAAAATCCATGCAAGTGTTTCTGACCCCCAGTTTTCAGTTGAGTGCTAAGCTCCAAAATTAATCCACTTCTTTCCCCACGTGGGTTTCTTGTGAAATTCTTTTCTACAATTCTTTTGTATGGGAGTAGCCACAAAGAGTATGATAGAACGTGTATGTGTGTTAGGTGTTACAAACACTTAAAATAAGCTCTTTAAACAACCATCCAGACTGTAGACTCCCAAGTGTTTTCTACATGCTGTGTCACAAAGACTCCAAGCACACAAGGTGGGACATCTGTGTTTCATAAGCTTCATTGGAATTATTCCCAAACTGCAGAACTGAAGATGAAACAAGGGATGTGCAAACCTTCCCCTTCTTCTGTGCCTGAATAGGCACCTCTCCTGTGTGGGTCATGTTATGGTGCTACAGCTCATCCCTGTTCTTGTGGTAATAAGAGTAATTGCGTGTCACTGTAATCACATCGATGCTTAGGAGGTGGGAATGAATCACATCCCTCATTAATGTAACTATCCTGCCGGAAAACCAGCCTCAAGCCTTAACAGATTCACTGGTCTTGCCTGGAAGCCGCGGTTAACGGGGGTGAACCAGCAAAGCTGGTAAGTAGGAAGGAAATGTTAGAGATTAAAGGCTTGATTGAGTTTAGTTGGGTGCTCTGTGCGGATTTTGAGGTTGGTGATGGTTGATGCCAACCATAAGGTGCATTTTCAGATTTTAAATTGATGGGAAGGTCAAATTGCTTTGGCTCTTTAAGGGTTCAGATTTGACTAATACTAATTCTCGTGCTCAAGCTGGAATAGCTTCTAGGTACCATTCTTAACCCCTCACAAAACAGACATCAGAGCCAAGTTTTTGACAGGGGTAACTTGACTTTGGAAAAATATTGGATAAACAGATCATAGAGTCATAGAATATTTTAAGTTGGAAGGAGCCTATAAGAATCATGAGTCCAAATTGCTGCCCCTGGCAAGACTACCTAAAGTGAAACCAGGTCAGGTTTGCTGGGCTTTCATTCTTGAAGCTAACATAGTATTTCTTTTCGGCATCAGTGGAAAAATTATGTTCCTCATTAATCATTTGTCTTGGTCACTAAACTCTTCAGTGGAAAGTGGATTCTCTAGTCATGTCAGAGCCTCAGCTGCTCTGGGCACCACCACCTTCCAGATGAAGACCCACATGTGGCTTTTTAAAACAAGATCAGTGCTTGAGGTTATTCTCGGAACTGAGCAGGTAACTTCAGCAGGCAGTAAAATATTAGTGAGTTTCTGGTTGTTTTGTGCGTCCACTGGAATTAGGATCACAGAGTATAAAATCAAATTGAAGGTGGGAATTGTGCTTGAGAGCTTTGGACTGGATTGGTGGGAAGGTGACTCCCTATAGGGTGTGATGCAGTCGTCCGTCTAACGTTCTTGTACGTGTGGGATGGCTCATGTACAAGAAAGGCAGTGTAGTAATAACTAATAACTTAGACACTGAAAGAGTATCTCATCCCTTTGTGTTCCTCCCTTACAACTTAACTGGAATTTTAGGAAGTGACTCAGGCTTACAAAGCTCATTGATGATGAAGAATGAGCAAGCTTCATTATCAAATTGAGGATGTGCTTCTCTTTTTTCTTTCACACTCTTTTTATTTAACAGGCATTATCTCTGCCCATTTTAACTGGCTTGAGTTACAAACCATTTGTTCATTCCACTCTTTTTCTCGACCAGGGAATAGGAAGAGGAAGGGCTATAAACCACCTGAGTTAAAAATGAAAGGAAGCATGGTTGCATTTTGCCAGCGTTAATGTAGACTGTGATGTCATTATTTGACAGCATTCCTGGTGGCCTAAAGCATACATTGAGCAGAAAAGTTATTTTTCAAACCCTCCATTGACAGCTGTAATTACCTAAACCACTCACTGTCTCCATTTTTAAAGGAGAAAATGGGAATATGTGGGTTTATGCAATAAAAGCAATGTCTGTTTTATGGAAATGAACTAGTAAGATAATTACATGCAGCTCACAATGTCTTTTTTCTGGAATAGATTAATAGGGAAAAAAGAAATAATAAAACTGTCTGCTCTGCCTTTTGAATGGCTTTGCCAATAAGGTATCTCTGTAGTTTTGTTCTTAGCAGCTCTCCATAGAAATGGTAATATCTGACCATAATGTCAGTATAATTTCTATATGCTAAGTGCTTGCATGCATCTAGAAAGTCTGCAGTGACTCTGTGAGTGTTCTGCAGTAAAGGGTCTCACTGGTATTTTTCTTTCCTGCCAGAAGTTCAGCTGATATTGCCTGATGAAATGTAACACAGCTCTAGAAGTGCAGTATGGCTCATACAGCAGTGGCCCTGTTTCCCAACATTTGTTCTTAAAGCCACAAAAGCAGAATCCAGACCAGACTAAAATGAAATAATTGTTTGGGAAAAAAACCTCTTCAGGTTACTGTATCTTGAATGTAATTTTATTACGATCTGTAAGATAACTTGGAAGGAAGTGGGATTGGTGCTCAAGTCTCAGGCTATTTGTCTGCAGAGTTTACAGTGTTGGTACTTAGATTATCTAAAGTTTCACTTTTAAAAATAAGAACCTAACATGCCATTGGGGTCGTTCAGAGTCTTTTACTGGCATTTGTGTACTTGTCTCTGCCCTTACTAAACCCAAGGAAATGCACTGTCCAGAGGTTCTAGTAGAGCAGGAAGGAGAGAGGATGACAACTTTTCCCCAGTCTTTGGACAGTAATCCAACTGGTTCCATTCAGTTGTATTTTTGGGTCTGAGCTCCTACTTGTGTCAATCCCTTTTTAATTTGATTATTGCTCCCTCATTTCCCTTCTTGTTATGTTTCCACTATTGAAAAATCTCGATCTTGTGTGTTCTGTGCACAAATACTGGCAATTCTTAGTCTAGGCTGATGGAATTGTCTGAGAGCAGTGGTTTGCTAAGTTGGTAAATTGAGGTCAGTTCTCTTGCCCTTTTTTTTTGTTGTTGTTACTCTCAAAACACCACGAGCAGTGGGCTGTTGTAGTTTATGGTTCCATTTTGTTGGATGTGTTCAGTTTTGATGGAGACCTGAGGCCTTGCAGCGATGTTTAACTTTTCTTGGCACAGGCACTCTTTTTGCCTAATGTTTTATGGCAACTGGGAATCTGAGCTTGTAATCTAATCCTTGTGGATACGTGACGCTCAGAATGCCTCTGTTATCTTTTAAAACAAACAATAAAGTCTCACGACCAAACTTTTACAACCATTGAGTTCTTCTAATTGGTGTTTCATGTGTTTCCAGTTACTTCCCTGGTCTTCCACTTCTTGTCTCCATTGTGATCAGATTTATTTTTTTAATACTGTTTTGTCTGCAAACACAGTTGTAGTTATATTTTTTGGAGATAACTAACTGCATAAAAAGTAAGGAGGGAAGGGGTTGATAGGTGAATATATTGAGCCCTGAAATCACATGAGAGACAAATTAGAATTTAGGAAAAAAGGAAATGTCTCTGTTTCTCTCATGGTGTTTCTAGCCCTGTTCTGCTGTGTCTGTACCTGTGCTTGGAGGTAGTACAATTATATTGGTTAAGTACTCCCTGAAGTCAGTCATAAACACATGACCTAATGTGATCCAAGTTCTATGCTGATGCCAAAAGGGGAAGTTCTGTCTTCATCTCCTGCTGCACAGTCAACACCAGCAATCACAGTGACTTCCAGCAAGCTGTTTGGTGCTTATCTGGCTGAAAGCTCAGCCAATAACTACTTGGATTAAATCCTTGGACAGCTCACTGCATTTTCTGGTGCACCTGAGTGCCAGCAAACTGGGAAGGGTGGAAGGACTATGTGGGTAATGAGAATGAGAGGTTCTGTTTTGGCAGATGTGTAAACCTAGATTGACTTGCATCCATTGTGAAATAACACCTTAACTCTGTTTTGTAATCTTTTACCATGGACCTGCTGTACATTTGGTAATTATTTTAATATGTAATAAACATTGTGCTGGCTCTTAAGTCAGTGAGCCTAGGAATTTTTTCTTTTATAATAGGGCTCGCAGAGTTGAATTTCATTCAGTGAAACTTTACTGCTGACAAATTTGGATCTCATGCTTTCATTTGGCAAAATACATTATTTTATGTAAGTAATTTTAAACTGATGGTTTAGGTTTACATTTAGAATGCAGTAGATGTAATTAGTTTATTCAGTAGAAGAACCAGCAGTAAAGAATTAGTTACAACAAACACTGCAAATTGTGTTGCGTGTGTTAAAAATAAAATGACATGGTAGCTAACGAAAAGGCTATAACTCAATTCAAGGGTTCTTCTCTTTGATAACTTAATCAGGCTTGGATCTCATTCCCAATCTTGGGAAAACAACTTGCATGAATTGCAGTTGTGTATTTAGCTGAAGCCATGGGCTGTGCAGGGTGGTTTCTTCTGCTGTGACCCTTCTGCAAAGTGGAGGGGTGGAAACGCATTCATGTTACAAGTGTATTTAGCTGAAGATTTGTCAGTGGTTAGATTTGTCAGTGCATTAAAGTATTGCTTTAGTTCTCTGGATTACAGATACCTGGAGAAGATGCAAGGGGTAAGACTCCGTGGTCTTTTCCTTATAGGATTGTTTTGCCCAAGTTAGTACTTCCATGTATGTGCAGGAACAGGGTTTATTTTTCCCTTTGAAATCTCCCAAACTGTCCCAATAGTCCTTTACTTCAGCCTCCCCTACCATTCTACATTACAAACTGCTGCTTTCACTGACACAGCCCAGAAGTCTCTCTAGAGTGAGACTTCGTTTCGTTCTCTCCAATATGAGGATATGCCAAAAAACCCCAACTTGCTGTGCAGCCCAGGTGTTGGCTGCTGGAACATATGGTTTGTAACCACAGTGTGCTCTGTGCAGAGGGCAGCAGGATTAGGGAGCATCTATTCAGCTCCACCCACCACAGAGGGACATTGTTCAATGACCCATGTGAATTTTAGTCTCTTTAATCAGTTTGTTGTTGAAACTTAGCTTTGAATACAGGAACGTGTTATTCTTGCCTTGGGCTTTTGGGTAGCGCTCCAGACTATTGAAAAGGTTTGAAACACTATTTTTCATGTAATCTCTGTGAAGTGAAGCAAGTCATTTTATTATACATATGAAACCTGGAATGGCATTTGCTGATTTGCAGTACCAAAATTCAAAATACTGAGTACTGGAACTTTTAGGCAACCAAACTATTTTGGGTTAGTTATTTTTAATATTTTTCAATGCAGCTCTTAATAAATTCAGATGCCTTGGTGACTGTGCAGGAATACTGGAAATCAAACCCAACATCTAGAAAAATGGAAATATTTGATTAATTACTACCTTTAGAAAGATTAGTTTAGAAGATTTGCTTAGCATTAGGAAGGAAATATATGTCACTGACAACATGCAATCTGTTTTTCCAAAGCAGCATTTACCACTTTTCAGGTTAACTATCCCTTTTTCTTTCTGTAATTCCCGGGGGGTTTTCCCCTAGTGTTTTTTCAACAGCACTCTCTTTGATAAGACTGTTACTGTGATCAGTCCTGATTCCTGGAGTAATTTCACCTTGGCTGAAAAAAATCTACTTGAACAGAAAAATCTTGAAGAAAATGAAAAGTGGTATGTGGCTGTTAATTAAAGACATGTGGTCAGTAGATGTGCACAGGAAATGAGCAATTAAAGTTCTGTAGGCACCTCTGATGACAGACTATACTTTCTGAGTGCTTGATTGAGCAGCATTACATAAGATTTTAATTGAGTTTTCTCTCTACAGAATATCAGTGTGTCTTCCAGGTTACTTTTCTAATGCTGAATTCTAAATTCAGGCTGAATTTTAATCGGAGCTGCACGCTGAAGTTTCTAGATTCTGCTCCATCCATGTGACTCATCAGGACAATTCAAACCTTTTACGTCCGTCAGGTTTCTCTTACGTGAGCCAACAAGATAGGAGAAGGTTGTCATTCCCTGGAACCTGTCTGTAGAGTGGGATGCTGTATCTCCAAGTTGTTTAGATGTTTGAGGGCATAGTGGTGGTGTGAGCAGGTTTTGGGTTCTGCAGCTGGGTGTTCTGGAGGGGGTTATGCTCTACCAGGTTGGGGTTCCTCCCTGTGTTCATGTCACATGTCTTGTTCCCAGCAATATGTTGTTCTCAGTTCTGTCTCTTCTGCCACCAATTTTTTTTCCCCATTTCCTTCATCCCAGTTTCTGTGTCTTAACCTTTTCTCCTTTCCTTGTTAATCTTGCCCTGTCTCAAGTGCCTCTGTCATTGACAACTCCCATCTTCTCATCCAAATTGTTAGGACAATAAAAAGAGGAATAACTGGCATTCTGACATTTGGTAGAAAAGTCCTTTTAAATCCAAGGAGAACATTAATTTTGGGGTGCTGATGAGAGAAGTAGTAATTTAAACTTGCTTAATTCATTCTTACCATTATTTATGGTCGTATTTATTACCATTATTTATGGTCATATATATTACCCCTTAGTTCAGTCACAGACCAAAGCTTTTACTGTTCTTTGGGCTGGTGTCATTCACTCAGTTCTCTGGGAGTAAGAGAGTCACTGAGCACAATAGTACCAGGACAATTGGGAGCTTGTCATTACATTGGCTCCAAGCTCAGCTGTGGAATAAATGTTTTTGTAGAGGGCCACGACTGAATGTGGTCAGGAGCCATAAAATATCTGCTATTTCCTTTCATTCTGCTGCCTTGCAAAGGAGGGGGGAGATTTGTGCTTAGCAAGGTTAAAAAATTATCTTTGGAACCCATCTATGCTAAAACATCAGGCTGATCCTTTGAGCTGTAAACTTGTTGCAAATATTCAAGTATTATATGTTGCATGGCTCTGCTCTGCTGTATGCAAGTCATATCCCATCATTCAGGGATACCTGTGTGTCAGGAGATTGTTGTAATTACCATTAAAAGTTATAGTGTGGAAAGTCCCAGAGCTTCACTGGTGCTCAGGTCAGAACTGGCTTTTCATTCTGAGCATGGTGAAGGAAATCTCACACATTTCTAGTGCACATGATTTGACTGTGAATTATGTAACTGAGTAATACAGATGTAATATTCTAAACATCTGCCATCTCTGCTTTTACAGATATGGTAAAATGAGAAGTGCATCTGTTAAGTTCTTTCTGTCAATGTTACTGCAGTGTAGATTCTGTTCACAGAACCTGTAGTGCCTTTCAGAGCTTAAGAAATAAATCTGTGGAAGCTCCATTTCAATAACATGTTATCAGTTTGAAATGAGACCATTTATATAGCATTTAAATAAAATATTGTTTTATTCATATTCCTTTTACTTAAAACACATTTTTCCTCTTTGGAGAGGTAAAACAAAAGGCAAAAATAGATTTTCATCAACAATGCAATTGTTGCCACAATGCTGCCAGATTTGTAGTATATAAATGGGAAAAACACTTTCACAGTTTTAATCCCCACCATTATTATTTCTATCTGATTAGATTTTCAGGCAGAAATGTGAATTTCTTTTTTTTTTTTAATTTTATTTCTTAAAACTGACTGAATTCTTCCCTATATGGTGCAGTTCTTTTCAGTTCTTGACCATGTTCAATATGTGATAAAAGGAAAGACAAGGGGTTTTTAGAGGCGTGCATTGCAAGCTGTATGAGTGGATTTTGGGATAACTTGAATGAGGTGGTGTCCCTTCTGTTTTTTGGAACGGGTTTCCTCTTCTAATGAATGGCTGCAGCACATCCCTGGGGCTTTCTTAGTACAGTGATGAGAAATGTATCTGGTATGTGGCAGTTGTTAGGGATTGCAAAAGCAAACAAACAAACAGAAAGACCTGAGTAGAATCCTGAGAGTGGCCTGGGCGGCCACTTCACCCTTGGAGAAACTGTTTATACTTCTGTTTTCCTCAGCTGGAGTTATTCCAGTCTGCTGAACACTGGTATCTGTTTTTTAATCATAATAGAAGAAAGTGTGTTCATACCCACATTTTGCTTTTTAGATTTGCCTGTTCTTTTTCCATTCTCTGGTTTGGACCATAAAGAAATCCTCCTGTCACTGCATTTCCCGTCTCTTTGCATCCTCCTTTCTCCACTCAGTGTGGTAAATCTGCATCCTCGCTGTGTGCATCCTTATGTCAGAGGCATTTATAGACAAACTTGTTTAGTGGATTATTTTACTGCTCAGGCAAAATCATAAAATTTTAGAGCCAGAAAACACAGTTTTTGCCCTGTGAAGAGAGGAGGAAAAGAGAAATTGTAGGCCATCCATCTTACATGGGGGACTTTTGTTTAATTGTTTGTCCAGTTTTATATTGCACATAGACTGAATGTGTTGAAAGAGTTTTTTTCATATGTCTTTGTATTTATTTCCATGCCAGAGGATTTGAAGCTATATGACTATATTATGTAATCTCATGAAATTGCATATTGTACAGGAATGACAGTAGAGAAGGAACAGAGGATGGTGACAGCTGTAAAGCTGGTGACATCTTCTTTGATAAGCAAAACCAGTTTGTGGTGTTCTGGAGTTCTTTATTCATAGAACTTAATCAGCCTCTCTGTGACAGTTGAATCTTCTGTGATGAGAAAGCAGATTAATGAACAAGACTTTAAGGGGGGGTGTGTATTAATTGTAAATGTAACTTTAATTCTGCCTCTCACCTGTAGCATCAGTATAACTTCTCTGTAACGAACTCTATTTCACTCCAGCTGTTCAAGAGTTTTCTTCATGTTACTTGCTATGTGACAACTTTCCCATGTAGCTCTTGTGACAGAAGAGTCATTCTTGCTTTATTGTTGGTGTTAATTTTTTCAGGGGATGTCAAACTCCATTGGCAAATTTTAATTTCCAAAGTTCTGGATGGTTTATGGCACCTTGCCTTATGATCCTGCCACCCTCACTGTCTTCCTCTGCATCAATGAAATGCAGTGCTCTCTTCCTTTTATGTAGTATTTCTTGTCACAGTTGCAACAGTTGTTTCTTCTTTAGCTGTAGGTGTAGTTTCATAGAGATGAGAGATTCTTATTTGTAAAGAATATTAAATGTTATCAGGTGAAATATAAACTAAAATGGTTTTATTTTTAAATATGTTTTATGGTGACTTTTCACCAGTCTCTCATTCTTACTTTGTAGTAGCCTGAATAGTTTTATTTTAATTTTGTTAGAAGCATTTCTGTACTTCTAGTGATCTTGGGATGGATTTTCTTCATCATATTGTACTTACAGTACTGAGATCAACATTACTTTCAGGGCAAGAGAAATATTCAGTACTGCTACTATTGTTAATGCTTTATTATAATTTTTCTCTTTGTATAACTTCAGATGTCCTGCTTGACTCACATTTTCCTACCCTTAGTGCTTTCATTTTGCTGATCACTTCCATATTTATACTGAAGCTAAATTAATCTTTTAATGCTGTGCCATTTTTATAATGAATTTCAAAAGTTGCATATCAGGGCCAATTATTTTCAGTGTATAACCAACTCTTCCATTCTGCAGTGTGATTCATTGGCTTATTTGCAATTCAATGAATATCAAATCTGTAATTTTCAGGACCCTTAAGTTTTCCAGTACTTTTGCTGCATCAAAGCCCTTCTCTCTTATCTCACCACGCCTTGTGCAGATTTCTGAAAGTTGTTAAAGTTCCATTATTTCCATTAAATCTATTGGTTAAAATCCAGGGAGTGATTATTGCAGTGGGACTATTTTCTGTATGGGGTTGGATTTCTTAGGGATTTTTTTTTTGCAATGCTCTAAACTACAAGTTTACCTCCTGTCACCCAAGCTGAAGGCTGTTGTCCTGCTTTGTACCAAAGTCGGTTATTCTAGTGAGGTTTTGGGAAAGATAAATTGATTGAATAAATATCAAATGTATACCTTCAACAATACTATAATTTTTAATGGGAAAAAATAATAGATGGATCCAGAGGTTTGCACATGGACTTAGAATCTGGCAATAGTTTTAGCTCCATTTTCAAAGCTTTTTTCATGTCTTTTACTTTAAAATTATTCTTTTTGAGAGCTGATTTTTTTAGTTGGGTAATTCCTTTTGTACCCGAAGGAACTTTAGGGGGCTGGGGAGGGACAAGTTCGTTTACTGCACACTTTCCTCACTGCTAACTTCGTGAAACAGCCTTGGAAAATGAAACCCTGCTCTGCTGGAACACAGTCAAGTATTCCATGAGCAGCGGGGCAGTGTCGTGTTGCGGAGGAGCAGCCGAACGCTCTCAGACATCTCGAGTGTCGTGCTTGTGTCTCTGTTGTTGGTGTGGGTGAGGCAGCTTCTCTGTAACTTGGAGATTTTTCCAGTTGAAATTCTGACACGCAAATGAACACTTTTTAAATGAAGGTTTTATACACATGTAGAGCTCTGAAAAATACAAGCAGTTGAAATAGTCATTGTGAAATGGAATAACGGAGATCTCTGGAAGTGGAATTGTCGTTGTTGTTGTGCAGTGGGGGCAGTTGCCACGCAGCTTTTCTTCTGTGGCTCAGTGTTTGTCAAGAATTCTCCTGGCAAGGCAAAAAGCTTTCGTTCTTTTCAATTTGAGCTGGTATAGATGAGAGTTGTCACACGCAGAAAACTAATGTTTCTCTGAAGGAGCTGGAGGGATAGAGCCAATCAGCCAAAAACTTTCAAAGTGACTACTGCATTTTGAGATTAATTTTCATCATGGCCTTTAAAGAGCAATGTTTAGTGTTAAACTTCAACTTAAACCTTTGCCTGAACAGGAATCACTTTGGTTTGGATTTGAAAAAAAGATTATTTTCATTTGTGGTCAGATCAGTTTGGATTTTGTTTTATGTGTTTGCTTCCAGCATTCATAATATGGGGTTTTTTTGTGGAAAGATTTGTATACAATTCACCTCAAATACTAATTTGGGAAAATAACAATCATTTTTTATAGCCTTGCTACTAGTTTTTAGCAAGCTTAGTTTTTAAGAAAGTGAAGATGTATGAAATGGTGACCGCCAGTTCTGTAGCCCTTGATCCCTGGTAATGTCTGCATGGTGTGTTTTTGACTGAAGGTGACTTTTATGGTTTCCAGATTCAAAATTTATTTCGTATTTTCAGTTTATGTTTTGGCAGTTGCTGTCATTTATCTCCTCATTTGGCTGTTCTCTCTGTTTGATATGGGATATTTTCCATACATATCCTATACTGTTGTTTTATTTCTTGACATTAAAATGGCTTGTACTGCACAGATGACTTGGTAAGACTCCAGCTCTCTTTCTAGAATTCTGGCAATAATTGTCCTATTGAAATTGAAACTCTTCTTGTGTAAAGTGTAACAGGCTTTTTTTGTTAGAGATGATGTCAGCATGAGAGATGGCCTCAAGGAACCATTAAAAGAACATAGGACTTTTGACTGTTGGACTTTATTGACTTTTCTCCTCAGTAAAATACAGTTCTGTGGAAGTCAGATCAGTGTCTGCAGTGGTATGAGACATATTTGGTGACTTTACTGTGCATTCTGATGAAGCTGTGTCTGAGTGCCATAAATACGGAGCCACTTTGTTAAGAGTGTCAGAGAAATGCAGTAATAACAGGCATAAAATTTTATAGAAATGCTTGCCTTTCTCTGAGAGTAATTGGCCTTTTTATGTGAAATTACTCACTTTGCCTTCTAGGACCTTTGAATTTTCAGTTCTGGTTTGTGCTGGTTTTGTTTCTAACTCTTCCCCTTAAGACATTTCTGAAGTGTATTCACAGCTAACATTATTTTTTTATTGTCTGTCCATGTATTGCTGGCCTTAATATATCATTCTGTTTAAATTGTTTGTGGGGAAAAAAGGGGTTAAGGTAATGCATTTCAAATGGATTGGTGAAATATATAGGGGGAATATGCAAAACTAACGTGATAATTGGTAAATAGCAGCTGTTTTATTGGCTGACATATTTACATGTGAAAATACTTGCAGGTGGAGAATTTTATGTCCATTATTAAGATGAATTGAAATAAAATAAATAGATGAATGGTAAAAATACGAAGCCTTTGGTGGTTGCATTTTACGTTTCCAGCCCTCCTGACCAACATACTCCTCCTGCCTTTATTCCATGCCACGTCTCCATCCCCAGGTTACAGTTTAGTCTCAAAACCATTGGAACTGCTGAATACATGAGATATTTCACTGATGGAGATGAAAGAGAGAGCAGAGCATTAAGCAAAGTGACAGTACCATACAATCATGGAAAAATGGAAAAGTAGGAAAATGGAGTTGAAGGAGATGATAATATGTGTGAAGATGTTGAAGCCCTTTGAGTGCTTACTGGCCGGTCTCTGGACCATGAAAAAGATGTGCTACTTTGAACTTGTGGCAGTAAGGAAATTAAAAGTAGCCCCATAGAACATGCAGCTTTCCCTCCTCTGGTAGAGAGCAGACATCTCCCCATTGCAGCACTAGCTCAGCCCTTACTCTGGAGGTGGCAGCTTGCACTGTGTCCTGCACTGAAGTGTATTTTTGAATACAACTTACTGTGATATGAGGACAAGTATAGCAACATTAGCAAGCTTTTTAATTGAAAACAAGATAAAAATTATGTATTAAGTGATTGGCTTTCAAATTTAGCATTCCAGCTTGAGCCTGCAAAAGAGTGATTTCAACTGAACTTTGTGAAACCTGAGTATAGTTTCAGGAGACACTGTCCCAGCAGGTTGTAGAAGTTGCAGCCCTTTGACGCATTTATTCCTGTTCCAGTGCAGCAGCTCATCTCTCCTCCGCACTATAAACCAGACCACTAAGAACAAATATCTGTAAGTTATGAATTGACAGGTTAGTTCTGCCCCTGTGAACATGAGAAGTTATACTTGAGTCTGGAGTTGTCAGTTTTCTTGAAGTATTCATGGAAAAGTGAAGGGATGTAAAAGAAAATGAGGAATTGTTTCCTGATTGGGAAAGAGAGTCCATACAAGGGAGGTATGTTGATGTTTTTAATGGGACTATTCCATATACTGGTATTCATTGTCCATGAGCCTGAAAACTGAGAAAAAACAATGTCTTAGATAAAAACAGATGATGAAGAAATACAGGAGAGGTAAATTTCATTTTGTGTGTGCTGGGATTGAAGGCCTAAATTAAAGCAGCAAATCTGAACCATGGTGTGATTCTAAGTGATGATGCAATGTAATGTTTACAAAATGAGCTTGATCTCCTTTGTTTTAGCCAAGATAGTTGCTTTAATGCTAGAAGAAAAGGGCATGCTTAAGTAATGAAGACTTTGATCTGATTCAATTCAAAGTAATGTCTGCTTAGGAAATCCTGATGAAAGATCTTTCAAATGTTTTCTTCTCCTCTGTCTTTTACTCAACCTTTCTGTAAAGGCAAGACTTCAACTTGTTTGTCATTGTGCAGATACCAGCTACTCTCAGGAAATTGCTGCCAAAGGAAGTCACTGCCCTCAAATATCCACTAGAGACAGTTCATGTAAGTCCTCCCCAGATTAGCCTCAGGAAAAATTTGCAAGAGTAGTTTAAACAACTTCAGAAATCATGTGAGCTAACTTGACGGTTTTTCTGCCTGATGAGAATTGGGAAATGCTCACACGAGCGTTGCAGAGTCAGTAGCTCACAGCAAAGGGTTGGTGAGGAGGATCCAATAGAGGGGATAATTTTAAACCAGTGAAGTCATATCCCGGAGGGTGGGATCTCCAAGGCTTTCAGATACCATTTTAAACTGTCTTTGTTACGCCAGAATAAGGCTGGACATGCAGGTTTCATGCTGTGATTTGACTTTTGGGTTTTATTTGTAGGTTTTAAATCACCAAAGGAGTATGTTTGCATCAAACCAAAATAGCTTCCTCTAAGGCAGTTTTATCAATGAATGGGTGTGTGCTGCCTTACCAGTTTTCTAGGTGTAGTCCAGAGGCTGCTTTCCTTGGAGAGAAATACTGTGTGTATTTATGTTTTGCACAAAAAAACCCAAGGACCTGCAATGCAGGCCAGTAGGAACTGAGCTTCCCCAAATTAACTGGACTTGGTGAAATGAGACTTTGCTTCGTTTCCTCAATGTTGGATCTTCTACAACATTTATTCTCCAACTTTCACTTAGTTTAGTTTGTGTGGCTTTAAGTTTTAGGGCTATTTGAAAGAGAATCATGATTGTGCTGTTGGCTGGGTGCCAGCCAACATTCTTTAGCGAAGAAGAGGGAATGAAATTGCTAGAAGAGAACAGAGTATATGTAAAAACTTCTTTAACCGCAAACCCCATGTGAAGGGGCTCAAGTTAGTTCCTGTTTGCAAACAAATTTCCACTTTGCATCATCCCTGCTGTAGCAGTACATGAGTTGCAGTTTGTATTCTCTGTGTAATCTGTCCCCTTGTTTACTGACCGGTCATAAGGCCCAGCTGGCAGGTCATATGACTTCCTTCTGCCTCCTTTTTAAAGCTTCTGAATTCCTCTCTCTGCTCATCTGCAAAGTGGTTTCATCTTGTTCTTGAAGTGTTGGCTTCCCCATGTGCAATCCTTAAAATACCACGCTGTGAACACAGGGACGTACCATGTACACAGGTATGTGTCCATAATGAGCAAAATTTGGAAATAAATCCCTGATCATAATCCTGTATTTGCTACTCTGAAAAGACCTATTTATTGGAAGTGTGTGTTAGTTAAGGAACCAAAAAAGGTGCAGTTTCATGGTTGTTATTAACCCTTGTCCAAATCCCAGCTACTGCCGAAAGTCATCATATCACTCTTCCCCACACATCTTCATCTTCTCCCTTGTGTTGATGTGAGAGATTACACAACTGCAGCATGGATTGGATCACTCCTCAGAAGGGCTGAAG
Source organism: Pachyramphus minor (assembly GCA_013397135.1). Taxonomy (NCBI): domain Eukaryota; kingdom Metazoa; phylum Chordata; class Aves; order Passeriformes; family Tyrannidae; genus Pachyramphus; species Pachyramphus minor. Next base: position 258,259 of record VYXB01000792.1, on the reverse strand, counting down.
ACTACTTGTGGCCTTGGTTTTTTTCAGGATTTGTTCTCAGTAATGAAACACAACTGACTGTGTGGGCACAGTTGGGAGTGCTGGCACAAGGGCACACATGGCCAGTAAGGAATTGCTTCATGACTTAGAGGGGCTGAAGTCAGAGACTACATTGAATAATGAATAACTAATACTTGACATAACAGTTTGATCCATTTAGGCTACAGATTTTTCTGCTCTAGAGCCAACTAGAAGAAAAGCAGCTGGAGTTGATGGAATATGAAGAGTTTTCAGTTCCTTGCATGAACTGGAGCTTGTCACTCCTTCCTGCTCTCTAGTAATCACATAAGAACAACTGTATGATGGTGTTCTATAATTTCCACTGTTGGTTTTTGTTTTTTTAATAAACAAGCAATATTCTTCCATGCAAAAGGAAACTCAAATTATTTCACAGAGGAAGTGGCATTGTATTCCATGTTGTTACTCTCATTAGAATGTTTATCCTCTTCTTGCAGTCTTTGGACAATCTGCTCCACTGAGACATTGTGCTTTCCTTGGGATCCAGCTTTCTTGTCAGTGGCCACACAGCAGCTGACATAAGTGCAGGACTATAAAACATGTGCTTGTGTCTAGTCAGTGGTTTTTTATGGTGACACCTGTGCAGTTTTCCTTCATGTGTAAAAGCGAAAGCTAAACTAGAGCAAATATGTATTAAAATCATGTGGGGAGAAAAAAGGGAGTTGGTGTTTAGAATCTTCTGTTTTCCTCTTTGATCCCAGGTATGACTGAGTTTTCGTATTTAGTATAATTAAAGTTCTTACAGATCTTTGCACACAGATTTTTCTAGTCTTAACAGCAAATGGCGAATGTTGCAGAGACTGGCTAAGTAAAAGAGTTGTACTTGATTAATTTGTTTTGTTTTTATGTGATGTGTTTTAATGGAGAGGAGTTGAAGAGGCAACTTAATGCTAAAGAAACCTAGTGTAGTTCAAGGAATTTGGAAGCCAGATTCTGCAAAGCTCCATTGTGTGACTGTTCTTAAGATGCTCCTGAGTTAGAAAACAAAAAAGCTATCCAGGTTTCATTTGGAATGTAGGTGTTGAAGGAAAAGGCAAGTGCTTTGGCCATGGTTCTCACTTCACTAAAATTGCTTCAAGTAAGGAATTTAGGGGGGTTCTTCAGAGAAGTGAGAGGTTTTTCTTGTTTTTTAAAACCTTTGGCAAGAAGCTTTGTTATTTGTATTGAATGTTCCAAAATAAAAGTGTAACCAGAGGAAATAGCATCTGTGAAACTTTGATCCACACATCTGAAACTTGACAATGATTTGGCAATCATTTGAAACAGGTTTTATAAAGGACAGTTGAGCAGCCTTGGTTAAAAGCTACAAACCTTGTATTTAGCACAAAAGGCAGGAAATGTAGAGAGCCCATTTCACTGTGACCTGTAATCTTTCCGTTTGTGTTGCATGTCGTGCAGTACAACCTCAGGTTGATGAAGGTTTTGGTGGTCAACACCTCTTGTTCCAGACGTAGCACCACCAGGCCAACAAGTGGAAGAAACCACTAACCTTTGCCTCCTTTTCTGTAACTTTTCTGCAGAAATCCCAGCTTGTGCATGTGGCAAAAACCAGCAGGTTGGAGATTCTCAGCTACAAAGTGTTAGTTTGTGGAAATGGTTAAAATGCAGTTTAATGCTGTTGGTGCTGCTGCTAAGTGGGATGTGCATATCAAGAATGGTTCTGTTGAGAATTGAAATGTGATAAGTGTATCAAGGATGGATCACGTACCTGAGTCTTGTTTTGTTTCATGAGGTACTGGAAATTGAAACTGGAAATTCTGTATTTCATTACAGGGCTTCAGAAAGAATGTAAGTGAAAACAGTGTTCATTATGCTGTTACTCAGGTATTCCAGCTTGGGCAGCGATGCTGTCCTCAGCAGTGTGTATTCCATAGGGAAAACAAAGAAGGAACAGATGCATTTTGGTTCAGTAAATGCCACTTTCTTTCACTGTAACTTAATAGGTTTACACGAGGTGTATCTTAGATACATGGGAAAATAGTTGGGAAAAGTTCAGGTTTGACAGGACTCGCAGGTAGAAGGTGAGTCGATGACATTTCTGAGGTTTGTTTTAAATTAGGGTATGACAGAAGTGGTAGTTCACAGCAGGCAGGAAGAGGTAAAGCCACCCCTCCTGTGTCAGGAAATCCTCCAGGTGTGAAATGAAGTTTGAAGGATGCCAGCATTTTCAGTGCTTAGAAAGGAAAACACTCCCAGTAACTGAGTACAGGGACCAACAGCATCAGAAGTATATCACAGAGGTATTCTCTTACAATGACTTCTGATTTTCTTGTGCAAGAAAAGTCAGGACAATAAAACCAGTAGTTTATCTGCTTAGGGCTATGCTTTCATTTTATTAATTTTATTTTAGAGGCTTTATGGGAATGTTTCCTAGAAGTCAGCAGGATCACAAGCATTGCTGCTCTTAGATTTTCGAGTTCTGAAATGTTTGAGACGTGAAAAAAATCAGTTCATAAACCCAGGATGAATGTGAATGAATTTATTTGCCTAATACAATGACAAGCAAAAGGTGGAGTTGAGATTTACATAACAATGTGCTTCAGATGCATTTGGAAATGTAGTTGTTGTAATAGAGTAGATTCTAAATGTCAGAATTGAGCAATCAGATGGCATCACATTCCTCAAAAGATGGGTTTAGTGCCCTTATGTGAGGGGTCCTGTACCTCAGCAGTTAACTTCCAGGGAGCAGGAGCCTGTTGCATTCCATATCATCGAGATTACATCAAGTACTTCAAGGATATTCTTCAGTCTAATGATGTTTTTGTTGTTATCAGTGTGAAACTGTGGAGTTTGCTTCTGGTCTTTAAGCTGTGTATGTGAAAAAAATACTCTGTTTACACAGTCTCAGATTCTGGTATTTCTTCTTGAACAGCTGTACTTTGTCCCCTTACAGCACTTCATGCTGCCTCTTGCCTTCTGTCGCCATGCTGGCTGTCAGCCTCCTGGTCATTGATTGGCTTATCTAATTATTTATATGCAAATATGTTTTGCTCTGTCAGCTGGAGGTTTGTATGTCTTAGATTTGTCTGTTACTAAAGAAAAACCGTGAATGTGCTTTCAAGCTGCACCTCACTTTTCATAGTTTTTGAGAAAACAAAATGTTTTCTTGCCCTGCAAACAAAGCCATACTGGGTGAGGGCAGCCTGTAAGCCACCATGAGGATTCACAGCTACCAGTGTTGTTGCATCACTGTGGCAGGTTGGTGGCTGATGTCAGGCAGCTGCAGCCGGGCTGTTCTAGAAGCCACGATAACGTCGTGGGTGGGAGCCCACAGCGCAGAGCTGCTGACAGTGTCACAGTCTCTCTTACATCAGTGTGTCGCCAGCGGGTGTTGTGGTGGTTGCTGACATTTGGGTTTGAATAGACAGCCAGAAATCCAGGCTTTGCTGGTTTAAATTAAAAAAATATAATAATAAAAAAAATTCAAAGTGTGTGGGGAACACATGCAGATCTCTGGTAACAAAGGGCATATTTTTATCAACCAAATTTTGTAGCACAGCCCAGATCTAGAACTGGCTTTCATTGTAATGAGAACAGAAGCCTATTCCCATGCAACAGGATTAGTGGGCTGATCACATTAGCATCTCGTGATGAATTGGAATTCACCACCACCCAGCTGGTTTGAGTGCCAGCAACAGTTGAGCTGCAGCTTCCTCTCTTCATCGTGTATGTACTGGGTTAAAGTACCCCCTGCCTTGAACTGTGCATCTTTATGCATCACTGATTTTTCCTTTGGAGGCAAAATTTATGCTACAGCTGAAGTTAAAAATGTGTGAACACAGCCCTGCTAATGTCTAATGTTAGAGGAACATTCTTCTTTGAACAGGAAGGGTTTACATTTAATGCCAAATGATGCCGTTTTAAGCATGATGTATTCTCTAGTCTCATTTGACATAGGATTTGCCAGCTTTCTGAACAGAATCCCAGTTAAAATGGAAAAGGTCAGTGATCTAACTCTGCTCTGAGATTTCATTTTGTATCTGTACTGTTGGCTTTTTTATCTTTCACAAAGACCTTAGTTCCAAAGAATGCTTTGTAATTGCCAAAATTCCACATGATCTTGCCTTCAAGGAAACACATCCATTTTTAGCAAACTAAGAGAGCCTCTCCTTAAAGTAGATTTGTGCTTTTGGGGGAAATTAGTAATTTGTTTTTTGCAGTTTAAGGTACGAGAAGCAGAAAGGGTGTGCACATACATGTTGAAGGAAATAATCTGCATCACACTGATTGTTTCTTTCTTGTTAAAAAATATGAAAAATAATACCTCACAACAACATTCATTATTTCCTCTGAAAAATAGACATATTTGTGGAAATTTTAGTTTACACAATAACTTGTACTGTAACATCTTTTTAATCTCTGATTGTTGAAGTCATTTTATGTCCACAGTAGCAGAAGAATATCACTGAAACAAGTCTCCATTGACAGGATATTGTAAATAAAATATCTTAGTTTTTTCCTTTACCTCACACTTTCTCTTTCGGAAAAGCACCGGCTCGTGCTGTACTGAAGGGCAACATATATGTGAATATATAACCAGTCACTGGAATGCTTTTGCTTCTCTTCTGGTCTTGTTAGAGCTGTGCCTTTCGTTCAGGTGTTTCCAGGAAGAAGGTGGGAAAGAGGATGTTGAATTCTTTCATGCAGTGACTGTTGTACTCTCTGCCTCATTTCTGGTCCCATCTAAGGTCCAGTTTCTGGCATGGAAGAGGATTCCAGAGAAACTGGACGAAAATGAAAAGATGTCACTGAATCTTAGGGATGCTGCATTGTGGACTTTGGGAAATTTAAATACTTGTTGGAGGTTCGCAAGGGGGCAGGGAGGGGATTGCAAATAATCAAAAGCAGTTTTTCATTTACAGATTCAGGATTGACACTGTATTTTATCATATCTTGCTTCTGTGTGATTCTCCAGGTACTCTTGTTTTAGCTTAGTTGTTTGGAGTTTTTTATTCCCTAGTGCTTGCCTGTTTTTGTGACCCTGGCAGACCCTTCCTCCTGGCTCCCCATTTGGGCACATGGAATCATAGATGCTGTGTGTAACACAGCATTCTCGTGGCTATCATGAGTAAAAATGCTGCAAAGTTATTAACTAAACCTGTGACTGGTTAGAGCCATTTTGAATTATGTAAGAGACTATATTGCAGCATCAAAATTCAGCTCTGATTTAATCTGTTTTCCACTGGATGTCTCCTGCTAAATAGAAATGCCAAGTTTTAGAAATCACTGTAGATTGAGAGAAGTCTGGAAAAAGTTAGTCATTGCTGCTAACCAACCTTAGTGTCTCTTTTCTATCACACTATGAGCTCATTTGTTGTTTAAAAAAGTATATTTTCATTTCTTCACACCTAATGTTATTTTTGCAGGGAGTTATTTCTGTAGAAATACTAACTCATAGCTCAGAATATGTGAAGTTCTTGACTAGTTCAAGACTGATGGTCTGCACAATATGTAAAAAATAGTTCTTAAATGTTTTTTGGTAATATAAAGTGAAATGAAAAACAGTTGAGATTCTCCTGTTTGACGGTGAATCCTTCCAAACCAGTTGAAAGAAATTTTTTGTTTGCCATTCTTCTGCAAGAAAACAAAACTCACTACTTGGGAAACCTATTTCTGTGTTAAAATGGTTTGTATTCAAACTGCCTTTGCCAGCACAGCCCTGTGAAGGAGGGATAAAGCTGTGAGCTGAAGGATGTTAGTATGTTGTGAGAGAAGAGGTGGAGTTCATTTCCATCTTCCAACACATAAACCAGTGTTGTAATAATTTTTTAAATAGGCGCTTAAACATCTAGTAAATGTGGAAGCCAAGTATTTTTTCTAAATTACTCTTGCTTGTTGTCGTCTCTGAAATAATTTGCATCCTTCTCCCTTACTTAGACAGTAACATACAGTACTGTGGAACCTCATGGCAAGTTGTGTGGATCACAGATAGTTCCAGAGACTGCAGACACTTACTAGAAACTTTTCAGGATACATGGCTTATGTTGAGGAGAAGTGTGTTTGTTTGAAAATCTTTCTTCTGATACATTTTACAACAATGTTGGCACACGGAGAGATCCCATTATGAATTTCACAATTTCTAACACCCCCTTGTTGCACAGTTTTAACACTATTTACTCTGCCTTGAGTGTCCTGCAGCGAAACCTGGAGGAGGGGAAGGTTGGAGTTTGTGGTTTTCACTAAATCATTAATGAGAATCAAAAGGGAAGTAAAGCAGAAGAAATCCTAGGACAGACAAGTGGGAGATGGCTTGTGCAAAATAAGTGTCCATCCCATAAATTGACAGAATCACAGAATATGCTGAGTTTGAGGGACCCACAAGGATCATCGAGTCCAACCCTTAGCCCTGCACAGGACCATCCCCAAGAGTCACACCATGTGCTTGAGAGCGTCATCCAAACACTTCTTGAACTCTGCCAGACTTGGTGCTGTGACCACTGCCCTGGGGAGCCTGTTCCAGTACAATTCCTTTGGAAGTGTATGCTGTGTCCTGTAGGACACACACGGTTGCTTTACTGACTCCTTTACTATCTGCAGATTCTTAAGGAGGTTCTGATCAGTCCAACTAATTTGCTGCTTCCACTTAGACTGTAGTTCAGTGAGTGCTTTAAATCACCAAAAGTAATCCCTGGCACCAGAACAGGGATTGCTGCCTGCACTGACATTTCTCCCTGGTGTTGGCATAGGGTTTATGGGACTGTGTGGTGAGGTGATCAGAAAATCTGCTGTATTTAATTCTGGTAAAGTTCTCCCACACACTCTGACAATACAAAGGGCCTGGGACAAGCAATAGAGGTGGGAAAACTCTGGTTTGGCATAGCAGGAAGCAGAATCCATCACAGTGATCTTTCTTTGCAGTGATGCATTTATCTGATGTTTTGTCTGGATTAGCATATGGTAAGATCAGGATGTTTATAGAGCCTGCCTTTTGCAATCTATGTAAGTAAGGTTTTTCTTTGCTCTTAGAAGATAAAAACAAGCATAAAAGGTCTTTTTCAAAAAAAAAAAGGGAGGCAAAAATCTCAAGCTGTTTTCTGTCAAAAAACAATAAAACAATTCTAGATATGCAATGCAGATTTACTGCTGACAACTTTATTATTTTGTAGTTTTAATTCCCACTCTTAGAGCTGTCGGAAACTTTCATTTAAAAGTCTTATGTTTTCAAAATCAAGTTCAGGCGAGTTCAAACTGAGATCATGTTTGAACCTGATACCAGCTGCAAAGTACTTGGTGTGGTTCAAGGGTTGTTTTTGTTTGTTTGTTTGTTTGTTTGTTTTGTTTGTTTGGTTGATTGGTTGGTTTGGTTTGGTTTCTTTTTTAATTTCTATTCTTTATTTTTTAATTTTATTCTTTTTTTAATTGCTGAACAGACAGGGAGTTTCTTTACCTTTTTGTAATGATGGATTAGTGCACCCTGCAACATGTATCCATTACAGCCCCTGCTGTAGTGAGCTTCAGTCATACCTGGAGGCTGGGTAATGGAGTTCCCTCCAACTTTTGTACTAAAGCTCATGGGTTTTATCTACAGAGTTTTTCATAGTGATTCTTCCTACTGAGATTTTTAATTACTGGTTATTTATCAGTAGTAGGTCATGGTCTGTTCTAAGCATCAAGATAGACCTAGAGTCAGTTCAAGCTGCACTTGGAGTGTTCTCCTTGGACAACCTAGAGCAGCATACAATGGAACAGTTTCTCCAAGGAGGGCTTTTTTCCTTTGGAAAAGCTTCCCTTTACAAAAAAGAACCCATAAAAATAATGTCAAGAGACACAAGATGTATCTGCATTGGCTGTATTTTATGGTTCCTTCATGGAATAAAGATACAGAAATTAGTATGTCTGTTTATTGTATGTATTTTGGGGTGGTAGCTTTGGTCCTCTCTTATGCTGATGAGAAGTTCAAAACAAATAAAGAAAATAGCAATTAAATGTGGATTATTTTTTTTTTAATGATTCATAACACTGATTGAGGTTAGATGGGTTTTTGCAATGAATGTCTTCCCTCCCTTAAAAATACTGAGGTGAAGCATCAGTTTAGCAATCAGTTCTCTGTGGGAACTCCCAGCTGACAGAAGGTGCTCGGGATGTGAGGATTGCTCCTGTCAGAACTTGGAGCTGGGTGTGTTAGGAAGTGGGAGCTCTGTGTATGTGTCTGTGAGAACTGCCCTTTGGCATTTATAATCAGCAGCTTTCCTTGACCTTTAAAGAAAAAAGAACCCTTTGCAAGTGCATTATTTATCACAGCTTTTGAAGGACAGTGATGCTGATGGATGTTTTATACTTGTAGACTGATGATTGGAACTGTCTAAGGAAATGTTTTGATTCTTCAAATACAAACATGTTGTAGGAGATTTGGTTAAACTTCTGTCTCTTGCCAAGCAAGGAACTTGGTGAAGTTTTAAGGTAGCTTTACTGAATCTCTTTTTTTTCCCTCCCTTCAGATCTGTCACGGAACAGACTGTCGGAACTTCCAGCAGAAGCGTGTCACTTTGTCTCCCTCGAGAGTCTTAATTTGTACCAGAACTGTATTCGATACATCCCAGAGGCTGTTTTGAACTTACAGTCTTTAACATTTCTAAATATCAGGTAACAATTGTCTTACAAATTTTGCTTTAGCATGAATACTCTGGGTTTGTAAATTTTGGTGCATCCATAAGTAATGCCAACTGGGTGTGTAATCATCACGTTATTGTGTTGTGCATCATTGAATCAAAGCAACCTGGACCATCCTTACCCACTTAGGTGGATCAGGGAACATGAGGATTAAACAGCAGCTTTTAGAAGTGAAGTATAAAGAAACCTAATTCCAGTTTAAAGGGATAAATAAATCCAGTAGTTTTCATGTAAAGTACAGGCTTGCAGTCTGAAAAGAGATGATAGAGCTTTAGCATGGTCTTTCCAGTTCAGCTCTCAGCAGATGAATAAGGCTTATGCAATTTCCCTTTACCTTCACTGTACTGGTGGCTTTGAAAGATCTTTCTCAAGCATTAACACTTCACTACCAGCATTAAAAGTTAATTGCTGCAACTTGGCCTGTCATGAAATTTGACTGTGTACAGCATCTTCCATTTGTAGAGGGTCTTTTAAGAGATGTGGAAAGTTTCTCGTCAGAAATTAGCAGAGATATTAATAAAAAAAAAAAGGTCTCAGCCTGTTCCCTTCTGGTGTTTCAAACACACTAAATTGGCAAAACTATATTTCTTTATTGTCTTTTTTTTTTATTGATTTGAAAATTGTACAAATAGGATATGAATCATGTATGGGTTTCCTAATGCTGTATCTCTAGTGGGTGCAGTCCCATCGTCCTTACTCAATTAGAAATATACTTTAAATATTCAGTATCTAATGACTTTGGCATTTTGTGTGTGCTGAACTGCAGTGCCCCTTACAAGAAAGGCTTTTGCACTCTGCTCAAACTCCTTTGGCCAGTTACCAGAAGCACCTGAAAGGGAACAAAAATGTCACGTTCCCCCCAACTGAGTTCAAAAGCATCTGATCAGGCTTGGTACTTGATATTCAGAGTTTGTTCACACATAACTAGATAAAGCAAGTAGTGAAGAACAGCCTCAGAGAACTACTTTTGCAGTAATTATATAAAACCTGATTTGATCACCTAAATGGAGTGTGCTCTTTGTATGTGTCTTTCATTGCATTAAGATTTCTCATTAGTGTTCTGGTTATTTTGTTTTCTCTCTGTCAAAAGTCGAAACCAGCTTTCAACATTGCCAGTACACCTCTGTAGTCTACCACTAAAAGTTTTGATAGCGAGTAATAATAAATTGGTTTCAATACCTGAAGAAATTGGACAGCTCAGACAGCTGACAGAGCTTGTGAGTATACACTTGATTTTTAGCTATTACTATTCAGTCTTTACTTTTTAATTTCTGTGTTTATTAAGTTCAGAGGTGCTTCAGAAGAAATAGCAATTTTTAAAACTGATCAAAATCCTCCAGTAATTAAGATGCTGTCTGGGCAAGTGCAAGATTAACATCCTGTTTCTCACCATGCTGAGAACTTTGTGATTGTAAACCAACCAAAAGTTATTTAAATCTGCTCTTAGCCTAAGGAAGATTTCTGTCTACCACAGCACTCCAACTATGTTTTGATCTTGTATAGAGATGTTAGAAAAGAGTTTGAAATACTCTGAGATTTTTTTTTTTTTTAAATTATGTAAGGGAAAGATGCACTGGAGAGCAAATGATCCATGTCAATTAAAAGTGTCTTTCCCTATTTTAGAAAGGAGGGACAGACTGAATTAGAGCTCTTGGTACTTTTGTTTCTGGCAAAAAGCTTTTATGTAGCAAGTTGTGCTGTCTGAAATACTGTGGAATAACTCGAATGAAATAACTTGAAATAAATTTCCATATCTGAATGGTTAATATTTTAAAGCTTTTCTTGTGCCATGTATTTAAAGTGAGAACAATGCTTCACATCAGCAATGAGAATTGATGAATATAAGGATCTCAGGTGTTCAATCCCTAAACAAAGAGCTGCATATTTCAGTTAACAGAGAGTTACCAGGCAGTGGTACCTCATTCTTTGCTCTTGCTTTGCAGGATGTGAGTTGTAATGAAATACAGACAATACCTCCACAAATTGGCCATTTGGAATCCTTGAGGGACCTAAATGTCAGACGAAATAATTTGGTGCGTTTACCCGAAGGTGAGAGAAAGGCTGTCAGTTGTAACAGCAGAAACTTCAAGCACTTCTTTATTTTCAATCTCCTTTTCTTCCCCAAGAGCTTGAAGCAACGTACTTAATTGTTTTGTGAAACACCTAATTTTATACTCTTGCTTTTTCTTATACTCTTTTAATCTGCTGAATTGGATGTTTGTTTTTTATCTCCAGAGCTTGCTGAGTTGCCATTGATTCGATTAGATTTCTCCTGCAATAAAATAACAACAATACCAGTTTGTTATAGGAACCTCAGACATCTTCAGACCATCATGTTAGAGAACAACCCTCTCCAGTCCCCCCCTGCACAGGTAAGTGACAGCTAAGAAATCAGATTATTAGTTCAGCTAAGAAGAGCAGAACAAAGTTAAAAGCTGAAGGATTATATTACAAACTTTATTTAAGAATGAGAACTTCAGATAAATTCTGTTGTATAAAAGTGTTAAATATACAGTCCAGCTTGAAAAATCCCTTTTTCTTCTCTTACTTTACTGTGTTAGTAGTCTCACCTTTGGGATATTGCAGAGAATTCCACCGTTATCTGAACATTCCTGCTTTCAGCATAGGAGAGGAAGATCTGTTAGACAAAACAGATTTTGTGCCACTCAAATGTCAAAATTTTGACTGAGGCCTTAGTGCTGCTGTGTGCTGGTTCACTTTGCAGCAGTGGGCTCCAGTTGGCCTTTGAGCTAGAAACTGCAATATGGTTAGTGACTAATTTGATCTTTAATGGATGTACAGACCCCTGAGTGTTACAGGTTGTACTCTGAGCTGCTGATCCTGAGTCAAGAGTGGCCTTTGCTGAGTCCTGCAGTTTCAGTAGGGTTTTGCCTCCCTTTTGAAAGCAGAGACAGCTGTTACTGGCTTCATCCACTATAAATTTGAGCTGGCTTTGGCAGTCTGCCAGTGCCATTCCGATCTGGGCATGGGTGGGATGCATCTGTTCTGATGCCAAGGGTATAAATTCTAGTACTTGTAAATGCTTATGTCTTGTTTGCATGATGAAATTTCAGCATCCAGCTGACAGAGTTGCCTGCAGACCAGATGTACTTGGGGGGCAGCTCCCATTTGTCTCTCATGGGCATCCCATGATGCTCCACTATAGCTGTTTCTCTAAAATGCAGTGAGATTAGAATAAAAGATAGATTGGTTGATGTAAACTTACTCATTTATCACTCTCAATTGCATTCTAAATGTCTGTAGTGTACTTTGAAAATGTATTGTCAAATTATAGTGTTTTAATTTTTTCAATTTTTTTAAAGATCTGTATAAAAGGAAAAATTCATATATTTAAATACCTGAACATAGAAGCATGCAAGATTGCTCCAGACTTGCCTGATTATGATAGGAGACCCATGGGATTTGGATCATGGTAAGTTTTGCACAAGCCAAGTTTTGATGACATTCAGGAAAATTTTGTCAGTTGTCTGAGTTAATTTCAAAAATAGATCCGAGGATTGTTCTTTGGTAAGTGCACTGATAGAGGTGGCTTTGAAAAATATTATTTATGTTATGTCCATGGTGTATTGTAACAAGGTAACAGTGCATAAGAAGTGAGGAGCAATTCAGAAAACCTGGGCAGTATCATGTGAAAAGCAGTGTTAGAGTTGATACACAGCGAAAAGGGAGTGTTGATATCTTCATAGTACACAGGGTGTGCTCTCATGTTGTTAACATGTATGTTCAGTTTGTAAGATCTTAATATTTTCCACAGACTTCCTGGAGTATATATCGCTGCTGTGATTTTTAACCTTTTGTACAGAATTTTGTGACTGGTGTGCTCAAACTGCAGGTGTAAATGCTGATCTCCACCCCATCAGTAAACTGTTATTTCTGGCAAGCTTTCACTTGGCACTGCTGCCTGGCTTTGTAATACAAATATTGGAACAGTCAGCCATATCAGCTGCTAAATGAAGATGTCTAGCAAAAAGCAGGAGTTCAGATTTATTTCTGTTACACAAAACAGAAGAAAGGGAGTCAGTGAAGTATGAAACTGAATATATATAAAAATTACCTCAGTCATCTTGGAAGGTGGTAATAAGGTGTGGAGGAGTAAGTTGCTAAAGGATGTGCTGCTGCCTTAGCAGCAATAAAACACAAATGAGGGGGCTTCACAATAAATCATTTTGAGTTAGATTTATGAGGAGTAACTTGCGTGAGGGACTTGACAGAGCAATTCCTCATCAGCACTGAATGTCTTAAATTATTTTTCTAGATGAGGTCAACATGTGAACATGTTGAATGTTACTCAGTTTCCAGTACAACCTGTAACAGATGGTTGCTGCACAATATTGAGGATACTGACCTGCTACTGGAAATAAAAGGCTCTAAATGATAAAATGTCATGATCTGTTCAACTCTAACGTAGTTTGTTTATTTTTAAGATAAATTCTAGCCATACCAGTGGGCTCTGTGCTTACTGATTTATTGTTTTGTAGCTGTGTATTAATATGGATGTTCTTGTAAATTGCTTTTGTGAAATGAAAAGAATTAATGTATTTTTATCATAGTTTGGAATTATGAACGTGAAAACAAGAGCAGAACTAGTTGAGGATGCTTTCTCCAGAGTTGCTTGTGGATTCAGCAGTATGAAATGAGCTTCAACTGGCTTTCATTTAGCTGTGTTTCCATACCCAAGAGGAGATAAGAGTTGGGGATAGAATTATTTATTGTTACCATGCTTTTTAGGGCATTTAGTGTTGCAGGGGTGATTCCTCACATCTTCATGTACCTGTGGAAGAACTGTCCATGGATCAGAGTACATATCAGAAGAAAGTGATAGAATGATCCAGTGAAAGAGGGGATCCCAAGTTATTATACCCTTCTGAAACTTGGGATGAAAGAAATAAAAGCCTTCAGCTCTGATATAGTTAATATTTCCAGACAAGTCACAGGAGCTTTATGTTTGTTATCTTCAAAGGTGACCAGTAGGAATAAGGTATCAGTCAGTCCACCCAGCCTTTGTTGCTGGTGTATCTGATAAACTGGCTGTAATGCCATGGAGGTTAAGAATCTGAAACCGAGAGAAATTCTTAAGGTCTAAGGAAGTTTGTGTCATGCTGCCAGTTCACTTTTGATGAAACATTTTCAACAGCAAGGTTGTTGATACTGCCAGTAAAACTGTGAAAAGATACTGTGAAACATTATGGAAAGAGTGGGTTGGAGGTTCTAGCACAGCTAATTATTTTTTTTTGCCTTTTCAAATTACATCAAACTGTAGTAGAGTGAAAGCTGGTGTGTTGCAATCCTTGCCTAAATATAAGCTATGTGAAATGTATCTGCAGCAAGTTTTGTTCTGCTGCAGCTGGGCTCTCATTTGTAACACTCAGAGCACCTCAGGTTGGTGCTGGAGTGAATGTGATTGGGAGGAGACAGAACTGTTGAAGCTGTGCAGCAGTTTTTGGCGCTGAGGCAAATGGATAGAGTCTGCAGTTAGAAGGTTTAAAATACAAAGTACTCATGTGGTTGATTTTCTGGGACTTGGGCAACTGTGCTTTCTTACAGGAGGTAAAAAATAAGTGGTTTAGTGTGTAAAAGGCTTTGGAGCTGTGCCTTTGAAATGTTGTCAAGTATTGTCTTTCCTTTGATTGTTGAGCTTACCAGACATTTGGCTTCTCATCCTTTGATTTCAAGACTTACATAGATTCCCATGTAAGTTGTAGTTGCCCCCAGATGCTCTGATCTGTCCAAATGCCTAACTGTTGTTCCTTGTAGCTTGTTGGTCAGGGAGGAATAAAAGTCTTAAGTCTCAGCTGATTTCAGCATGGCTGCTGTATGATCATAAACGTGTAAAGTGTGCAGCATTGAATAGCTGGCTTTAGTTGTGAGAGCTGGGAAGAGGGAAAGCAGCTTTCATGTTAAAAGGGAGAAGTCCTGGAAACAGTGATTATGTAATTTTGAGCTTTCAGGTAACCTTAGTTTTAGGTGTACAGCTTTTCAAAATCTCTAATAGAAAAGGAAGGCTGGAAGAAAATTTGTATCAAAATATTTCTTCATTTTTGAGATCTTCAATTTGCAGTGGTTGTTCAGCCTACAACAGGGTGCTCAGTAGATTCTGAAAATATTGATTAATTTAAAATAGAATTGTACTGCAGATGGATTTTTTTTTTCCCACCCATGTTTTAAATGCAGTATTTAAATTCCATGAACTGTTAGCATAAGTATGGTTCTGTTGTCAGTGATTCAAGTTAATAGCTCTTTAACTGCAGTGGGTGATTTCATGGTCATTCTTTTTTCTTCCCACACAAAAGAAGAAAGTTATTTTTTCCTTTCTTTCTAGTGGTTTATTATGCAGATGATCTTTCTGTTCAAATTCAGGGCCATAAAAGTAGAATTCCTCTGAGTTCCACTCAGTGCAGATAGAAAAGCTTGTTTTTTGCTGTACATCTGCATAGAAACACAAGTATAGGCTAATGTAGCCCTCCATCCCTCCTGGAACTTCTTTCCTCTTTCATGTCTATCTGAAAATTAAAACAGCCCTGAATAATAGTCTGTCACTCTTCTGCAAAGCCTCATGCACACACACACTGTGCTGGATTATTATTAATAATAATAATAATAATCATAATTTGAAAATAAGTGTTTCCTGAAAGCAGGATTTCAGAGGGAGCAACAACTTGAGAGCAATACCAGTGAGAAAATGACCTGCAATTTAGTTAGGATGGGGTGAAGCAATTAGCTTCCTGAAATTCATTCTTCCTTGCTTATTATGCAGTAATTACTGCTGCAGTTCTCCCTGGGGCATTGAGTGCCAGTAGGACAGTCGAGCCATTGTGAAATGACATCTGCAGTGAATCAGACAAGTCCCATTGTCTCTTTTACTGTAGCTATCTGCAGCAGTTGCCAGACTTGACATCTGTGATGGCTTTTCTGCTGAATTACGTAGTTTTTAATCCCAGAAATTTAGAGAAGAACTGTATGGCTGTTTGGTTATGTGTCTTGTAGCACTGGGCACATGTCTAATGCCTTTGTCTAGACATGTCACTGACAAAGCCTGTGGATGAAAACTGTATTTCTATATTTATTACATTATGAAATATTTGAAATACTGTCCATCTTTCTGCACAGTTTCTTAGGTAGGTGACTATGACACAGAAGGCAGTTATGTAATACATGCTGTGTACTTTGTGTAGAAGTAATATATTCTGTGATTTTAGTAATACTGCAAGGGTTTATGTTTACTTATGAAAAAGCTTGTGGGACCGTGTTTTTCAACCAAAACATACAAGTAGTGGAAAATAAAAGTTTGACTTGTTAAACAGTGAAATATGAGACCACTTTGCAGCTTTCTTTGTGATAATTTCTATTTGGGAAATGTTTAAAGTATATACTTTGGACCAGGTTAGCTCTTAAAAGGCCAGGCAGTGGCAGTGACAGCTGACTGACAAGGATGTTGAGTTGTGAGCACTTGCCTCTTGCTCTATGTGGCAAATGTAGTGTGAGACTTTCAGACATGCTGAGCTTGTGAACACGCTGCAACTGTGCTTGGTGGCTTATTCTGCTTTTGTTCTGTAATAGCTGAGAAGCTTTTGGTGGTGTTTATATCACAGTAACTAAAACTGTGTGTTTGACAGCCACGAGGAACTCTATTCCAGTCGTCCTTATGGAGCACTTGATTCTGGCTTCAACAGTGTGGACAGCGGAGACAAAAGATGGTCAGGGAACGAAGTAAGTGCTGCAGTTTTGTTTTTGTTGAGTGCAGTGTTGTACAGAAAGAGAACTAAGCATATACATCTGGAAGCATAATCCATAGGTAACGTGTATGCTAGTGTGCAGGTTGCCTTGAGTCACAGTTGTTTCCTGCTTTATTGGAGAAAAACAGGCATAATTTCATATGGCACAGACCCAAAGTTTGAAATAAGAACAGAAATGTATAAAACAGTATATGACAGATTAATTTGCTGGAGAGTAAAAGATGAGAAAAATGGCATTCCTCGTTTTAAAAAAGCTTATAATTGTATCATATAACAATGCTGAGTCAATGAAGCAAATCTGAACATGAAAACTAAATTTCAAAAATCAGATGGAAATTTTGTCTTCTTTCTTTGCACCTTCTTTGAAATGTTAAAATCTGTTTGCCATTTAGAAACAGCAAAATGGAATCTCTTAGCAAAGAGACTGTCAGCTATTCTTCCCAGGAAGAAATTTTCTTTTCCTCTTGGGATAACTAGAAAAGGCAGTAGCCAAGACCTGAACTGTCTCAATGAGCTACGCTCCATACATCTGCTTGCACTTGCAGCTTGGTTTTTGAGAGGGTTCTAGGGCTTTCCATCCTGGGGTGTTTTCAAGCACTTGCAGATACTGCAAGCAAAACTGTAGCCAAGCTGGTTTTCAAAGAAAGCTTAACTACATGTTTTCTTAAAACAATACACTATATCCGAATTTTCTTTAAATTAGTGTTCTGTAGGTGCAAAAAGTACAATTAAAGTAAAAACACAGGTCAAGAAAGAGCAGCTTGCAAGATGTTATTTCTGAAGAAGAGGGTTTCCTGACTTCACTATTTGTTTTCCAAAGCCAACAGATGAGTTCTCAGATCTCCCTTTACGTGTGGCAGAGATCACCAAGGAGCAGAGACTGCGCAGAGAAAGTCAGTACCAAGAAAACCGAGGGAGCACAGTTGTAACTAATGGTGGAGGTAAATAGCTACCCTTGGCTAACAATATTTATTGTCATCATCGGTTCCAGAATGTTTGCTATAAAGGGTTGTCTAAAGAGGGGAAAAAAGGAGAAGGATCTAGGTAGAATTACACAAAAGCGATGTTGTGGAAACAGTGTAAAAACACTGCTGTTTTAATGATGATAAAGGCAAAATCAAATAGCAGCAGAATTAGGATTTTTCTGGAGACCCTCGTATCAGCTTTTACAGATGTGCTATGTTAAAGTCTGCAACTGCTTTCAACAGTATTTTGGAATATTGAATTTTGGTGCTTGGAGTTTGGCTGTTAGAGCTACTGGGCAAAATTCACAGCAGTAATAAATTGTCACTGCTCTGTGCCCACTGCTCTCGGAACAAAATGAGCACTTCTGTCAGGGAATTTCATATTTCCGGATACCACAAGTGTCTCGTTCGGAAGTCTTGCGTTTTAACCCAGACTTTCAAGCTGTCTAGGAGGGACTCGTGTTTGTGAGTGGCGTTGCTTTGTTGGTGTCCCACAGTCTTAGAGTAGCACCTTCATAGTTGTTCAAGAGGTGATGGTGCTTTCCATGTTTCTTGATCTCCACAATCCTCCTCCATTTTAATAGCCAATAATCTGTTGCTACTGCTGTCCCTTCTTGCCTATAGGCCCTAACTTTAACCTTCTTACAGGTTTGTTTTTTTCGATCATTCCTTCTTCTCAGTTTTTCTGCACTATTTATAATTAGTTCTCATTCCCTTATACTTCAATTATTTTTCTTCTTCCTCAGCTGCTCTCTGTTTTTCGTTTTCCCTAATGGCCACAGTTAATTTTCTTTATCTTCTGGGTGTCACTCTGCCCAGCTACATCTAATCTCCTCTGCCCAACTCCCACTTCTCTCTTCCCTCCTCCTCCCTGTCTTCATCTTTTGCCATCTTCTTTTCTTGATCTTACTCTCCTCTGCCACAACTTCTTGTTTAATTTGCCACCTTCTAGAAATATCTGAAACTTTTTAGTTGACTTACGCTCTTTTATATGTTCACGGTGGGGGGGAGGAAATCAATTCAAACATGTCAATTCTGGCAGTTAAAAGAATTGAAGACATGGTGTCACGGGAAGCTTTGGGCAGCCTTAATAACAGGTATTTAACAGAGCTACCAGCTCTGCCTCCAAGACTGACTTTATTTTGTTCTTTGGGTTTTGCACACCAGGGATTTCAAAATGCCTTGTAGCCTTTTAAGTTGGAGAACGGTCAGTTCATGAGTAGGAGTATCTGAGAGGGGCATGTGTGGCTGTCAGAGATCCAGATGCTTTCCAATTCTGTGTTCCTAACACAGATACTGATGTTTGTCATCCTCTGCTGCATTATTATTGGTCATGGTATTATTTTTATTTAGTAAGCAAGTCTGGAAAGAAGGGGAGTTTTGGCTTCTTGGGGTTTTTTTAAGATTTGTAACTGAGATGGAGATTTAATGAAGCCAAAGTATATAGGAATGCTGTTTTGGATGGTTGTAGTAGCAGAGGAGGTGGCTTTGGCAGTAACAGTTGCTAGATTGTGTGGTGAGGCAAAGAGAAGTCTCTTTTAGACAAGCAGGAAAGGGGCGGGGGAGTAGAACAAGAATGTCTGCAAGAGAGTCTGGAGCAAGTTTGGAGGAGAGTTTTAAGGAAAAAAAAAGTTCTAGTGCTCTGAAAGGAAACTTATGCTTTTCTCTGCATCCCCAGCACAGCATTTTTCACCAGGGTCGTTTGCTCAATGTCATGACTCTCTGGGCAGAATGTGTAAAAGCAGTGACAAGTGAAAAAATTGCCCTACATAATATCTCCCACACAAAAGAAAATCAATACTAGCCAAACTGTGCTGTTTCTTGCTCTCATTTCAGTGGTTCCAAATGTCTTTTTTAATTCCTCTTTTTAAAATAGAATTGGAGGTGCCTTCACACAGTTTTAGAGGTGTTTTGTTGTTTTCTGTAATGTTCATTATTTCCACATATACTTCTTATCTGAATGCAAATGCAATGATTTTAAGTTAGACATGCTGCTCTCTATTTTGTTGTTGTAGTAGTAAAACTAGTAGAAGAATCTGTTATATTCATTCTAATTTTTCTGACAGAGATTAATTAGAACCAAGAGAAATTGTTCAAAAACTTAGACAGATCATTGTACAGTCTTCGTGTTAGCTGACAAGCTTTTGATATATAGTATTTGGTACTGAAAAAAAAATCACAGTATTTACATTACTTTTTCAGTCGCTGCAAAAGTATCTGCAGCCAGCAGTAAGAAACTACATATTTGATACATGTTCATTGTTGCTTTTTAAAAAGCATAAATTTTATCATTATCTCAGAATTTGTTTATCAAGTATTAGTGGGCATGGCAAAATCCAAGAGCTTTTAGATTGAGCTTTCCCAGATGGAAGAGAAACTGTAGGGCCTCAGTTCCTGACCTTGCTGCTTTGTTGGGTCTTTTCCACTCCTGTGGGTTATCTAATTATGGGTGTTTTCTTTGTGTATGTGTGTCAAGTGGAACATGATCTCGATCAGATCGACTATATTGACAGCTGTGCCACAGAAGAGGAGGAGGAAGAGGTGAGGCAGCCCAAGTGCATGGACTCAGACAGCCTCAGCTCACAGTTCATGGCATATATTGACCAGCGGCGAATCTCTAATGAGGTGGTGCTTTTACTTGAATTAATTAAATTCAAACACCCCAGGAAAGCCCTTGTGAAAACTGTTTCCTGTTAAATCATTTGGATGGAACACTTTTGGAGAGTGTCCTCAAAAATCAAACCTATAGAAACAGATTTTCAGCCACATAATGTTTCCTTCTGTGTTCTGTCAGTCTTAATTAATACCTATGTACACAGTTACACAGTTCAGTGGCTCACTTACAGACAACATGAATAACTTGTCTGAAAAAATCTTTGTGGCTGATCTGCTTAAACAGTAACTATTGTGCTGTGATTCAGCTGTGTCCTTTCAAAGTTTTGTGTGTTTTGAAGCAGAAAGATATTTGCTCTTTGATGAAAGAAAAAAAAAAAGCATATCTTTATATATCATGTAGGAGCCTGGTCCCTATTTTGTCCACTTTACTGTTTACTGTGTTTAAAATCAGTCACACAGATATGAGAAGTACATTCATTTTGCAAATCTCATAAATTCAATAGCAAATCACAGTAGCTGATGACACTTGAAGCACAGACTCAAGAGCAAAACTCATAGAAGACAACTATTTGCAGGTCAACCCAAGGACTCTGCTGTAGATAGGGAAAAGGCATTGGTCAGCATCAAAAAAGCTATTCCTTGGAGTCTGTCTATTCAAAAAAATTAAACTGCTTTTAGCTAAAGCAGTAGTTTCTCTAAAAAGCCAGTGCAAAATACTCTACTACTTAGCAAGGCTGACTATGCATTATAGCATCGTGCATGCAGGAATGAGTGAGAATTGGCAAGTTCATCTTGAGAAGTTTCTCTTTTCCTACGTTAATGGATGTCAGTAAAAGTTTTTAAGTAACACCAAAGGCTATGTGTCTCTGTTCCCAATGGGGTAAATGATTTCATAGCTCAAATTAAAACTAAAGTGTTCTTATTCATCCCGTGTTTTGCTTTCTTAGTGCCTCTGGGACCTGTCTTTACAGCATCATAAAATATCATCAGCTACTGTATCCTGTATTTCTGAGAATCCACTCTACACTGCTGTGCATTTGCAGAGTTAAACTCTGAAAAATGTATATACATTCCAATAGTTATTTTCTACCTTCATAAGCTTCTCTGGAGGATTCTTAATAGTGGAGGTCTTAAAACTCCTGAAGTTTTCAGCAGGCATATTTAATCCTGAAACTAATATTTATTTAAATTGGAGAAAAAAATAAGAGTGAGCTTGCCTAGTTGGAAATGAACATCCTGCAGTTGTGTTTTGTGCTTCTTTGTCAGGTATTTTAAATATCAGTAGTTACAAATGTAGCTCTGCAAAGAGATTGTTTGACCTTAATGTACAGTTTTATGAATAGCTTGCTAATTTAGTCTTTTTTGTTTTTTTGCTTAGAGCTCCCCAGTAAAACCCACATCCATCAGAGAATTTCAGAGAACAGAGGATACAAGACGGCATTTACATCAAAACAGGTAAGAATTATTGTGGTAACAGTAATTTTATCCAGAATTTCATGAAGAATGCAGAGCACATATTTACTGACTCCGCAGAAAACCACTCCAGTTGTACTTGTTTGGGAAAAAAAGAAAGGCAGCTGCTAGTCTTACATATGTCATTACTGACTCTGTCAGTAGAAGTTAATTTTTAATGGATTCTAAAATGGTATTGAAAGAGAAAATAAACCAAGAGTAGTGTATAAATTTTTCCAGAGTTTTGGCAACATTTTAGTAGACATTTTGAAATGTGCAGTAAATGCGTAGATACAGTAGCTGCACTGATATAAGGGAGGGTAACTCCTTCATCATATGTCAGCATTCCTTATCCACAAATAAGGTACATAAAGTAAAACATTAGCCTGACATGTTCTTCCCAAATAAAGTGGGTGCTCTTGGTCTGAAAGACTTGATTTTTTTTTGCTCGTTTGTTAATTTATTTTTTTATTTTTTGTGGTCAGCATGGAAATAATTAGACTTTACAAACACTGGTGTCCATGATACATCTGAAGGAAATGTGGGAAGGCTGGTTAGCCAGGGGAGAAGTGCTGTTTACATGGACAGATGTTAATGATAAAGGAAATTGTAGTTCACTAGGGTAATCCAGTGTTTTCAAAATTTAACTGAAGGGTAGCAGCAGGTCTTCATGTGGAAGTAATTAATCAATGATCTAAATGAATTTTAGTTTATTCATGTTATACTACCGCAGTGTGAAATTCTTAATAATAAAAAACAGGTCCTGTTCTTATTGCCTTCAAAATTGTGTAAAAACAGCCATATGACAATGAGTAATTTTTTTATATTTTAAGCTTGTATTAGGCAAATAATTCATTTGTGGCAACCACAAGCTGTAAACTGCTTCCACAATAATTCTGTGCAAATGCCTTGGCAGGCAGCCTCTTTGGGTTTTTTCTTCAGCATGCTGGAGCCATTAAAACTCTTGGAGTTGGATGTAATGCAGACTTCATTTCAAGAGTGCTTCTATTAGTTGATTCAATTCAATAAATACAGTTTGTGCCTCTGGACAGACTGTGGTGCATTCCTGATGCAACAAAGCTGTGTGTACTCTGCTCTGAATACACTTCTTGGCACTCAGTTGAACCCAGTCCTGTCAATTCAGAACAGCACAGTAATGGATTTGCCATGTGCTTCAGTGCTAATTTAAGTAACCGGGGAGACCTGTAACATATGGGCCTTCCACATCTCTTAAACTTCTCCCTGCAGAAAAGGTCGTAAGTCTACACACAGGCAGCTGGACTGACATGTTTTGGAAATGCATTGTCAAGTGTGTCTCTGTTCCATAGTTGTCCCAGGAGCAAAGGTTACAGAGTTTAGGCTGTCAAGAGCAAACTCCTTGATTTCCATCAACTTACTTTCTAGGCAGCAACATGGCAGGAACATGCTGTGGACTCTGGATCTTGGGAATTGTTTCAGTCCTAACAGCTGCCTTCTAGCAAAGAAATTACTGCAAAATTTCTCTCTTATTGTTGATAAGATGGATAAGAGACACATGGGTCCTTTTTTACCTCGTGACTTCGATGGCCTGTATCGCTGGCAGTTAGGAGGTCATCACCTGACTGGTGAAGGGAGCAGATTTGTTGAAAATGTCAAGGGTACTGATGCTTAAAAATAATTCTGTTCTTTCCAGAGCAGAATAAGGCCAGCAATAACCAAAATATAGTCTTAAAAGAGAGAATCCATCTCTGTGTATTTTGACATCATTGTTAACTAAGCAAGTTACATTTATTTAATTACAAACTGCGGTAGTTGTCATCTGACTTGGTATCACGATGTGATTTCTTTAGTCGTACTAAATTTCACCTTTGTGATTACCTGAAGCTAATTGTCTAGAGAAAAACAGTTGTAGTCTAGAGAAGAATTCATCTGACAGTAGTTTATATGCATCAGTGGCCAATCCCCCTTCCACCTGATGTCTACCTGCAGGGATACAGATGAATTACGAAGACCTGAAACTCTAAATTTGATGCAGGACAAAGAGCATCACCAAGTACTAAGGAGTTATGTGGACAGGACAGAGAGGTAGGGAAAAGAAGCATAGTTTCTACTGATTAATTTTGTTATTTCTCCCTTCCCCCCAGATAACCATAATAACCAGTTGTTCCTCTATATGAGGATCATCTGGAAAGTTCCTGATTTGGTTACTCTTAGAGAATGGGTACTGAGTGCTGAGTATCTGAGTGTAATAGGCTATATGTTACAATCCCATTGGTACATCTTGTGCTGTAGAAAAATTTTATCACAATTAAGAAGAGATAGAAATGACTTCACAAAATCTGTCATGCACAGTCAGTTAAATCACAATCACAGCAGTTAAAGAGCTTTGCTTACTAAACAGTTACTCTTCTTGTGTGTCATTGACAATTCATGTATGTAAAATCTTAATATTTGATAAAAAGTCTACTTAATCTCTGTTTTTGCATTTGTCAGACCCCTGCCTGATTCACCTTATTTTCTCTCGCTGTCAAGTCACCACAGTCAGGTAACACATTAAACTCCACTGTTTAATTCTTTTGGATGAGTTTGATGCAAAACCTGTTATCCTTAAGATATGGGCTGTTACTCCATAACCTGTCTGGAGCTCTGCCTTTACAGCCTGATGCACTGTTTTATTCCAGGTGCCTAACACGGATGCCGAGCTGCACCGCAGGCACATCGAGCGCACCCGTCGGGAGGCCCAGCTGGCAGCACTCCAGTACGAGGAGGAGAGGATGAGAACAAAGCAGATCCAGAGAGAAGCTGTCCTTGACTTTGTTAAGGTGCCTCCTTTGAGTACCTACTTGATACTTTATCTTTTCTGAATCCTGTAATTATAACTGATTGCCAAGGTCGTTAATACTTGTACATTACGCTCCTGGGCGTGCATGGCAATTTATAAAGAAAATGGTCAACTATCATTGAAGTCCATTCAGTCGTGATGCTGTCACTTAACATAAGCAAAGTTAGAACTTGGGAGGAAATGGAAGATTTACCTGAAATATGAGTGCTGCAAAAAATTCTGTTTTTGCATAGTCCACCTCGTTTACTCAGTTTTCATTTGGATACATGTGACAGGATTGGTATAAGAAAGAAGGGGTTTTTATCTGAGAAGGCATAGAGGCACTGTAATTTTGAAGGCAAATTGGGCAGGAATGAGAGAATCATACACACAAAAATGTAATGTTACCTGATCTATTTTGCTATTTTATGATGATAATAAAATAAGTTACTTCCAGGTAAAGCGTGGGTACAGACTTATGGTACATCAGACTCTCTGTGGACACTGGGTCTTCACTTTCTCTGTCACTGCAGTCAGTATGAAGTAGTCTGCTGCTTAACATGTTGTTGACTTAAATTTATTTTACTGTTTACTGCTCTGGGGACCTACCCAAATCTCACCATCACGAATTTAACAAATGTTACAGTTAAAATTTTGGGCTTAGGGTGGTCTGCAGAGAGGCAGAGAATGATTTATTTCATATATAAAGTTAGTTTAGAAAAAGCACTTTAGCTGCCTGAAACTAGGCTCTTCATTAGCACCAGCCAGTCTGAGGCCCCTGGCTCTATTTTGTAGAAAAGCTGCTTTAATAAAGATTCAGCTCAGTCTTTCAGTTAAAGGCTTAGCTGTACAGGATGCATTTTTTTCATTGATGAGTCTCTTGGGGTTTTTGGTTTTGATTTGTTGGGTTTTTGCCTTCGGTTGCCTTTGTTATTCATGAGCACTTAGCAGTTAAATTCCTCCCTTGGGTTATATTTTGGATTTCTTATGCATCTTTCATATGCATAATTTTTTTAAAAATTGGGCTTTTTGTCTTATGTGGAATAAATGCCTTTTTTTTTTTTTTTTTTACTAACATCAGTAAAGTTCCAACTGAGTGGAAACTAGCAATTTCCCCAATGTATATTTTATTTAAAAACTAAGACTTCTGTTTTAAAACGCTTCTAAATTATGCTGGTTGGGTCTTAGATTTTGTAGTATTATTTTCATTTTTCCTTTTTCTCTATAGCAAAAAGCATCCTTAAGTCCTCAGAAGCAAAGTCCTCTGGATAGTGAGGTAAGAGTCCAGTAAGATTATTACTAGGGATGTCAGAGTTATTTTCCTGATTGTGGAGGATTCTTCAGAACTGGGTTATACCAGGTTTTTTGTGCCTTATTAAGCCTTGGGTTGGGTTTTTTTGCTTATGGGAACAGTTTAGTATTTCCTTCTGTTCATGCAGACTACCTGTCCAAGTGTATTGTTTTATTGTTTCTTGTACATTTTCTATGTTCTCTGCAGAAAATAGATTTCATATTCTATTTCAACATGCTCCTTGCGAGCAGTGCAGTTTATTTACTAATAGGAGTATTCAGGCAAGTTACTGTGTTACAGTCATCCTTCACTGATCAGTTTTTTCCCAGTTTCCTGTTATTAGATCACAAGTTATCCCAGAAATATTAAGTATTAGAATTTTGAGGGCTATCAGAGAAACAAATATTTTTTGAAATTTTATTCTACTATAGTTTTATAATCAAAACCAGTAAGTGAGTCGGGAACGCAAATCATACAAGGCTCAGTCTTCCAGAATACAGAGCTGAGCCAATGGCATGTGTTCAGTCTCTGCATCAGATTCCTGTACAGTAATAGCTCTTCCATTGCTTTCCATCCCCACTTGCATCCAGAGGAAGATAATTCACTTGGTAGTATTAATCAGATCAAAACTTCTAATGATATAATGAATATAATCATTCTTTAGTAGCATTTTCCAACTAACTCTTTTATGTTAGAAAATTACCAAAACATGGGGTAACTGAAATAGTTTCTGCTCCCTTTTCTTCTTAATGTTTTTCTGTTCTTAATTTATTCTTTTAGAGGGTCCTTTGTTCTACCACAATAAGCACTGTCAATGCACAGTTTTCTGTATTTGCTTGAGACAGCACAGAAAGCAGAATAATTGATTCTGTAGTACAGACACACTGTAATTCATGGGTCACATGGCTGTGTGTTCCTGCAGGGTTTCATGCACTTCCGGGGTTGTTTTAAAATACCTCACAGTGTGATAAGCAAGCAGTTCATGTTCCAGAGTTGTCTGTCTGTTCACATACCATGTGTTTCTGACATTGTGTGTGTTGCTGACATTGCTCCATCTCTCCCACCTCCCAGTGTCCCTTTCCATCCAGAAGGTCTCAGCATACTGATGATAGTGCCTTGTTAGTGGTAAGACCCTGCACGTCATGGCCTTTTTATGTGGCAGATTCTAGAGCATAGAAATAACGTGTTGTGATTGTCTCAGATTAGACCAACTGATTTAGAGCTAATCTAAATAGCATAAAACATGACCATCTTCACTGAAAAGTAGCTTAGCTGTGAACTGTAAGGCTATGAAGATGTTGACGCTTTTGCTGTCAGCTATTGGTTAATACAGTGATGGTTTTCTACAAAACAATTAAAGCTTGTCTTTTGCTGGGAGCAGAAGAAAACTACTGATAGTAAAGAACACGTCTAGTTGTTCTGGTTTGATTTCTTCTCTGTTCAGCTGCTTCCTAGTTGATGTGCTTTTCAGTGTCAAGTAAGCAATTTTAACACTTGGAGTACAGGCTTCTACTTTAACCTGTCTGCGTCCTGCACATGATAGTAAAGAACACTTGGCACAAGAAAAAACTGCTCTGCATATGAGTGCTACAAATCATTAAATATTCCTCATACCATTTTATTGTTTATTGATGAAAATGTCTTAAAGATCATCTGTTTTCAACACTTACCAAAAAAAAACCCAACAAACACTTATGTATGTAATTCATGTTTTATGCTATTTCTTCCTTTATGGCATCTTAGCAATGTAGCACAATTAAAGAATATAATGCCATAATCCATGTCTATAAAAGAAAAAATACACTTGATTTGCCTGCTGTTGCATGACTGCATGCCTAGAATTTATTTTCTTAATTTATGTGCTTCCATTGTCTGCCTAAATTTTCTTTTGGCAGTGCTCTCAGAATCTCTCTCTTCTGAACATGTTGGTCAAAATATTTACTGTGACCCCATTTCTATCTGATTGTGTGATCAGATGACTTTTGTTGTAAATTAATAGATAGAATTTTCAAAGACTATTTTTAAACTGGCCCCCATTACTGTTTGTTTCCTTTGTGTTTTTAACCAAGTTACATCCTTCCACTTCACAAAAAAAAGTGACCAGGCTGGCAGGAAAACACTGAAAGTGATAATTTCTCTTCATTTTTCTTTTAATTCCTTGCTCTTTTCAGCAGCACTAAACTGTAATAGTATATGAAATGCTGGGTTTCTGAACTTCTGAAGTATGATCTGCATCTCTTTTCTGTAGTGGAAATGCACCCTGTGTCTAATGATGACATATGCCAGGGCAGCTGTTTCTGGCAATTACTGTAACTGGAACATTAAGCCCATAACCATGAATTTGTAGTATTTTTTGTTTCCACAAATGTATTTTATATGGTAAAAACAACAAGGAAATGTTCCTCAGTTTGCTTTTTAAAAAAAAGTTTGTCGTGAAACTTGAAATTACTTTTACCTTTTTATATTTTATTGCATCTCATTTGACATTGTCCCTAATGGATTTGAAATTTAGCTAGGTCTGATTTCTGAGGACATAAGGAAAAGCTTTTAAAAGTACTAAGTCTAATAGATAGTTAGAAAGCAGGTGAGCTTTCTTTTATTTTACTACTTCACTCTTGGGTGTTGTCACTGCTTTAACAGAAACTTTCTTAAACCCAAAATTTAAGTTGTGAATCTCTGTTTTAAAAATCTTTAATGCTTTGTTTGGTCTTGTTCTTGTTGTCTTTTATCACTAATTAAAGTTAAAATGTATTTACGTTGCACAGTTTACTCTGACCATTTCCTTCAATTTATAAACAACTTCAGGATAGTCTGTTTGAAGTCCCAAAATGGTTGCCCTTACCTTCTATGAATGTTAAGGGTTCAGTTTAGTTGTAGTTCCTTCTGTGGAGTCTGGCTGTAGTACTTCACTGTTCACATTTCTTTGTGTTGACTTATGATAGCCAGACTAAGTAAAATGTTGTTGAATAAATGTAATCACTGGCTTCTCTGAGAAAATAAAAGTTTTATATTAGCCATATCCTCTTGCTGTTCTCACAGGGGTGGTCCCATTCATTACAATTGAGATTACTTGTTGAGCTGGTATCAAGGTTTTAGACTTGGCTAATGATTTCAGCCTTCATTGCTTCTAACTCTCACTTTTCTTCAAATACCTTCTTGTTTTCTCCTATACTGTCCCTTACAAGGTTAGCACTATGGAAGGGAAAGAATCCCGAAAGCATCCTGTCTAACTGCTGCTTGATTTCTCTGTGAAGCCCGTGAGGTGCTTGATAAGCGTCAGGCAGCTGCAGTGACCTCTTCCTTCCACAATCTTTGTGTGTGCTCCCTTCCTTATGCTGTGTTCTCTTGTTGTGTTCTCAAACATGGCCTGAGGCTGTCATGTTACTCTTAGCACATGAGATCTCAGAACCATTTTAAGTTAAGGCTCTTAGGCACCAGAGTGTTAGAAATAATAATGGTATGGGTAAAGTAAGCAGAACTGGAATTATGCTAAATTGTACCCTGGAGTTTTCTCTCAAACTGTTGGTATCCGTTTGTGTATTCAAATGTTTAATGACTGAATTCCCTTAAAATATCCTTATTTGGTTTGTGCAGGGTGCTGGTTGGGCTTTGCTTTGGCACTCCCTGTATCTACAGTTGTTCGTGGTGCAGGGAGATTTCTCTGACTTCAGTGCTAGATCTAAAAGCCACGTGCAGCATGTGCAGAGGGTGGTGTGATCTGAACTGCAGCATCCTGGCTCCTCTAATATTGTGGCTGCCTTTTCTTACAGTCATTCTTTGCCTCACTTCTTCCTTTCTTCCCTCTCTTTCTTTCCTTACTGTCCCTGACAGAATGGCTTTGAGCCTCTCTTTGTGTTTGAGATTGACAATAACACCAATACCATTAAAAGGAGGCCAGGGACTCGCAAACAGGTGAAGAGCATGTGGTGTGTTGCTGTTGTGGTTGTCCTGCCCTGTGCTGTGCCGTGTTCCCCTTCCCTTCGCCCACTGCTGGGTACGTGCATTGTGATGACTTCTTGTTAGTCTGTGCCAAGGTTGCCCTGCTCTTTCCATACAGGAATAATGTTACAGCCCACCCAGTTCTGGTTTATTTTACTGTTCTCCTGTGCTAGCTAATGTGTTGTGAAAGTCAAGTGATATTTTGAAACTCTTAAAAAAAAACAAACCAAAACAAACCCATGATTTTGGCTCTGCCCTGCTCTGGAGAAAGAGGCTGTCTTGAGGAGCAGCTGTTGAATCTGCACAGGGCCTAAAGATGTTTGTGTGTAAGGTTTGCCCTGAGTATAAACCTCTCCTGCTAGTCCTTCTGGCTGTGCTGTTCTGTAGTGGAATAATAGTTGCAAATGTTTTAAATACTAACACTCCCAAGTGTGTCTTTCACTACCTGTAGAGTTTCTAGGTGTCATTTGATGTTCTTTCCTGTGAAAGAACATTCCTCTTTCCGTACCTTCCTATTCAAATGCTGTTTCAGAAAGTATAGTTTCATTCTGGAGCCATTCAGTCTTCAAGTGTTTACTGTGTTGAAAACAGAAGACACACAATTTGCGTCTTTAGATCGACTTGTCAGTGACAGATGGACACACTGGAGCCCCTGTTCTATAAACAGGAAAAGTTGTTTATTTGGTTGGGTTTCATATTGGTCATAATTGAAATGTGGCTGTGCTTTATTTATGGCAACACTGTAAATCCTGACACTGACATCTTCCCTGACAGGTAGATTCCACCCATGGAATCTCATTTACTTGTGTGTAATCACAAGGATCAGCGTTAGGTGTTTTTGGCAAACACAAAGTCTGTATTACTGACCCCATTATGTGTGGGTTTCTCTGATTTTACAAAGTTGATGGGAAAAAAACTGACTAAAAATGCACAGCATCCTCAAAACATTAAAAAGAAAGCTATTTATTTTTAATAGTGGCCTAGAATGCATTGTTATAGGGTAAAATTTCCTTTTTTCTGTTGGCATAGGTGTTGCTAAAGAAGCTTTTGCCTCACTTACTGTTCTTAATTCTGTTTTTAATGTCACTGTTATGTGTAAAAGAAACATTGCACCTCCCAAGCTTATTAGCCTGGAAGTTCAGGAGGGTAGGAAGGCTTTAAATGTAGTTTAGCAAGTATGGATCTGTTGAGTGTTTCTGAGAATCTGATCATGGTCACCTCTTCATTTTGAACTTTACTGCATTCCACCTTTGTGCATGACCTGTCAGCTGCTCTCTAACTCTGCTACTGCCTTTTCTTTCCTTCTGCATTCAGTCACTCTCAGGGTTGAACCAAGAAAGCTGTGCTACTACCCTGCCTAGTGCCTCTACCTTCAGTCCTCTCAAGGTATCTCTTGCTATTATCATTCACCAGTAGAGTCAACAAAAAATCTCGGATCCACACATCTGTTCTAACAGGTGTTAGTCTGTCAGCATCTAATCAAAAGTTCAAGTAGGGTATGAATCCCATTCACCTGATTAAACTGTAGTAGGTATTACCTCATCTTAGCTTTAGGCTGTGTCTACAGGAGGCCTGATCTATAAAAACGTGGTAACCAGTCTCTGCTCCCAGGGGTTCTTGGTTGTCTTTGATGTTGCTTTTTCTGTACAAGGTCGTTTACTCTTGATCAAGTTGAGTTCATCAAAAGTACACTTGTATTCTTTACCTGTTTCTTTCTCTTCTGTGAAAGCTGCTATACTGAATGTATTTCTCACAAGAAATCATTAGTCTGTGTAAGCACTGTGATAAAATCACAGTGTGTTTCACTGGGGAGGGATGTTCAGTAAATAGCAGTTTTGCATTAGCAAAGGTGTCAAAGAGGTGTATCTGTAATGCCAGTTTGGCATATTGCTAAATACCTGGGGTTTGGTGTTCCTTTTGCAAAGAATACTTTTTCACTTTGGGTTGGAAGGAAGAGTAACCAGTCAGTGCTGTTTCCTCATTGATTTCCTCAGAAAAAAGCAGTTGTGTCATTTCTGCAAAGGAAAAAGCTTTGTCTCTGCAGAGATGAGACTTTGGGAACAACATACTGTATTTTTTCACATTTCTGGTTATTTTTCTTAATCACATTTAGATGATGGAGGTTTTTTTAAAAGACAGCAAACTAAAATGTAGTCACAGCTTTTCTAGATTAGCACCATTTATACTTCTCTGCTTTTTGTTCACAGAGTGATGACAGATCTACCATCTCCCCTGGCTCACCTACCACTCAGACAGGTAACACGGAAAGGAAGAAAAATTTCTGAAAAATAAGATCAAAATGCCTGCTTGCTTCTTTGTACTATGAAGAGAAGGGAGCAGGGAGCATCCATTCCCATCTCTGTATGTGGCACTGCTGTGTTTGAGAATTTACCCAGTTATTTGAGTCTCCTTAGAAAAACATGAGGGAAGAGACAACAGGGATGAAGCATGTCCTCAGGCAGAGCATAAGGTTTGGCTGGTTTAGGCCTTCATGCAGGCTTTGGCACACAGATGCATTCAGCAAGAGTCAGAGCAGTTGTTGGAATTGGTATGTGGAATGTGCTTTGCATGCAAGTGTCCTTGGAAGTGCCTTTTCCTGCTTTGTGCTTTTATCATGCATGGCTGCAATTTATTTTGTCATTATTACATACAAATTTTTTGTTTGTTCTTTTTAATTACCACATTGCTGAACCCATTTCCTATTTAAACTCTAACCATTTCCTTCTTCCTCCTTCCTTTCCTGTGCCTTTTCACATTTGTTTAGTCCACCTTTCCCCTCCATATCCTGGCCATGCAGCCCCGCCTTCCTATAGAAACCCTTCCCAGCGACCTGAGAGTTTCCTTTTCCGAACAGCTGTCAGGGATGAAGCCAAGAAAGGTAGGTTATATAGCTCAGAAAACAGCTGGTTTTGCTACATTATATTGACATCTGCATTACCTGGGGTTTGCAGTGTTTGGTCACTTCAGGTCTTTATGATCAAACTGCTTTTAGAGTTCCATTTGTAGACAGGTGACATTACATACTTTGTGAACAAACTGATTTGTTTAGAGCTGTCAAATATTCCTTTGTCATATCTGTGGAAATATGAGAATTTGTTCTTCCTGGTCTGTGCCTACACTTTTGCCACACAAGCCTTCAATAACTGATAAAGGCAGCTTGACAAATTTTCACTGTACAGTAGCGTACACCAGAATTGCAATTTCTGTAAAAAGACTGAACCACTTCAACATACTCCATCTGGCAAAACTTTGTCCTCATTTGTGCATGACCATTACCCAATGGAAAGAACAGAACCTAAACAGAAAGGAAAATGTGTTAAAGAGCACCTCATTTAGATTTAGTTTGATTAATAATTAAAGGCAAGAAAGATTTGTGGAAAGGAGTGTACTGTCCCCATTCTGCATGTGCAGTGCAGCACCGAATGACATGGAACAAAACTGTGCTTAGTGATTTTCTTTGCTTCATGCTTCCCTTTTAGCTGTTGCTTCATCCTCTGCCCGTGCCTTGTCTTCTGCTAATGATTCTGCAGACCCTCAAGTGAGACAAAACTCCAAACAGCGAGAGGAAGAGCTGGAGCTGATAGAGCAGCTTCGCAAGGTGAGTGCTGCCAGGAGCCAGAACATGGACATTGTACTAATTGTGTGACCCTGCTAAATCTGCCTTTGTCTTCTGCACCAGTTTCACTGACCCAATACAGTGCATAGTTCACCAAATTAAGTGGCGTAGTACAGTCTGTGTGGTTCCTTCAAATGGATGCAGTGGTGTTCACTTGGTTGTTTGTGGTAGATAAAGTCAGCTTCAAATTCTGTAAGATAAACTATGCTGACTCCTGCTTCTGAATGTCCAGTGAACTCTGCTTTTAACATGAATTTGTGCTTCCTTACTTCCTTATCAGCTTTCACACTTGTAAGGAACTCCCTGGAAAATTGCCTCACTGTTCCCTTTCAATCCCATTTTTAAAACTCCTCTTTGCTGTAAATCCCACAGAAAAGCAGATGGAGTGCAGAGACTGCTGCCAGTCATGCTGACAGCATGGTTTCCTCGTGTGTTCTAGATCTGTCTATTGATTCTTGCCAACCCATTAGTTAAGTGCAGAACATTTGAGGCACAAATGTTTCTTATATTTGTGCTTTTTGTCTGTCCAGGACCACCACGCTCCTATTTTGTGTCCAGATACAGTGATATTAAACACAGCTATTGAGAAAGCCACATGGCATTAAGATAGTGCTCTGCTTTGCCCCAGACTTGTTTCTGGAGAGCATGGAGGGNCTATTTTGTGTCCAGATACAGTGATATTAAAAAATGGCTATTGAGAAAGCCACATGGCATTAAGATAGTGCTCTGCTTTGCCCCAGACTTGTTTCTGGAGAGCATGGAGGGATTCCTTGAGGTGCTCTAATTAATTGTTGACATTTTCCCAATAAATAAGGATTTACTTGTTGAAGCCAATCTTAAAAGCCGTAAGCAACCTAGATGGACAAAGAGAATTTCTTCTCTTTGTAAATGTTAAAGTAAGGACAGTCTTTGTCTAAAAGGAGAAAGTTATCTTAGGTAAAACAAAACTTGGAGCTTTCTGCACACCTTCTCTTCTTTTATCCCAGAACGTTCTGTATGTAGTCTGTCTCTCATTCTACTTCCCCCGTAAGCTTAAATCTTTTTTTAGTACTTAAAAATTTAGATACAGTATTATGACTCAGTGAAATTCACACTTATTTTAAATAAGTTTGAAAGCCTGAATTGAATTTTATTCATTCTCTTACACAAATGCTATAACTACCTCCTTTTTAAGGACTGGTTATGCCGAGTAGTTGGGTATTAGTCCACTGTGCTGTACAATGAATCTGTTCTTCATTGAACTCAACTGCTCCCAGACTGCAGCCAGCTCTGGCCTCAGGAGTGCACAGAGCTTCCCTTGAGGTTATTCAGAAGGCTGGTTGGAAATGCCGTGAGGATGGACAGAGCTGGAATGCAGGAGCTCTGCCTTGTGCAAACTGTTGTGCAGAACGGATCGGTTGGAGGAACCCAGCCCTGAGTCCCTGTGTGTCCATGTCCTTTCCTCCACAGAACATCGAGTCGCGGCTGAAGGTGTCGTTGCCCAGCGATCTCGGAGCCGCCCTCACGGACGGTGTTGTGCTGTGCCATCTGGCCAACCACGTGCGGCCCCGCTCTGTCCCCAGCATTCACGTCCCCTCCCCTGCTGTGGTAAGTGTGTAATAATGACAGTATTTTATAGCTGTCCAGAATAACATCCAACAAAGTCCTGTGATCCAGACAAGAATGCTAAACCGAGTGTTCTCTGTGAACTTACATGACAAGAAAGTCCTATTTGAAAAAGGTCCATAGTGTCATTAAAAGAAAATCTGTTTGGGTTTGTTTCATTTAAATGAAGCTACTTCTGACATGGATTGTTAACATTTTCAAGTCCTCCCTAAACATGTTAACTTGAAGACTAGTAAGTAAGAGACAGTTCAGCGTGAAAACTGAAATAGGAGATTTCAGAAGATCAGAACATCTGAGACGTTCAGGAAAACAGATAGTGGGGAATTACAACGTTCTCTACAACAAATAGGATCCCTTTACACAAGAGAGTGAAAACAGGCAGAGGAACTAAGTTGATTCCTGTGTCCACTTCAGAGCACTACAAAGTCCTCTGCTTAGGAATTTTAGCAGAGCACACTCAGCTACTTGGAGAGCACCATCTCCTGGAACAAAGCAAATCCAGTCATACCTCTGTGATAACAAGAAGGGTGATTGTGTCAGGGGACTGCTGAGAGCGAGGAGGGAGGCACACAGAGAAGTTTGAAAATTTCTGAAATTATTTCTCTTACCGTGCCTGGCTCAGTGTTTCTGGAAAGCACTGGGGGTGATCTATTTCTGGGCACATTACTGTGTATCATTTAGGGAAAGCACAGAATTACAGAAAGGTCAAAAACTGCGAGGTAGCAGCAGATTATTTACCTAATCTGTGTTTGAAGAATTCAAAGTTCAGTGAAAATATTTAGGATCAGCTACTTAAAAGTAGTATGGACAGACAAATTGCTTGTTATGCACCTTTAAATTGTATGAATAAAGGAAAAAAACTGAAGATTGTTCCTGGGGGAAGAGGTTGAAATATGCATGTTGTGTTCACTTATCCTTTTGGAGTCATTCTTTGTGTTGGTTGGAATTTGAACCGGCACTTACAGGGCTGCCGACGGTATCATTGTGGTTCCTCTCCCTGGGACTGGATGGGAACAGGCAGATGCCCTCGTTATTTTGAGAAGGATTGAACTGGACACGCCAACGTTTTAGGCAGATCGTGGAATCCTTCAGAGCAAAGGCATGTAGCAACTGCTCAGGAGACATGCGTCACTGGGAAGATCCTTTCAATGGCCTGGTTTTGTGAGCTGCTGGATATTCTGTGTGAGGAACTAAATCCTGGCTTTGTCATGTGAATCCCAAGGAAGAAGCAGCCTTTAGTCGTGTGGCTCCAGGAGCAGAAGAGGCACAGTGTCATTCCCCAGGCACAATGTGATCTTTGTGATCCCTTCATCCGTTGGGAGAAAGAAGTCAGTGCTGGCCTTTAACCTGCTTCCTTGGTGGGGAAATGCAGCAAATGGAGGCAAGAGAAGAAGCCTCAACACTCATGGATGCGTTGAACTCACCGAGGCCACTGACTGCTACCCCATAGACTGTGGAGAGGAGCAGGGACCCTGTGTCTCTTGAACCAGAAAGGAATAAGCTTCGAGAACAGAAACAAGACAGAGCCTGTGCTGTGGTATGTCTGGAGAGGTGTGAAAGCTGACTGCAGAAAAACCCTCACTTGAAAAAATGCCAGTGAGTGCAATTCAAACAGCTACATCAAACACATCTACAGGAGACCAACAAGCAGCAAGCTTCAATTCCAGTTTTCTGCCACTATTTTTTGGTTTCATCTAAGCGGTTTTTTTTACTCTTTAATTGAAATAGGGTTTGATATTTATATATTTTTGCATTATAGTCATCCACAGATTGCTTCATGTAATGAAATTGCTCTGGAATCACAGCATGAAAGCCAATGTGCTGGTTTTGGCTGGAGTAGAATTAAACCATTTTTTACAATAATCATGTAAAAGTGTTAGCCAGTTTTATATAACACTGTGTATATAAATATTGCAGAGCTTAGGATTGTTCTTTTTTTAAAAACATCCAGCATTCATAACTTAGCTTTTCATAAAACAGCTTTGAAAATTGGACTTGGTTTTCTAAGAAAAGCAAACTACAGCAGAGCCTGCTTTGAGTTAGACAAGCTTATGTCAGTGCAGTATGTTTTTGGCGAAGAGATTTATGAAGAGTTTTATTTAAATAAAAATCTTACCAGTTAAGAGCACTGTATGCCTTTGCTTCTTTGCAGCCTAAACTTACAATGGCAAAATGCAGACGAAACGTGGAGAATTTCTTGGAAGCTTGCAGAAGGATTGGAGTGCCTCAGGTACGTATTTCTGCTGTGCTGATACAACATTCCAGATGCAGTTTTGTATGGGCTTCAGAAAGTAGAACCTTCTTTGGAAGTTTGTATTAAAACAAAATGATCAAAAGTTGAGAAGGTTCAAGTCTAAGCTGTCCTGCAGTGCAGATCAGAGTGATCTTGCAGGGTCTTCCAGAGCAAAATGAAGTCAGATATAGTTTATCAGAGGTCTGAGTCACTGTAGTGCCTCAAATTCGTAATAGCTGATGCAGGTCAATTCTGCTTTTAGAACTGGAAAGTTTTTCTCTAAAACCAGTTACATTTTCTTAAGATTAGATATGTGACAGCTTAAAAGTGGGATAAAAATTGGATAATGTTTTGCATGTGTTGTTTTTATGTTGTTTTCATGTTCCATCACAATAATTCTCTTAGATGAATGTCTCTCCTGCCTTACCAACATTTGCAGTGTAATGGGCCTTTCTTTAATGATTGGTAGCTCTTTTTGCATAGATCATAATTCTTTTTATGTACCAGTGGTACAAGTCTGTCTTTGCTATTCCTTGTCCTCTTTTGAAACGTGGAAGATCTAGGAGGTGGGAACATATAAAATAGTCTATCTTATCCTGTTAGTCCAGTTATGCTGTTTTATGCTGTCCTGTCCTTTGCACTTTGTCTTAGCAGCTGTCTCAGTAGAAATAGTTTTAATACATCATATTTTTATGCATTTTCCTTTAAGTGCACTAATTGATTTTTGGGTTGTTACACTGCTAAACATTAACATTTCTGTTGTAGGTGGTGGTTTCTTTCTTTTGTATTCTGAAAAGTGGCTCATGTCCCAGATACATCTAAAGGCAGTTCTTTAGTCAGTTATACAGGGTTTTCTGGTGCTTTCAGATAGTTTCATTTGCAGGCATTTGAGCCACTGGGATTTTAGGATGCCATATTTATTGAGTTGTATGGCAATTTCACATGGCTCAGTGGTGAATTGTGTTGGAATGTGGTAGGGAGTTCTAAGTGATTGTTATTACTTTGAGATCCTGCACTATTTTGGTCCCCTAAGGAACTTTGGACTTTTGATTGCAGCAGAGCTTCACAATAAAAATTCATCTGGGGCAAAATTGTGCAATTCCATCCTGGCTTCCCTATTTATAGCTCCCTCAAATATGAAGATGTAATTTTTATGGGATTGCAGTACAGAGCAGATCCCTGGAATGATCCACAATTAAACAAACAAAAAAGCCAATCAAGAAAAAGTCCCTTGTAATCCCAGGCTGCTCTATCTGCTACACCTTCTGTCTGGGACCCTCCTGTTTTTCTCTTGTATCTTGTTTTAATGTGAAAGAGTTCAAGGAGAGTCTCTCTGGGAAAACTTCCTGGAACACCCCCACCTGAGCTCTAAAGTTGTTCTCACATGTCTGCATTACATATCCACTGAGATGTGAATGTAAGATACCTGTATGTAAGAGTGGCGTGGCAGCCTGGTGTGCTTTTCTTGAAAAAATGCCTGCAGATATTTCCTTTCATTTTAATACTGATTACAAAAATAAAAGCCTTTCTGAAGGCATGGATCTGTGTAGGAATACTCACCTTCTAAGGGGAAGGCCACTTTTAGAGAGGGCTAATTACAGGCACTCCAGCAGAGCAGCCATTTCTGTAGGACCTTTTGTGGTTAAAGCCCTTGGATCAAAGGAAATTGGCAGTTGAACAGATTGATACATGCATCTAGATTTCACTGATTATAGCAGCTACCTGTGGGAAAGGGAGGGGAAAGACACACAGTGGGAATAGTTACAGAACTCTTAAACTCTAATTAGTAATAGATATTTCTGCAGGATGCTGCATTCAGGCATCAATTACACATAAATAATTCCTTGTCCTACCATTTTCATTAACTGTGTTACATGTGGAGGCTGAGCTTTGGTGAGTACTCAGTGCCAGCAGCAG
Source organism: Pachyramphus minor (assembly GCA_013397135.1). Taxonomy (NCBI): domain Eukaryota; kingdom Metazoa; phylum Chordata; class Aves; order Passeriformes; family Tyrannidae; genus Pachyramphus; species Pachyramphus minor. The sequence continues at coordinate 219,404 of VYXB01000792.1, read as the reverse complement.
CTCAGCAACCTGTAACCTCTTCACTTCTGGAGAAAAAGTATTTTCACTAAGATGTGTGTAAACTTCTGTCTTTAACAACAAGGAATAGTTTGAGCTGTACAAGTGACAGGCACCTCACTGACATTGAGTTCTTTGCAATGGGAGTCTTGCAAATTTGTGTGTGAGAATTAACCAGCTGTGATGTGCTTCTCAAACATGGTTGTATCTGAGATGTCTGATAACTGACTGCTTCATGGATGTTGCTATGGCTCACTGACTGACCTTTTTTTTCTGTCTGTTTTCCCTTCCTGCTCACACACTCTGGACAGGACAATCTTTGTTCCCCTTCTGACATTCTTCAGCTAAACCTCAGCGTTAAAAGAACAGTTGAGACTCTTCTTTCCCTGGGGACAGATTCAGAAGAATCCAGTCTTGTCTCCCTTTCCGTTCAGCTCTGGGGCTTTGTGGTGTTTTACTGTACTCTAATGCTAACGCTCTGTATGTTCTATCGCTGGGTCTGTTTTCTCTAGCTGAGGGATAGTGGTGCTGCTTCCTCCCTCCATCGCTCTGGTGCTTGGGAACAGATTTTGGGTTTTGTCAAGACTATGTGTACAAAGTGCTTTGTTTCCCACGGATGGGACAGAGGTGACAAGTACAATGTGTAAACACATTGGTGCACCCACACAACCATCTGTGACCTCATTCACATTTGTATTTGCTGTATCACGCTGAGCAGATAAAATGCTTTACAAGGGAGGAGGTGCAGTCCCTGGGCTAGACCTAAGGCCAAGCTGAGGACACGTGGCTGCATTCTGTAGTCTGCTGACCCGTGGTGTAGTACTGGGAAACTGCATTGTCAGGTTGTGCTTCTGTTTCCCCATCTGTATAATGGGAATTGCACCCACTTTGGTAAATTTCCCAAGGATTATCTGATGAAAAATGTTAAACAATGTGAAGTAATTTTTTCAGTGTCAGTGTTCTTGATGAGATCTCACAGTCTTAGGAGACACGGTCTGGTAAGTTTTGTCCACAGATCTTTGTAGCTTTATTTTTTTCTTAACCCCAGTCCCTTATCCTGCTTCTGAGAGCATTTGATGTGTCAAGTTTACAGGCTCTGCATTATTACTTTGACTCAGGATTTTTTAAATAACTGTCAGTGAATCCTGAGCTGCTTGAACTTCACAACAGTTCAAGCAGGAAATTTTCAGAGAAATTAATCCCTTCAATAGCTTTAAGTTTTCTGGCACAGAAAGAAGTCTTTTAAGTTTCTGTCAGATGCTACAGAATGTCATAGCATTTTACTGTACTCTGGATAAAACTTACCAAAAACTTTTGAGTTTTTGATCCTCAGCTGGATCGTGGACGCCCCAACATAAGCTTGTTCCATGCTTATTCCCTTCTTCCTCTCATCCTGTCATTTTCAGAGACCCTTGTGTCATGCAGTTGCAGAAATGTAAGTCCCAGCTGCACAAGCACTCTTCACTGTTTTAGAAAACTCAGGAAGTCTTCCATAAAGCTTCACAGCTTTTCCCTCCCAGGGAAAGCATCCTGGTGCTTTAATGCTTTAATGTCTCAGGGACACCTCAGAGCTTCAGGGCGCTCCCGGTGTGTGTGACAGACCGTGTCTCCTCAGAGTGTAGATTGATTCAGGGAGCTCTGCTCAGAGACCAGTGTCAGGTAAGTGTTCAGTAAATGACTGTTCCAAATGTGTCTTCAATAAATTTCTGTTATACCTGCAAGTGCAGTAAATGGCTTGTAAGCCCAGTGCAAGTGGTGTTGGCCTTCCAGCGATAACATGGAACAACTCTGAAGCACAGTTTAAGATACACAAGAGTTCAGTTGCAAATGTGGTCACTACCAGTAAAATGTGTTATGTGTACGTGCATCTCACAAGCTCTTGTACCACAAAGTGAGTATTTAACAAAGGAGCAAGTCAAAGAGCTGCTGCTCTCTGTCCAAGCTACACAAAGTGTTCTGTCCAAGCCAAACATCGCTGAGGAAAGAGGGGACCTTTGACAGGGGGAGGTTGTTTTATTTTTAAGTAAGCTATTTTTGCACTGCTTACTGGTATGAACTAGAATGAACTCCTATGTTTCTTAACTTCTAGTGAACACTGTGATAAAAGCTGCAAGGGGTTTTACACTAACAGTGCCTTCCAGTTTTTAAATTTTGTTTGTCATTACTGTCTGTGGTAAGGAGTCATTCCAAAGCTTTTTCCCTTATCTGTTTGCATACATAAGGAAAAGAGATAAGGCATATTTCCTCAAGTTTACAAGTATTTTCTCAAAAAGCACACTTTTTTCAAAGTAACATAAATTTGCTGGAAGAAAAATGTATTTTAGCCTGATCATATGACTTCCTGTGAGAGTTTCAGTCTGGGTTCACTTGTTTTCTCTCTGCTCGGAGCTTTGCTGGAGGAGTGTTGGCTACCACTGTTTGTGCTGAAGGATTTCTTTAACATCAGAAATCAGTAAAGACTCAAGGAGTGGAGAAATGCCAGTTGGTGCGAAAATAACACATGAAAAATAGTCTCTGTAGTTCTATAGGAAGGACACACTTGGGTTGTTTTCTACGGATACAGAGAACTGTTGGACATGTATCCTGACTGTTGTGGAGTGAGGATGGCCAGGAAGTGACAAGGACTTCTGTAGGATGAGGCTTTAAGTACATCTTAGATTAAGAATAGCACAACTGTTAATAAACACTTTGAAACCTCTTTTTGCATTTTGCGTATTCCTGTTATTCCTCAGAAGGATTTTGGGGGTCACCCGCTAAGCTGGGGGCACTTCTGGGATGTGAGTGAGTGGTGGTGACTCGTTCCCTGCTCACAGCAGGGCTCCCCTCAGACTGTAGCTGGCAAGGCTTGTCCCATGAGGACTCCCTCAAAAAGGGGTGTGATTTGGAAAGGAAGCTCTGCTTCTGTGGTTCCTCTCCTGCTCTGTGTTGCAGCAGATTCATCGTGTTGAAGCAAAGCTTCCCCCTCCTCAAGTTCCTCTGCTTTTGGTTTCATAAACCATTGCCATGTCAGTGTGGGCAGAGAGGGAGGACAATTTGTTATTCCCCTCTTCTCCCACAATCCTTTTTCAAATTCTTATTTGTAGAGATTTTTAATAAATGAACACAGGGATTAGCTGAAGGCCACCTTCTTTGAGTGGTCAAGGTCATGGTTCTTAAGTCACAAACAGAAATTTCATGTCCTACCCCTGTGTGTGTGTGCTGCCTGTCCATAACATTTCATATTTCGGTCACCTTTTGCTTAATTTTTTTTTTTTTTCTTTTCAGTTGAGTGGTTTTCATCCATTTTGTTTTTGTCTTTGTTTTGTTCCCCATTCAGGAGCAATTATGTTTGCCTCTGCATATTTTAGAAGAGAAGGGTTTGACACAGGTAGCTGTGACTGTCCAGGCGCTCCTGGAGCTGGCACCCCCAAAGCAGCAGCCACTTCACCACTTGTCTGCTGTGTAAAGACCTCCGGGACCTTTTGGGTTACCTTGGCTAAGCAGAAGGACCTGAAGACTTTACTGCCCATGCAGTGCATCCAAACACACAGAGCTCTGTTCTAAGGAAATGAGTTTCCGTGATTCCTGACAGGAATGTTTTACTTCATTTCTCCATTTTTTTTGGAGATTACAACAGTTTCCAGTAACATTTTTTACTACCAATTTTTTTGCCCCTTATTTAAAAAAATGAGGGTTGGGAGGGGGGCAAGGAATTCCGGCTGTTGGAGCCAGCTATAGCAACTGACCTTGCAGGTGGAAGATATGGATGTAGAGTTTGGAAAGCAATTCCTAGGGGAATTTGTAAAAAAAAAAAAGGATGTTGCTGCAGTGGGCACATGGGGAATTAAATTTCTTTCCTTACCCACAGGGTGCAAAGAAATAGGAGTTTCTTTGCCTCCAAAGAACAACAGCTATTTCTATTATAATATTTAAAAAATTGCATCACACAATCTTAACCTTCAGTGTTTGGTAACAGGGTCGAACCTCACACAGCTGTAACTCGTGTTGGCATGTCCTCATTACTAAAAGTTGAAGAAAAAGAAAATTAGGGTTTTTTCCCAAGGGAAAAATTACTGCATGTTTTCTCCACCAAAAACACCTTAGTTAAAGATACTTAATCAGACCTGTTCTAACGGTATTTAATCCCATCAGAATTCTTGCTGGGTTCACCTGTTGGGGATTTAACATGTCTTTATCGGAACACTTTTCTGACATCAGTGGATGGATCCCCCTGTCTCACGGGGACTCACATGTGTATTTCTCTGCAGTGTGAACAATTCCAGCCTGCCTTGCTGAGCCCTTTATCAAATGACACGTTCATGAGGGGCTGAAGCATCCCCTGAGGGCACAGAATGTATCAGGGGAAGAGCCCAGTGAGTTCCCCAGGTGGGCTGGGTGTTGTCAGAGCAGGGCCTGTGCAAACACAGCTTCTCTTTGGGGGTTTGACAAGGCTTTCAATAAAGCCCTTTACCATTGGAGTTTATGTAGAGAGATGTGGTGGTTTTACAGAACTGCCATTACTTACTTCCTCTTTCCTTAACATAAAAATGGAAATTCAGTGTACAGGAAGGGGAGAGGCAGCCGACAAGTTTTGCATTTTCTTGGAAAACTGATGTGCAAAACAAGGACAGCTCTGTGTGCTCTGGCCCTAGTGACAAGGCCAAGCTCACTACCAGGTCAATTACAGTAATTTTTTTTTCCCCAAAAGAAAGACCTCACAAAATCCAGCTCTCCACCCATGCAGTTCCTTTGTCAGGTTTTGCCCAATTTCAAGCATCCCAGAATGTTATGCTACTAATACACGGTGCTTGAGGTCTGAAAGCAACTGCAGGCATCAGTGGTATTCCATTTGGGGATGCATTTGAAGCAGAATACACCAAGAGGATTTTATGCACATAAAGGAAGAAGAAATGGGAACAGATAAGCTAAAAGTCATTTTTGCAGAAGTAAACCTGTGGTGGGAGCTGCCAAGGACTCGTCTTAGCTACATTTTTTCCCTTTTGATTTGCAGTTTTGTGTCCACTTTGTTTTGCTTTGTGTATTTCTTTCAAGGTCCCTTGTGGTCCCTGTGGAATCCCTTATTTCACATCATTATTTTGGTTGCTTCTTATTGGCATTGGTTGATCACATACAAGTGGAGAAAACACCTGGAGGGTGTTTAAAACTGCCCAGCTGCAAAGAGAAACCTCATCATGCTCTTCCTGAGCCCTGCAAGGAACGAAAGTGCCAGTAACTCACAGTACCCACAGGAAGAGCAGCTCCAGACAGGCATTCTTTCCCCCTTAAGTAGCTCTTGTGTTTCACTTAATTTTGTTTGTGAGGAGCATTCCCATTCTCACAGGGTTACATGGAGGTGTCTGAAGGCTCTGCTGCAGTTTGCTGAGGGGAAGGTTCTGCCACTCGCAGGCAACAGCACAGCCAGAGACATGAGTGCTCCTGGTGTGTTTGTCTCTGCACATCATTTGAGAGAGGGGGGCACTGACTTCATCTTGGTTTCCAACATTGGGTCACCTGTATTGTTATAGGGACATGTTGCATTTAGCAGCACACCCCTGGTGGGCTATCTAAATATCCCTGTTTGAAGAAAACCAGTCCCTTCATGGAATTGAGAGGGTGTGGTGATTGCTCCAGTCCAGCTTCCAGCACTTAAGAGAATGAAACTTAATACTATTCAGGTTAGTGGAAGTTTGACATTTCATTAATACTAGTTTTTAGGAATTAATGGGGTGGGGGCTCGAGCCTGGCCAGCAGGAAAGGGGTTTCATTGCCTGTGGCTCTCAGCCATGGCTCTGTGTGAGCCTGTGGAAGGGCTGTGTCTGGAGACCGGGCAGGTGGGGGGTCCCCAGCACTGGGTACTTTGTTCTAAGCAATGTTCACTCTGGCAGTTTCAGTGTAAGGGATCATGTTAGTTTGATGTTTGCAATCCCGTGTTTTCAGGCTGGCAAGCACTAAATCTGGTCCAGATGTTTAGGACAAAAATCCAAACGTGAAGTTTCATTGTACGGTTTATTTAATGTGTTATGCCAAACTGACTTAAGTTCTCTCTTGCAAAATGGGTTGGCATTTTCCAGTGTATTTATGTGCAATTTTTGTTGTATCCCATGAAAAGAATATTTGAAAGAAAACATGTATAAAAGATCTTTGTTAAAGAGGTGATTGTCTGTCCTTTCTGGGGCATTTGTGTTGGAGGATGGGGGAGGGACCCACCTGAGTGTTCTGTGCTGCCGGTGTTCCTGCACTGACTCTCTGGTGTCACCATCCATCCTCAAACCTGGCGAGCCCTGGGCAGCATCTGAGGCTCAGCGAGGTTACACACTCCAGATGGAGCATCCCGGGCACTCGGGAGCCCTCCTGACACTGAGGGGTCGGGACAGAGCAGAGTTTGGGTTTTCCCCCTTTCAAGGGGAGGCTTTCAAGAGGTCCTGCCTCCCATGTCCTGCTTAAAATCCATCAGAGACAACTCTTTACAGCACCAGAGCACCTCTGTTGTAGCACCTCTGGTAGCAGCAGGATGGCAAATGGTATTTTTACCCTCTTATGACTATAAATGGTTCTTTGAAAAACTCTTTCAGAAACAGAGGACTTGAAAGGTGAATTTGGACATCTAAAAAATGCTTTTGTATAGATACTGTGATGTTTTACAAAGTGATCTAATTTTGTTATTTCTGAAAACAGTGTAAACGTGTAATTAATAGAGTAAAGGATTTTAAAGCTTCATCATGTGCTGTATGTCTGTAAATACATTCCATAATTTCTGTTACATATAAATGTGTCTGAATATTGTATATTTTAAATTGCCTGTATTCTGCCAGTAGCGTGAACTTCTAGCACATTGATAATATAAAAGGAAAACATGGGTATTTGAAATAAAGTTTTAAAACTTACATGAATTACAATATTTCTTCCTGGTGTTTTTCTGTTGAATCAATGGATGTCATGTTCTCTGTGTCAGGTGTGTATTCCCCTTCCATATCATCACAGTTGGCATGTGATCCACCTGCTTTGGTTCTCTGTTTTTCATAGATCCTTGTGGGTCCCTTCCAACTCAGACTATTCTGGGATAGTTAACCAGGATTGAAAAATTCCAGCATTTTTACACATATTCTGCAGCCACATCGGAAGCTTTTTCTTGTGGGTTTTTGTTTCCTGAGTTCTGTTTCATTCTCTGCTGAGAATTGAGCACAGCCCAGCCAAGGCCACGCATCAGATTTCAGGTGTTTGGCTGCATTACTAAAGTGTGCCTGGAGTTTGATATAAACAGCAGGGATCTGCTGCTCCCCCATCCTATCCTGCTTTTTTTCCTTAGCTCAAACCCTCTGGAGAGTTTGTGATCACCTTCATTCCTTCCACCCAAGAAGGTCACCTGTTAAAACCCACCACATATGGAAAGCAGTAGTCTGTGGTGCAATGTACTGAGTCAGCAGCTCATGAAAAGGAAGAGTTAAAATTAGGAACATAACTCCCAGGGGTGCACTGAGGCACTTCCTGCAGTGGGGTGTAAGCACAATCCTGGCTCAACACTGCACTGGAGTTACCCTTGTTCTTAGCACTGCAAGGGGACTGGGGGAAGCAGGGGCATTTGTTCACAGCTTTGGTACCAGTGCTGGAATAGGAACACATTGAGCTGTCAAGCAAGCAGCCGTGCTCCAGTGGGAACACCGGTACTTCCAACACAGGTTTGTCTGAAACTGCAGCGCTCCTGGACAGTCAACTCTGCCTGACAGTCAGGCAGCAGCCCCTTTTCCTGTTCTGAGTTCTAAGCCAGAGGCTCTCTGCTCATGGTTTATCTCACTCCCAGTTCAGCTCGGACACGAGGGTGTTTGGATGGGGCCAGCACAGGCTGGTCACGAAGAGCAGAGCAGACTGCATGGTTTGAGCTCATCTCCTGCATTGGGAGAGTCAGAAACGAGCCAGTTCAGCTGCAGGGTTTTTGCTCAGACCTGCATGTGACTGACTGACAGTGGTGCCAGGAGAAGGGGTTCCCCTCTTGCCCTCTCAGTTACAAGGCAGTTCTGCTCCCCAGCAGATCCACTCCCTGCCCACAGCCCCCTCTCGCTGAGCAGGGACAGTGGCTGGGGCAGTGGGGACACTGTGACAGACCAGCACATCTGGCTGGTTTTTCGCTGTTGTTCCTCCCCTCGGTCAGAAGGAGCTGTTCTGTCTGTGTGCTGACATTGTGCAGGGCTGTGGGAGTGGAAACCTGTGTGCTCTGACTGCACTTGTGTTTACCCTGCAAACTGCCCATGTTCTCCCCTGCTGACCCAGCACGGGCGCTGTGACAGGGAGAGCACTGCTGGAGCCCAGACATGGGTGCCTCGACCTCCCTCCCTGCCCCGTGGCAAACACCAGCACTCCAGCCATGGCCAGTGCTTTGAGAGCTGCAGAGGAGGTTCTGGGTGCAGAGCATCCCATGCCAGTGAGCTGCTGGGCTGGTAACAGGATTACCTCCCACTACCTGCCTTGTTCCCATCAAGCAATTTGGGGGGATATAATGTTTCTCACTGCTTTCATGCAAATCCCTTTGGTGTTGGAGAAACTGTCTTTCTGCTGTACAAAGGCTGTACAAGGGCAGCTTCAAGATCTTTCCTGCAGCTGCACCTTAACTGTGTCTGTCACGAATTGTGTTCTCCAGAATTGCCCAAGCTCTGTTACAGGGTTTATTTTGTCCTGTCAGACAGACAGACTGCAGTGCTCTGCCCAGCAACAGACCTGGAGCACAACTGTGGGCACTTTTTTTTACTCTCTTTACTTTTTCTTTCCTCCAGATTGTTCCTTCCCTGTTTCTGTCTGCACTGCTTGCTGTTCCTTCAGAAGCTTCTCGAGAGCCTGGTAGGGGCCAAGGAATCTGCGGACCATCATGCCTTTCCACCAGGCCTGCAGCTGGAAGTGAGAGAGAGAGAGTCCTCAGGGGAAATTTCTTGCTGGGGTACCTGGTACAGCTCAATACCAGAGAATCTTTCCTGTGCTCCCCAGACACAGGAGGGAACCCCCAGCCCACACAGCAGCCGTCGGGCCTTGCTGGTTGCACTGGAGGCACCCACAGCTGGGGAAGGGCACCTGTGGCTGGTGGCAAGGGACGAGCAGGGGCACTGTCCCGTGACCCTCCCTGTGTCACCCATGCAGTGGGGCTGATGCAATGGCTGCAGCCCCAGATCATTCCAGGAGATTGGCTTCTCCCCTTTGGCTCCCATCTCAAACCTGCAGCCAGCTGCTGGCTCTGAGTCAGAAAGGGACAGGCTTTGTCCTTTGCTTGTGCCACCTCACACCAACCAACTTTATTGGGCCATTTTCAGCCTGGACAAAGCCTGTGGCACAGATTATTAACTCCCAGCTGCTGATGGAGCAGCATCAGCTCAGCTTTGCTCCTCTTTACCTTCAGGGCGCTCTTCAGCTCCAGGGCCTTCTGGTCTCGTTGTTTTCTTCTGTTCTTCTTTTCTGTCCGGTCAGTGATGATGGTTTCCTCGAACATCAGACACTGCAAGAATGCACAGGGGTGGCAAAAGCCACATGACAAACACATCCCCTAAACTGCAGGGCCAGCCTTTGAGGCTCACTGTGCCCAGCCACTTGCAAGGGAGGGCAGGGCAAGGATCCAGAGCACCTGGATCCTGGTGCAAGGATTCTCCTCTGGCTGCCTACATGTCTCATCCTTGCCACTCACTTCCCACAGCCCTGACAGAACTGCTCAGGCCTGTGGGTCCCCACCCTGTGCACAGGGAGTTCCAGGGCAGTGGAGGGGTAACATGTGAGTGTGGACCTTCCTCCCCCACCTCCTTTGTTTGATCTTTCCTGAATCCAGATGGCAGATGTTGCTCATTACCACTGTCAGTCCTCAGGCACCTGGAGCTGCTGCCAAAGTGGAACCTCTCAAGGCCTGGGTGTAATTAACCCCCTGATCCCTTGCTGCAAAATGTCTGTCTGATGGCGTCCCAGGCAACAGCTGGTGATGGGGAGGACGTGTGGTTCCTCAGGCTGAGCAGCAGAGGATGTACAAACACACTTGGGACTCTGAGATGACAGTGCACAGAGGGAAAAATGAGCCCACAAGCAGGAAAACATCAAACCCAGTCCTATCATCTCAGACCATGGTAAGGAATGATTACAAGTTAATTCCTTCTCGCTTTAAAACACACATTTTTCTAGACACTGTTCTCTGCCTTGTGCTGCTGTTCCACTGCAGAGCCCAGCCAAGAACCCAGTGTGGGGCAGGAATGGTTCTAACTGGAATCAGCTCCCTGATAACAGCACTGTGCAGCTTGGAATGTGTGTGTCTGCAGGAAGGGATGAGCTGCCTTTTCCAGTCCCAGCCTGCCTTACCCTGAGGTTGCTAGAAGGAGCTGGAAGAAGCAAATTTGTTCAGACTAAGGCAGCAAACCAAGGTGAGGCGTACTGATGGGATGGGACAGTGTCTTTGCCCCTCACAAATGCTGTCTAGCTCTCTCAGTACTTGCTGGTGTTTGAAAATAGCTGTAGGGGAAATACAATCATCCCTCCTTGATGTCACAGGTGGCAAATGGAAGATGACATCTCAGTCACTGCCTTGCCAGGACCAGTGTTTATAATTGTGCCCTGTGCCTCAAAGTTACTGATTTATTTTTTTTTTCCCCATAGTCCTGGTTTCTTATCTGAATGAGGGCAGGAAAAAGCCCAGTGCAGTTTTGCATGGCTGAGCACTGAGATACTGCTGATGTCTTACCTCCTTGGCAAATTTCTGCATTGTTTCCAAGTTTTCTGCTTTCAATGCTCTTAGGTCATCCAGTTCTACTTCTTTCGCGTTGGTGTCATTTTCATACTTCTCCATCCAGTATTCCAGCTTCTCTTCCACCTTCTGCATGGGGAGAAGATGGTGCTCAGCATGGTGCAAAGAGTGCACAGGAGAGAGGTTTGCTACTATTACATGGCCTGCTCTCAGGAAGGTTGTGAGAGTCCTGTAAATGACGCATGGTCAGTGTTTCTTTCTCATCTTGGAAGGATCAAGCCCCCAGGACAAAATTACTGGATACAGGATAAATTGCTGCTGGCCTGCAAGCCCCTCACGGGGCTTCACCACAGAAGCCATGGCACTAGACCAGGGATGAAGAGAAGGGGTCAGGCTTTCAGGGGTGCATGAGAGATGGAGAAGCACTGGGGGTTAGTTTTGTGCACCGTCAGTCCTGGTGAAGCAAGACACAACCAGAAGCCATTCTTTGTGTGTTTATGGCGGGGGGAGAGGGGGTTAAAAAACAATTTGTCAGTGGGAAAGCTTTTATCCTCTGCCTGACTCCCTATCTGCTTTCTGGATTAAGCACCAGGAATAAAGTCCCAGGGGACAGCACTTCACGCTGTTTCAGGTTGTGAACTTGGCTTTGTCTAACTCATGAATGGGGCAGGTGTTTGTGAAACAGTCACACAGATGACTTCCTGCCATTCACCAATGACTTCTCCATAGCAACAACCACGATTGCTTCCATGGAAAAATAATCTGAGGAAAAGCATCAATCTCATTACGGCATCACAGCTGGACACACAAGGGAGATGGAGGGCACGGTCACTCTCCTCTCTGCGGGCCCCTGCAAAGCCACCAGCTGCTGTGTGAGCACTGAGGGGCTGTGCTGTGCTGTGTGCTGCAGGTCAGACAGGCTCCAGCGGGTACTTGGACAGTCCCCTCACTGTGAGCATTGATCAGAGCAAGGCTCTGGGGCACAGTGTTTAATTGCTTACAAGATACAGCACTGGTTTGCACTCAAATTACATTTTAAAAAAATGTATTATCTCCTATTAAATTTTGTGCTGGCAGTGACGTCAGGTACCCTGCAGTAGTACAGGTTTTCTTCCAGTTACATCATTTATGAGAGGCTTTGCAGTGTTAACACCATGGGGACATTCATGGTTGGTTACTGCTGAGAATGTGCACAGTTGCTGTGGGTTAGCAACTCTCCAACCCTGATTCTTCCCCAGATAAAGATAAGCAAAACTGGTCTGGCAGTTTGTGTTGTTCACTCTTCAGTGTCCCCTCTGTGCAGCCCTTGGGCACTAATGCTCTTCCCCAAGGTGCTGAGAGCCCCAGATAGTGCCAAGGAAGGTCTAAATAACATTCCAATTAGCCAAATACAACTATCTGAGCGAGGAAAAATCTGTGACACATGAATAAACAATGCCGATTATTACATGAATCCTAATTTTAAGGAAATATATCTATATGCAGCAAATCTTACTTCTGGGAGAGCTGGTTAATTAAGACATGAGGATAAGTAATCATTCTAACTGCAGCAGCCATAAACCTGGTACATTTGTGGAGCAATAACTGTTTTCCTTTAGGCATTAATTGATGATAAAATGTTTATAGGTTGCTATTTTAAGCATTAGCTGACAGTCACACATACCTGATACTGTTGCTTGAGGAAATTTTCAGTCTCTGTGTGGAGTTGCATCTCCTCATCAGTTTTGTTCTTCAAGTTCTGTGATCAGTGCAGACAGAAAATGTGAGAGACAATGTTAGTGTGTAACACACTGCTGCTCAAAGCCAAGCTAGAGTGCAGGAGCTCTATGTAGTCCACAGACATTTTTTCCAGTGACAAAATTAACTGAGGCTGTCCTTGCCCCTGGGCCATCTATGAAATAGGGACAATTAGATCAGCCCTTAATCAGTCAAAAAAAGATGCTTGCAAACCCAAAACAGTTTTCTACTCCAGCTCACCTTATGTCCACATGAGCAGCTCTGTCAGCACAGTCTTATGGGGACAATGCTGGGAGCTCAGGCTGCCTGTGTTGCTAAATACCCTTGTAACTACCCCTTTGGACATACTTATGGGTCTGGTTTTCTGACGATGGCATTACTTTAAGCATTCAGTGTCTCCTGCAGCCACGACATCCTGTTGCTGTTTGCAGGACCATACAGAGAAGCAATGGAAAAAAGATAAAGGTTTCTAAGCCCAATGAGTTTCCTGATCCTGTTCAAACAGTTGTGCTGGTGACTATAATGGAGAACATGAAGGGCATCTGGGGAGCAAGGGAGGGCTCTCCCCTTTACTGGCTGGAGATGCCTTCCAGTATGGGCCACAGGGAAGGGCTTGCCTGGATTTCCTTGTTCAGGGCATTCTCTTCCTTGCTGCACTTCTTCTGGGTTTGGTGGATCTGGAGGTTTGTGTCTTTCTTCATGTAGGAGCTCTCTGTGTCCAGTTTGGCTGTCTTCTCTTGGAGTTTATCTTTGAGGCGATCAATGATCTTATCTCGGTTCTGGTGGAGACAGAAGTAGCACAAAAGCAAGCCTGGAGACTGAGGTCAGCTCACTGTCTCTTAATCTCTCCATTCCCTGATAAACTCAGAAGAGACAAGACTATAGACTCCACACTTTCCCTGAATGTTGCTCCATTTCAACCTCTGCTTCAAAGGTTAGTTTGATTTGTAACCCATACAGACAGCAATAAACCCATCAGCAAGGAGTGATTACCTCTGGAGACGGTGGAGTGATGAACAGAGTGGGACAAGAAGCCAGGACTTCTGGTCTCTGGTGCAGAAATGGATTCAGACATGCTTAGTATAAACATGAAAGAAGCCAAGTAATTTTAGCCACTTAAAGCTAAGCTTTACTTTTACTAACCCCTTGAATTAGACCATCTCAGTGAGTGAGCATCTGTAAGAGGAGGATAATGGCTCAGCCCCACATAAGGCAAGTTTGTCATCCTAAAGTATACTCTATTCCTTGGGTTCATTTTTTTCTAGTTATGCAGCAACGTATAAACTCAAACTTAGGAACAGGAGCAAATCTTATCCTGTCTTGCTTATATGTTTCAACAGTTATTTCTTGAAATCTTACCAGGTAGATGATGCCCACTTTGTTATAAAACATACACCCAGGGCAAGGAAGAAAAGTCAAGGAAAAGCTGGCTATGAGCTCCCAGCCTCTCCCCATGTCTTGTTTTGTGATGGAGCTGAGCTTTCCCTTTCTACTCTCCAGAGCTCCCCCTCAGGCAAGAATCCTGAGTGGTTTGTCCAGCTTCTGGAGTGTGCTCAGGAAGCAAAGCACATTTGCTTGATTTGGGATTGCTGTTTTGTTTACTCCTTTTTAATTAATTTCTTTCAGTAATAGATAAAAGTTCATCACTCCAGGGCTGGAACTTGGAAGAACCGCCTGTAAAATGAAAAACTCTGGACTTTTGTATCAAGAGTTAAGAAGCTCATCAAAGCCTCCCATGCAATTGTGCAGGATCAATGTGAACGCCTCTGGTTTGGCACCCACTTGCTCTGTCACAGCTTTTCTGTTTGCTTTCCTGCCATGCTGTGATGGGTTTGATATTCATCAGCCAAACCTCACAGCTGAAGATGAAACACCAAAGTGTTGGCATTTAAACCTTTTGAAGCCCCACATATCTTGTCTCTGAAGTACCTCGCATTCCTTAGCTGTGTAAACATGGAAAAATGCCACAGGAAGAAGCCAGCTCAACACTGCTGTGTTTGAAAGCCTCTGCAGCATGACTCATTTGGAAAAGGTTTCCTTATAAGAAGAGTTTGGAGCAGCTACAAGGAAAGTCCTTCCTTCTGCACTCCTTGTCTGACATAGTTGGGAAGAGTAAAGTACATTTATGAGCCTCAGGGCAGACAATTGGGGCCCTTGGCTGATGGTGTTTTGTGGGTTCAAAGGTCAGGCCTTCTCAAGCTTTTGAAGGTTTCCAACATCAGATACTATTTTACAGACATATCATCATATGACTGCAGACAGCTACAGACATGAGCTGTTTGTGCCCTATTAAGGCCTGTATTTTCCCTGGCATGGAATTTTGGTGGCTGTTGGGAGGGGTGGTGTTCCCGGTCAGTAGACATGGGAGGTGAGTGTACCACTCTATTTTGAGATTGTCTTCCTGGGTCATGGTGTAATTGTATCTAAACTGAGGGGCTGGCAGAGAGAATGGGGAGATACTAATGGAAAAAAAACCCCAATGTTTTGTGGTGGTGCTGAGCCTCTGGGAAGGCAAGTGCTGCTGATGTCAGTGTGTTACTCCTGTCTGCCAAAGATCTGCAAACAGGCCAGAAAAGAAGGAAGGGTTCAACCTAGGTTACAAAGCACTCAGAGAATTGAGAAGAGCATGAACATTTCACCAGTTATTTTCTTTTTTCATTTCATATTTGAGTAAATCAAGAAGTGATTTACTTTATTCCAGTGCCCCAGGCCTCAGCCAGGATGGGGGCCCATCTGCTCTGTTTGCTTTCCCTGTTGTATGGCATGTTTGTGGTTTGGATTTGGTCTGTGGTGTTGTAAAACATCCTGGTTAGAGGTGGGGAGTCTGGGGGCTTGGTTACACAATCCAAAGCAGACGGGAAGTGAAATACAAAACCCCTCTGGAAGTGAAATGCAAAACCCCTCTGTTAGTGGTTTACAGTTGCCTGCAGGGATGAGGGCAGCTCCTGCTGCTGGACCTGGTGCTGCAGGTCTGGGGCACGTTTGGTGTTCAGCTGCAGGGAGTAAATGCAGCAGTAAATGCCCACAAGCTGTGGGCACCATCTGCAGATTGTGCTGTTCCCTGAACTTCAGGGACAGGCACTGGGAAAATGAGTTAATATTTATTCATTCTAGTTTATCGTAGCAAAGGTCCCCGCCAGGACACGGAATGCTTTCATAGCTGATGCAGTAAATCTCTGGGCTGCTTATTTGGGATGACTTCAGTGTTGAATCTGCCAAACCAAAGATGCAAAATCATTCCTCGTGTCCAAAACTACCAGAAAACTTTCAGAGACCAAGATCAAAACCCAGGAAATAGTTGTCAGGAGCCAGTCTGCTTCACAAGCAGGTAAACAAGCTGATTTTCTCTGATCTCTCAGCTCACAGACATCAGCTCATAGGCCTGTCTGCTGTCACCTGGTGCCACAGGAGTCTGCCCCACAGATGCTGTTTGGCTACAAAAACAACTGCACTTAGCTGGAGACATTATCTGTGCTCCTGTGTTTTCATTTACTTTGATTTATCTCTGTTGTAAGTGCCACCAAGATCTCCCAGCTCTTCCACAGCAATTAGTGTTTACAGTCATTTGAAATACAGCTGGTTACAAAAGCAGCCAATAGGAGTAAACAGTCTGAGGAATTCCCCAGTAGTCAGATGAACCTCCTGCTGCCATTTGGCAGGGGAAGGGGTGCTGTGCTCCTGTGGGGAGCCCCGGTGGGGAGCCCTGCTGCCTCTGCCTTGCTCCCACACCCAGTGCCTCGGAGCTCCAGCCTCTCACTGGCAGCTGCAGCATCTCAGCTTGCAGAGCCTGGAGATACACTTAGATCTGCACACCTGCTGCATCCTGGGCCCACTCCCCCTGAAACCACAACGTGTGGCCCTACAGACACTTCAATAAGGCCACAGCCTGTGTCTCTGTCCCAGCTCCAGAACATCCCCATGCTGCACCCCCAAGGAATGTCAGGGCCCAAAGGACAGAGGAGCTGGCAGGTCACCCAGCTTCAACAGAACAGCTTCTGCAGCCCTTTGCCAGCTCACCTTCAACCCAGCAACTGCGGGACAGAGCTGGTGAGGGGCAGCTGCAGAGGTAGCAGCACTCCTGTGGACACTCCTGCTCCTCTGGAGCCAGGTTTGGATCAGGTGCACCAGCTCTGGCTCCCACTGTGCTCCTTGGGGCTCTGCCAGCAGTGGAATGAAGTCACAAAGGAGCTCAGGACTGTCACAAACCTTGTGCCTTCTACTGTAATCACCTGGTGTGTTTCTCCAGTAGAAACATGCACCAGTGGGTGCATATATATGTTTAATACATTCCCTAGAACACTCCATTGATGCCTTTCCTGGGAGGTTAGAGGGAAGAAACATGATGGATTTTAGTAGTTTTGCTAAAAGCACTACTGAGTGGGGCACTGATGCAGTGGAGCTGGGTGTGTTATGACAGCCCACATGGAACTGAAGTTATGGACCTGTTTTCACTGGTACCGTGGTGCAATGGCTTGGATTCCTGTCTGGTTGGCAGCTGCAGTATTGCTGCCTGTTATAAAATCACACCACTGCTTGCACACATGCATGGCACAAATGTACACAAAACCTGCAGGACATAAAAACTCCTTGGGCGTAGAGCAGTGCAGGAATGCTAAAGTTTACATTCCTAAATTTTTATGTTAAGGTGTATAATCCTATATATTAGTGTGTTTCAAAACCTGTACAGACTGCGATCACTAGTCCAGGAAACCCAAGAAAGTGAGTATTTTTATACAAACTGGAAAATGAACACTGCATCAGCAAACAGAACCCTGCAGCCAAACCTGAGCTACTGGTGCTGCTCATGCATGGAAGGGTAAGAGCAAAACCAGACAGATCATTTCAGCTCCTTTAAAGACGTCAGTGCTTTCCAAGAGGAAAGAAAACAAAACAAGAACATTTAGCATTTGATTTGTGTTCCATTAGAAAGAAAAATGAGCTGAGCAGGCTAATAAAGTATTAATTAGCATCTCATTAAGAGGTAGCAAGGATGAAAATACATATACACAGGAAACATGAGTGAAGCAAAGGCCGTGTTTTTCTGGTTCCAAGCTTAGATTTGCTGGCTTTTGTTTTCTCATCCACTAGGCTGGAGACAACCATGTAGGCTTTTGTCTACAGGTCTGTGCATTATTATTGTTGTTCAAAGTACTCCAAAATCAGCAAGCTGTATTTTTGTTTTTAATTAGTTGGCAAGGTGACAAATCATGCAAGTGTCTGTAAAACTGCCTACGGGAAAATCCCATATGAAGCAAATAGAAATTACTCTCCCTTGGGAGACACAGTGAGACACCATTATTTTTGGCACAGGAGGAAAGCAGAACTTGAAAGTAGTCTTGTCTTTGATTTGTTATCAAAGCTGAAACTATAAGGAAGCCCAGAAAAGGACTTTTAAGCTTAAAATATTAAATACCAGATGAGTGCAGATCCCACTTGATGAGGCAAAACCCAAGAACTGATTAGCACTGAAAGAACAAGGAGAAGAGCCTCCCCTTGGCACAGAAACTATGCACGTTCTTATGACTGCAAGTGGTAGGAGAGGTGCAGGTCAGGACACAGAGAAGTGCCCCTTGTCTGCACGGTTCAGGACATTGCTGCTGCTGTGAGGTGGGATGGTTACAGCCTCCCATATACCAGGCCTTGGGAAGGCATTAAACCAGAGCTGGGTACATACATTATGTGCACAGACGTGGTGAGGTTTGAGGAGCACTACACAGAAGGAGAACTCCCTCAGCACATTCACTGGCTTGGGGAGTGGGAGAACAGAAACTTCTCAGGAGCCATCGGAGTCTGATTAAGAAGGGACAATGTGCAGAAGCAAAAAAGATCCTTCATATTTTTACAACCATCCTGTATTTACAATTAAACTTTCAACTGCACATGCATCCAGGCCACCAATACGAAACCTTCCTGTTCTACAAACCAAACTTCACCAGCATGTCAGGGGCTTAAAATTCCTCTGTGTAGTCAACTATGTCCTGGCTTGATTACTGTCTGCACTTTTGTCCAAAGACAAAATTCAGTGATACCAGTTCTTTCCTCAGATGCCCTTGCTTTCTTCTTGCTCACTACTGAACAAAGTGTCAGATTCTTGTTCCTTCCTTCAGCCCCTGTACAGCCCTGACCCAACCTGCCTTTTGCTTGTTTGCTATCACACACCGTGTCCTGCCCCAGCAGGGCCAGGCTATAGTTTCCATGTTGCATGAGCATCAAGTCTGAGCTGTCTGGTGAGCATCACAGTGACCAGTGACAAGCCATTGAATTGATCTGCACTTGTGTAGCAAGTCTGACATTTCCAGAATGCCCCAGATTTACTGCTCGTGCAAACACTGTTCGCGTGATGCAAACAGAAGGGCTGAAGCTTTCCAGAAAGATCAAGTTGACAGCATATGTGCAGTAACATTGATCTACCCTTGTGTAGGCATGTTTGGGATTTTTTGATGTCTGGAAGCCTAGAAAAATAGATTCTATAATGGCATTTTCCCCAGACAAAAGTGTAGGTAGAAAAATGACCTGCCCCTATACAAGGTGTCTGTCTTTCTCATTCCTTCTTTGTCACATTGTCTTCTGTGCCAGATGATCTGCATGAATATGAGAGAACCTTAGATACTGTTATCTGCAGATAACCTTTTTCTCACTGATTGCAGATATCTGTGCTTTGCCACTCCCAGCAGTGTTTTTAGGATATTCTAATTTGATCATGTTCTCTGATGATTATGAACATTTTGAGCTCCCATTTGAAAACCACTGGACACTGCTCTCAAAGTCATTAGTGGGCTAATTCCAAATACAAATCTTTGTTGCAGTTATTCTACTTTTGTATTCCTAAATGATGGATCATTCTGGATGCCACAGGTCCTCCCTGAGTACTAGAACCTGGGCAGTAGAGTCGAGCTTGCTAACAGGCTTCCCCCTGGCACAATGCCCAGTGCTAAGTGCTCTCACCTGAAGGTCTTTTGTAGTTTGTCTCTTGACATCTTGCAGCTGTTTCTGAAGTGACTTTATCTCCTTCTTTCCTTCCTCTTCCCTGAAGAAAAATGGGAAAATAAAATCACTTGAATATATCAAAAAAGACAAGAGCTCTTTACCTAGAAAGGGAACTTCCTGTCTCCTGATACATTGTGGAAAGATAAACAGAAACTTCTCACCAAAACCACTGCCTTGTTCAGTAAATCCTGAAAGAAGAGGTGCACAGACTGAGCAAGGTGGATGGGAACGAATGGGAGAATGAGCCAAAAAAACAGGTAATGCTCTCATTAAAAGACTGGAATGGACTTGAGGATGATGCAATTGCTATAGCAGAGAGGGAAGATGCCTGTAATGGAGTCACAGTTTCTACATTTCCGCAGAAACGTCCCTGATTCTGTGCAGAAATGTGTCTGAGCAGCAGAGTGCCAGCTTGTGTGTCGTTATATGTATGGAGAATGTGTTTTTTTTCATATTAGACTTAAAATCTTCCAAAAAACACTGTCTCAGGTTCTGAGATCCATGAAGGGATCTGAGTGAAGGCCAAAAGCTAGAGAGGGCCATCTATCTAAAGCAAAACAGATGCAGTAATGTTTTAGGTGTTATCTTATTTCACTCAGAGCACTTACCTAAGCTTTTATGCTCATGATTTGATTTAAAACCAGTAAATACTACAGTTGATACCTGAGATTTTGTATCCTATCCCAACCTTACAATCACACATGCATTTAATTTTCAGAGTTCTTAGCTAGTTTGACTGTGATGAACAAAATCTCCTGATAAGGAGTCCCGGTGTCACTGAAGATGCCTTTCAGAGTAGTGTATTCACACAAAACCAGGCAAGTATTTATTATCTTGAAAGACAGATCAAGTTCATTCCATGAAAAAAATGTATAGAAGAACAGAGTGGCTAGATATGATTGACAGAATGGAATAAAAAGCATTATGTACTTTCTCATCATTTGTCTGCTCCTTTCTGCCCTCCAGTACTGGATAGTTATTCCACAACCAATTGCTACTCTCATTTTTGCTTTTTGTCCCTTGCGTGGATGAACAATAAATCCCTTGGTTTTAGACAATGGAAGAGCTGGGCTTCATGCTTGAAATCACACATTCCACTGGAATCTGGGGATTTGCCCTGGAGGCAGACCCCTGAGCCACCACAGGAGCTGTTCCAGTAAATTGGACTCATGACAAATCATGACTTAGAGCAGCTTTGCTGTGCACCCTAAATGATGGGCCTGAGCTGCTACACAGAGCAAAATAGCTTTAAAGCGGTCAAATGCTTGTCTGATGACTGATTCTCTCTGACAGTCTTGGGGTTGAGCCAGAGTTTTGCATACTAAAAAAACTCCAAGCCTTTAGTGCTCAGAAATTTGAGATAAGGAATCACCAGTTTGAGCTGAGATGATAACAAACCTGTACCCTGAAAGATTTGGGGCAGAAGAGGATCTACAGTGCAGTGGCTGGTGGATTAGCCTTAAATAAGACAACTCCTCTGTCACCATCTGTGCTAAACCCTCACTGCTGCTGGGAAAGGGGAGAAAATTGGCATGTGGGTCAGAGCAGATTCTCCTGGGCATCAGATAACCTAAAGGCCATATGTTGCTGTCCCTGGTTTGAACAGATTCTCTGCTGCTCTGACTTTCACTGGGGATAGGAGTTCAAGAGCAGGGAGCTCCTACATCACATTATGTTTTAATTGAAATGAGGCAGCATTTGCATTAATGCAGACACTGGTGTCCACTGTGGTCAAAGCTCAGGCAATTCCTAGCTCAGATCAGTATCAGAACCATCCACTATTTCCCCCTGAAGGGAAAAGAATTGCAGTTTGTAAAGTAAGCAGAACAATTCAAGTTGAAAAAGTAGAATCTCTTCTGTATTTTGGTTTTGTTGGATCTTCTTCCTTTTCAGCATGTACTGAGTGGGAATGGGTTTGGCTTACAGCAGTTAAGCAGAGAAGAACTGAACACAACACTGACCTGATGAGGATGTCATAAAACTTGTTCTTTTTTTCCTTCTCTCTCTCATTAGCTTCTGTTAGGCTATTAAATATTCCTGATTCCTGCATCTTTTTCATAGTGACAGTAATTACATCACTTGCATACTGCCTGCCAGGAACAAAAGGAACACAACAGTACTTTACAGGTGTTGGTACTACAGTGTCTGGCACCTTTATCCATTACTGTTTATAGATAAAGGTAAGGAAATAAAAGATCCCTTTTCTGTTCTTGTGTCCTTTCAAACCCAAGAGTGCTTCTCCCATGGTATCTGCTTCTTGTACATCTGAAAAACTCTGTAGTAGGAGTTGGTTGAACTTTATAATTTAAAAATGGTGGCTGTGCTGCCATTAGTAGGGAGGCTGCTGGCCTGCCAACCTGTGGTGACAGATAGTGGATCCTGGAAAATGAGACCTGGGGATGCAAATAAGTGTGTAAGTGAGGGGGTAACTGGATGCCAAAATATCCTAAGTACAGCCCTAAGCTGACCATAACAAATAACATGGGTTTGTCCAGTTTATTGAATGTCATGGTGCATATGGCATTTATATTTTGGCAGCTCCCCAGTCTGTCTTTAAAACCAAAGGCTGCTGGTATTTCTGTAAATCAAGACACTGGATTAGGTGCAGGGATAAAGTTTGTTTTTAAAAGAAAGAAAATATTTAGTCTTATCTGTTCTGTAAAGGAGAATGGCTCTAACTGCCACAGAAAGTCTGTGCCCTGCAGAATGAGTGAGTTCAGGAGAAGGCTCACATGCCACTTGCCTGTGGGATCTGCTAAGGGAACCTGACTCCAGGTACCAGAACATCAGCACTGAGTAGTGCCTGGCATGAATTCCACCCAAGCAACCATTACAAACTGGGTAATGTTTTGCAGCTCCATTGAAAATAAACTGCTGGTCATTATGGGGCATCCAGAGACAAGCAACGGCCAGAACCAAATGGCCTATTCAGCCAGATCCCACTGTTATCCTTAGAGGAACTGCTGGACCAAGACTGAAGCACTCTGACAGTGGGAGAGTGGGGAGCTTGTATTTTTGCTTTCAAGAGATAGACTGAGGACTTTACACCTGAGCATCCTCCATAGGTGCTTTGCTCACCTGTCAGCCTCAATTTTTCTGAACTTCTCTGCAGTCAGAGCGCTGTGCTTCCTGCCACCTTTGGAAGGCTGATGGGTGCTTGTCCCATCTTCAGTTTTTCCTGTCTGCTGCTTGTGTTCGGTGTTTTTCAGGGCCATGGAGGTAACAGTTTCCTCACACTCTTGCCTTGCTGATATAAGCTCTGGGTCATTAATGTCCAGCTCCTTCTGAGTCTGTATACTTTCTTTTGTTTCCTGGATGCCACTCTAAAAGGCAATAAGAGAACTGCTTGCACACAGAGCAGTAGAAATAAACCCTCTGCAACATTATGTGAGAGGAAGATGAAAAATAAACTAGAATAAAGCTTTACTAAGAGCAGTTGGTAGTGCCTGTTACAGTCTGCAAGGAGTGGAAGAGCAGAAATATTTATGTTGCTTAGCTTTGAGCACACAGTGTAGCTTATTGATGTTTATGGGCTCAAAAGCCTTGAAGTGACAGGACTAGAAGGAGCCTCAAATGGTG
Organism: Pachyramphus minor; assembly: GCA_013397135.1. Classification (NCBI taxonomy): domain Eukaryota; kingdom Metazoa; phylum Chordata; class Aves; order Passeriformes; family Tyrannidae; genus Pachyramphus; species Pachyramphus minor. Next base: position 196,426 of record VYXB01000792.1, on the reverse strand, counting down.
AATTCATCCGCTCCAAGAGATGCTGGTCCAGACTATGTCATTCCTGACATGTCCTTAATGACCTCCAGCAATGGAGACTACACACCCTTCTGTCAGGGCCAGCATCTCTCAACAACCTTTACCATAAGAAAGTTTTTTCTCCTCAGCAGCAGTTGAGCCCCTGGCTTGTCATCCTGGTCTCTGTAGGCACCGAGAACAAATCATTCCTCCTTTTTTGCAGCAGCAGCTTTTATGCATTGGAAGACTGTTGGCCTGTTTCCCCTCTGCCTTCTCTCCATCTTAGACATTTCCCACTGCCTGTCACCGTGACCTTTGCCTACAAAATTAGTGTTATAACTAGAGCTGTGTGGAAATGAAAGTGACAGACATCAGGGCAGAAAAAGCAAAAAACCCCCACCCATTATAAAATCAGCTAAGCTCTTGCTTCCAGGAATTTCTCTGCTTTATGTGCTATGGGTGAGAATGCAGGTGTGAACTCTGGGACACTAAAAGAGAAATTTTCTTTGCCTGCCTACCGGCACCTTTGTGGCTGAACACTTCCTAGCAGCAGTGCTGACACCAGCTAACACAGTCACTGCCAACCCCATCCCAGTCCACAGCTGCCTGCTCCCCACCCTGCCTGCATGGGGAAGTGGATAAAGAGCTCACTGTGATGAAACATTTTCCAGCAAAAAGGAGGGGGGGAAAAAAGGTTATTTTTAGCAGCACCAGTTCTCAGTCCAGATTCTTCCACAACCACACGCACATTTGTGCCAACAGAGTGCAGAGAGGGCAGAGTAAAAACAAGTGGTCAGGACAGCAGCTGTGGGTGCCAGTAGTACTTCCAAAAAGTTACTTGTCAAGTGGTCTGTGAGGGTACTGGAAAGGGCTGCTTCCTTCTGAGTGTCTTGGACAACTCTGGATGGGATGGATCAGCCTCTGGCAGTGCCTGACTCATCACTGACTGCAGAAGGAGGCTAAGTGATTACATGCTTAATTTTTGGACAGTTAAATTTACATTAAATGAATCACATGCAAAGTATACACAGACCAATGAAAATTACATAGTTAATTAGAAAAAAAGGGTTTAAATAGCTGCCTGATGATGGCTCTACTTCAAAAAGAACTAATTTTGGCAAACAAACTGCTTTAATATCATGTAGATTTTATGAGTGTTCTGACAGATGCTTTTTAATGTCTGGGAAAGTTCAAGACAGGCAATAACTGGATTGTCTGTAAACAGTGGGACTTACACATTACCAAATAACTATGTAAGAGCAAGAAGTTTGTAAACTGCATGTGTTGCCATCTCCTAACACAATTTTGTCTGTTGCCCAAAATTCAGCGAATAGAAAGGCTGCCTCCCTCTGGGGGATGCAGCCAAAGTTAGCAAGTTGCTTCCCTAAGCCATTTTCTTGTTTCTTTTCTCTTGTTTTTTGTTAAATTGTTTCCTTCTCGATTTGTTTTGGCATCTTTAAGAGCAGAACTAGGGTTTATAATCTGTGATAAAGCAGATATAATCTGTGTTCTAAGCAGTGACTTGATAAAAATGAGCATCTGTGACGGAAGAGAAAAGTGAAGGTGTTTTCTCTATAATTTCAGTGTACCTTCAGTAGATCTATCAGCCTGAGTCTGTGTGTCTGAAGGACAACTCCTACTGTCCCAGAGAAACGCTCTTTCTCTGTGTTTTGGGTCTGGCACATAAGAGGTTTCCTTTCCCACCAGCTCAGAGAGGGAGAAGTATCCTCTGGGAACAGGTGACGCCGGCTCATAGGAGTCTTTAGGGGGAGGAGTGCCCTCTATGGCACGGTCTGAGCATCGTTCCCGCCCTGAAATTCCCTGTAACTCCAGCTGCTGCTGTTTTGCGATGGGTTTTTTGAAAAGGTAGTGTGGCAAGGAAACACGTAGAAAACATGTTTGTTTACCTTCCTCTGGCATTCTTAAGTGGTACATTAGACAGAGTGAACATCGTTAGATGTGAAAACTCGGATCCCAGTTTTTATTTCCATCCTGGTCTCACACTTTTTTCTTGAGTTCATTTTAAAAAAGTTTCAAACCTGCTAAATCTGGAAACAGCCTGCTATGTCACTTAAAATATATGACCACGGAACTTAGAACCAGTTACCCCTCAGGATGGTCCACCAGAAACATCACAACACCTTCCCCCACAGTAACAAACCTCTGCCTGAGCATTAGGTCTTCTTCTCTCTTCATATCTCTGCCCAAACCCTCTTAGTTGCAATGCCTATTAGAAATCAACTAATAATTAGTGATCACTGAGAAAGGGTAGTTACTAATATATTTTAAAGTGCATCTTTCTTAATGCATTGTCTGTGGGAACAAAAGGAACTTTATCCTGGACTTAGAGAGGAACAGAATTATCCTGGGTTTTCGTACTTTCAAATATCCTATTAATTTCTACTTTTAAAATATCCGTGCATCTCCATAAGAACCTACATATGTTTTGCTTCCTTTTCCCTAATCCTTTGCTAGTCATCTAACCACCAAGATGGTGGTTTAAAATTATTAGCCCAGGAAATTCATCACAGGTCTGTAGGGTCCTCTGCAAAGTCTTGACAAAGGCTTCTCAGTGATGCTGCAGTGTTTTCCTTAAAACTGGTCATCTGTCATCTGTGCACTTTTATGGTGTTTCTTCACCCAGGGGTCATGGAGCATTTACAGAAAAAATACTTGAGTTGATTTTTTAAAAATGCTGGTAAAAGACAAGGGAAAAAAAAAAAGAAGATATAAATTTTTTGAAGCAGTGGGGGGATATAGGCACATACATGGCTGAGATCTGTCTTGTCCTCATCTGAAACTGGCATGATATATCCAAGAATTTCGAGCTGATCGACACAGTTCTCCAGCACAGCAGCAAACAGCAGAGCTTCCAGATGAGTGACTTTTTCCATTTGTTTAGTCTCTGTGTCCTCACTAGGAGGAATAAAGATAAAAGATACCAATCAGAAAAACACTATGTTGTTAGTAATGTTAGTAACAGTAGTTTAAACTAAAGGTAGACACGAAATAGCTTTATTTGCAGCCTTACATATACTTCCCTGGCTTTGTTTATAGCCTTCCATACAGTGTTTATAAGAGGAGCCATGCTCTGCTAATGGCTGCATTCAGGGACAGTGGGAATGTTTAGCTTTCACAAAACAAAGAGGTCCTGGTCCCTCCTGCAGCAAATCTGGGTGGACAGGCTGAGGAAGGAATGGATATGGGGGCCACAAACTGGGTGAGGTGCCTCATCCTTCGCTTCAAGAGGGAGAAGTGTTTTATAGTGGACTTTGGGGAACAAGAGAACGAAGGTGCCTTTTTTAAAAGGAAAAAATTAATTGACATCTTATAAAATCACAGATGGTGAACCTTCATGCCCTAATCATTCCTCATTATTACTGTGTAGCCTTCACATTTCTGTGATCCCAGTCCCCTCAGCAGGAAGTGTTAACACTTTAAGATGCTGAAAGTCAAACAAGAACCAATACTTGGACTAAATAAACTATCTTTAACATTCTGTGTTATTTCACTTTAAACTGCTCTTCAAACATAAAACTGCTCTGACATACACTTAAGCACTCCTTTGCCTTGCTTGCAGATGGAATATTGTGAAAGCACATTGAGGAAAAGGTGAAAATTTGCTATTAAAAAATGCCTAAGAAAACACATGCACAGCAACAGAGAAATTATCTGAGAATTATAATGTTTTAATAAGCCATTGGACCATCCCTCCAAACCCTGCATGTACACATCTGATATTTATTGTATAACACAATTTATGTAGCACAACTGGAGTCTGTGATGGCTGAGATCCTGAGTGGCATTGCAATTGGAAGCATCAACATCCACTAAGAGAACCTTCATTTGGCTGCCATACCCACAACTGGGTTTGTGCCATCTGTAAAACCCGCGAATAAACATATTCTAGGCCTGCAGAATATTACAGTCCAATCTGTAAGTGTGCCAAGGAAATACATCAGACAGTGCCTGTTAGCATAAGACATGGCCACATTCTATAAAAATTAAAGAGGTTTGGATGCAGTTGTGCTCTGGATCACTGGAAGTCACTGAAATTTCATAAGCAAGTGTTTAAAAAAATGCATACTTGCTATAACCTCTCTGAAACTGTTATCATTTGTCCTCATCCTTTTCTGTTGTTTTTGTTGAATATAGTAATTTCCAGATGGAACATGAAGTTAATTTCATGTGTTCAGAAAAAAAAAAAAGGGGCCACTTTTCAGTTCAGGTTTATTTGATGTCTTTTAGTACAGAATAGATGAAACAAAAATAATTTAGATTTTACATATTTGTTTCCTGGTGTCCCTCTGTTGCAGCAAGTTGTTTAATGCAACACCTGCTGAAATGTGCTGTCCTTTGTAACAGGACACAGCTCTCCTTGTGGATAAAATTACAGCTGGAAAGTGTGCCAGGGGCACTGACTGGGATTGCTCTCTGTAAGTACATAGGAAGAGCAGATACCAGGGAGAGACAGAGATATTTAAGTTAAAGGATAATACTGGCCAATACAGGGTCAAAGGAGTGTAATTTCCCCTAAGCCAGGCAATTATGATAAGGTTTCTAACTTCTGGATGGATAAAGATAGGGAACAGCCTTTCAGACAAGGTAATGGTATAGAGGCATCCTGATTTATTTCAAGAAGCTGCTTAAATCATGGCAGGAAAAGATAAGAGCCAAGCAGTGATTCTGAACATTGTGTTCACTGTCCTCCTTGTATTGTTTATACCCACTTACCTCATTAATCCCACTGTGCAGGGCTTTTGATGACAAAAATGGAACTGATTTCATCCCTTTGCTTCTGAGACTTTTTTCCTCTCCTTTATCTTAATTAAAAAAAAAGAAAGTAACATCTTGAGATAGGAATCTGATAATAGCATTAACAAATAAATAGCAAATAATCTGTATAATAAACTAAACCCATCACTTTTCCTTTCTTTTCAACCTTGGAATCAATGATAGAAGTGAAGATGCAGAAATTAAGTATTTTTACATCAAGAAAGTCAGACAGTGCCTTTTTCCAGTCCACAGGCACTAATAAAATATTATTAAATGTTTTACTCATTTTTATCTTTTTCAGAAATCTAAGAGCCATAGTTTGAGTCTAAACAACATGAGAATAATCTATTATATGTGCAGTCCTAATGCTAAAAATATGACGAAAAAAGATGTGTTGGGAGATAGCCATGACAGATGATTATGGCAGCATTTTTGAAAGGAAAAAAATGCAGCTCTCATAGGAAAAAGTGACTTATTTGGAAACAAAGGAGGATGCAACAGCCTTTCTTCTTTCTCATCAGCAGCTTCTGCCCAAGAGAGAATTAACTCAGGATATTAATGTTGCTGGAATGTTTCGCTACAGCCTTTGCCCCTCCTGTACATCTTCTCTTCTATCCCTATCCTCACTCAAGAGATCCATGTGCCAAGTCAGTAGGCTTTGGGCTGACTTGGAAGTGAGAAGGAAGCCACTGTCTGGGGCATTAGGAAACGCTACAAACTGGAGCTGATTGCTCTGGGTTTCAGTGTCAATGCAGTGCCCACAGACCTTCCCAATGCAGCCACTGGCACTGCCCTTCATTGCTGTGTTTGCTGAACTCCCTCATTAAACTCTATTAACAACAATTAAAAAAAAAAAAAAAAGAGGTATGTGAGGGATTCAGCTTCCCCCAGGAGTTTTGGTTGACATTCTTTCCCTGCTGATATAAAGGGAAAGGAAAACAAATCAAGAAATAATTTTTTGAACAACTGTATAAAAAAGGCTTGGCCTCCTGTTCCTTTGGGGGTTGCAACTCCCTGTGCTGTGTGAGAGCCCTGGATGTTCATTTCTCCCACCCTGCTGCCCAATACATGAAAATGGCTTCAAAGGCAGCATTTTGTGCAGCATCCCTTTTAGTCAGCTACAGAGATTCTGGTGAATTCCAGTGAGAAAATGCATAGCTGAGGATGTCACATCTCCTTTTGCTCTCTTTGGCAAGAGATTGGCATGGAGAGGTGCTGAACATCCACCGCAGCAATGACTGCACCAGAAATCACAGATATCTTCATTTTTACCAAAAAAAAGTCTCTTAGAAGGCAAAATAGCTGTGGCCTTACAAAACACGGCCTCTGGGTACAAATGTTAGAATGGAAGGTGTTTATTTGAAAAAAGAAATAAGGGGAAGGGAAAGAAAGGGAAAGGGAAAGAGGAGGGGAGGAAAGGGAAAGGAAGAGAGGGGAGGGGAAAGGGAAACCTTGAAAAGCTTAAGTCACCTTGGTTTTGGCTTAGAGATGCAATTTAGGTTTCATCCTGACTCTGGAGAAAGACTTCCTCAGAGCTGCTGTGCTCTGAGGCTGTACCAGTGAGAACCCAGGAGAGCTCAGGAATGAATGTGGTGCTACTTTCAGCTCTATGTCCCAAATGGGACTAAAACTATGTGGGACAGGAAAATGTAAGGATTTCCCCCCTTTCCCGGCTCCCACCCTCCGATCCCGGTGCCGCTCCTCCCTCCCACCCTCACCGGGACGTGCCGCCCGTCTCCATGGCAACCACCACGCTCGGGGGCCTTGCGAGGCTGCCCCGGCGGGCGCCTGCGCGACGGGTGTGGGGCCGCCTCTCACGGTATCTCCCGCCCGGGATCGCCCCCGGGGGGGACGCGGGGACGGCGTGGGGGGCGGTGCACCCCTACCACCATCATCACCATCACCTCGGTGCTGCCCGCTCAGGCGGCGCCGGGGCGGCCCTTGGCGCGTCCTTGCGGCGCGTTTCCGGGCGGGCCTCGCGGGGCGGGTCTCTCTGGCCGCCATCTTGGGGCTCCTGGGGTAAGGCGGAGCGGGTCTGGTGGGCACTGTCGGGCCGGGCAGCGGGGCCGGGCGGGGCTGCCCCTCCGCGGGGCTCGGCGGCGGGCACAGGACTCCCGGGGCTCTTCAGATGGCGCGGTGCGGGCCGGGGAGAGCGCGGGATGGCGCCGATGCGCGGCGGATGGTGCCGGCCGCCGGTCGGGGCCCTGGGCCGGAGGCGCCCGGGGCGGCCGCGCTGTGGGGGAGCGGAGTGTGACGGGGTCGGGGTGGCCCCCGGG